>JAZKJV010003211.1:0-600000 GCA_037367405.1 Ottelia alismoides
TAACCGAGTCCCTAGCTGAGCAATTTCTATTGAACGTGAAGAACAATAGTTAGCCAACCGAATCGAGTCCGGAGTCCGATCTTGGGAGTCACTCGGTGCCCGCCACAACGGGTCCTGCCAGCGCTGTATGTGACTCCTCACGGCACGTGGTCTCAAATCCAATTAAACTAACTTTTCAGTGAATTTTATCAAGGTCCAATTACGTTCTATAGGAACAGATATTTCTATTAAGTGTTGGGCCTTAGATATCTACGTCACAATCAACCAAAAATTCCTAAATCTAGGGGCTCGAGAAAACCGCGTAAACACCGGAAAAGGCAGCTAACTATCAAAACCACGATAAAAGCCGCGAAAATCCAAATGGGTCCCCCGAGCACACCGGTGCTCGACGAAACAGACCCGCTAAGTTTACAAGTGTCCACAGATGTCCAAAGTTCAAATCCTAAATTATTACAAAAATTGTTCTCTCTCTCTCTCTAAACAGAAAATCTCTTCTTCTCTCTCTTCCTCCTGCGCGGGTCCTCTAAATAGTAAGCTCCAAGTAGTCCAAGCAGTACCTCGCACAAAAATCCAAAGAGAATGTCAGAAAACAATTATAATGTAGAGAGACAAAAATAGAAGAATGAAAACTGACTACAAAGCCGTGCTCCCCGGCAACGGCGCCATTCTGATAAGTATAGTGGTAAGTATTCCCGCCTGTCACGCGGGTGACCCGGGTTCGATCCCCGGCAACGGCGCCATTCTGATAACCGCCCAAATGACAGAGGTAAAAGGTCTAAAGAAATAAATCACAATGTCGTTGCGACCTCAATCAAATGGACTAAGTAAATCAAGAAAAATAATCAACCACTCGAATAAGATAAAATCAAGCAAGCACAAGAAAGAGCGGTCTAGCTATTAGGTTTAACCTGGTATAGCTCCCAGGGTCGAACTCAAGGAGCACAGAGTGGCCTTACGGCCTACGATGTAGTCAAGTATCCAAGGAAGTCTTTTTTAGGGTTTTTATTTGTTTTTGAATTTTTTTTTTTTTAGATTTTTAAAAGATGAGAAAATGACAGGAAGCACACAAACACTGGACTTCACAATTTATACACCACACAAAAATGATGCAAAAATTCCAGAAAATTGGTTTTTAGGTTTTTTATATTTTTTTTTTGTTTTTGGTGAATTTTTGGGATTTTTCTAATGGATAAAATAATTATTAAAAATCAAACAATGCAAAGAATGTAGGGTACTGTCCAGCAAGGCTTAAGATCCAAAAATAAAATAATTTTGGATCTCAAACGCCCTGAAGGTAATTTTCTAAAAACTATGAAGAATAAGGAAATTTAGGCATCCTAATTATTATTTTTGGAGTTTTAATTTTTTATTACAATTTTTATGAGTTTTTAGGGGTTTTTCAATTTTTAGGGTTTTTAAATGACGAAACTTAGCCAAAATTGGCTAGAAAATCAACCCACAAGCAAATAACAGTACCTAATTTTTTTAGAATTTTTGGTGAAGTTTTATATTTTTTTGGTATTTTTAAAGTCAAACAGTAGCAAAAATATGGGTTTTTGAATTTTTAAAAATAATAAATGAAAATCCAAAATGTCCCAAAAATCATAGAAATTCCTACACCATGGCAGGAGCCATGTGTCAAAATTTCATTGGATTTGGAGTTCGTTTGATATTTTATTCAAAAATAAAGATGGGGCACTGTGCACAGGACCTAAGTGCAAATACCCAAAGTTCTGGGGTCCTGGTGCAAAATACCCAAGAAGTCACGTGTCAAGCACGTGTCTGGGGCACACAGGGATCTGAATGTAAGAAAAATAAGTTCCAAGGACCTATTGATAACTCGTATCAAAAGTCCAGGGGCTTATATGCAATTTACCCAAAATAATTCGCACATGTTCAAAATCAATGCTCACAGGGGTATAAATGCAATTTCACAAAACATTTTATTCATTGAATAACATCCAGAACTACAGGGGTTCTATGCAAATAACCCAACAAAACACGTGCCAAGGCACGTGGGTCCTCTACTGGCAGGGGTATAATCGCAAATAAAATTAAGTCCGAGGTCCTTAATGCAAATAACCCACAAAATAAACAACGTGAATTAAAAATTACAGGACTAAAATGAAATACGACAAACAGAGGGGCCTATGATATTTACCCCTTTATTATTAGCCGACGGTCGGATAGGCGCCACGTGGTTGATCGAACGGTCCTGGAGGCGGCGCCTCTTCTCTCTTCTCCTCTTCGGCTCTGATCAACGGTGGGGAGAGGTCCACGTGTATGATCGGACGTATGAACGCTGGCACCTCTCTCCTCTGCTATCGATGGTTCAGATGCGATCCTCGAATGGATCAACGTCGCTGCTCCTCCACAGATGAACGGTCACGATCAGATCTGGAGCAGAGGGTGCATCGGACGGCTCTGGAGGGTCCTCGAAGAACTGGTGGCCGGCGAACTTCGCCGGCCTCGGAAGGGTATCCGCCCTCCTCAGATGCGCCTGAAGGTCGGAGAAGCTCCGCTGAACGATCCCGCAGCTGCTGGTGGTGGCCAAGAGCCCAACCGAGCCCTGAGGGGGCTCCGGCGAGACCTGGCGGCTCGAAGCTCCTGGCTGAATGGCGAAGGGCCTCAGACGCCCTCGTTTCGACCTGCAAAGTAGGCAAGAAGCTTCGCGGGTCGAGGGCAAAATGCCTCGACCCAAGAAGGCGGGGTGAAGGTGGGAGGTGCGGCGTGGCGGAAGAGCTCCGGCGAAGCGACGGCGGTGGAGCTCGACTCCCAGATCCTGTGCGATCTGGGTTGTGCGAATGGGTGAAGAAGGTGCGTGGGGACACGGGTGAAGGTGATGGAATAGTCGGAAGGTCGAGATGATAAGCGGAGTGATCGGAATCGAAGCAGTGCGTCGGAGATGGGATTTGGGCGTAATCGAAAATTGCTCTAAACTAAAGGAAACTACGGCTACCTGATGGATGCTGGAGACTGTGGTGGATATGGGCTATCTCCTGGTCGTAGCTTCGAAGGGCGTCAAGGCCTGAAGCTCGGTGCTCAACGCCGGCGGCGGAGCAAGTACGGCGAGGTTACGCCGGATCGATGGTTTCGCTCCCCTCGCCTCACTGCAACACGGGCTAACGCTCGCTGTCATCAGGCGGAGCCAATGGAGGTCACGGGGAAGGAAGAGAAGGGCCAAAGATGGCGCGCGAAGGCGGCGGAGGTGAAGGATATATAGTGTGATCGGGCGATTAGGGTTGCGTGAGGACAGCAAAGGAAGGTGTAGATTTGATGGCTGAAGATCCGGCGGAGGGAGAGGGATGTGCGGCGAAGAATTTGGGCGCGGGGGTTGAGTGGAAGACAGCCTGGATGCGCGTGCATAAATCGGCTAAGGAGGCGCGGCGCGCATGGTCCAGAATAGGAAGGGGTCGCGGGGGAGTTGACCGGGGTCAACATTCCCCCGTGGACCAACCAGACTCTGCCACGTGTTGTTAATTTTTGTTTTATTTTTTTAGGGTAGAAATAGGCTGAATTAGAGAAAACTTAAAACATGAAATATTTTTCTTTTATTTTTTTTATATTTTTGGTGATTTTTAATTAATTTTTGGGAATAAAAATAGGTTAGCTCTATATATAGGTATATGTACACTGCATGGATTTTATTTTTGATTTTTTTATTTGTTATTTTTTTGTGTTTTTATGCTCATTTTGTATTTTATTTATTTACAAGATAAAATATGGAATAAAAGAATATTTTTATTTTATTTTTATCACATATATACAAGGGTGAAATAAATAAATGAATACATTTATATACATGGTATTTATACAATGAATTTTTGTATTTTTCATTTGTGATTTTTATTTGATTTTTGTTTTGTTTCTTGTTATTTATTTAATTTACAACATGTAACAAAGAATATTTACAAAAATTTTGGAAAATAATTGATTATTTATAGGGTTAAATAAATACAATGATGTGGTTTATACACAAGGTGAAGGAAGGGTATTTTTGGAATTTTTGATTTTTATCTTTTTATTTTGTTTTTTAATAAAATATACACAATATGTTCAGCATATTTTGGTTGAGGAAAATATATAGTTTTATGTATTTACAAATATATACAAATGAGCTCCTATCTCCCTCTACTTTGGCTTTTATGCGGTCAGGCCCATGCTGAGCCCTCCCTTGGGTTAGGTGCTCAATATTTATTCTAAATATTTCCCTCTTTTTCTTTTGCTCTTTATTCTTTTATTTTGTGCACAAAAACATGCTAATTATAGGTTTTTACACAATGCATGCTTTTGGTATTTATTTGTATTTACACATATCTACATGTATTTGCAAGGTTTTGTAGCTAAAATAGAAGAATAAAGAGTGATGAATGGGTATTCATCACCCCCCTATGCTTAACTTTGCTAGTCCCTTAGCAAACACTTATTTGAAAAAGAAGTGAAAAGAAAGAAAAAGAAAAAGAAAAAGAGGATGTACATGGATCAAGGTTGACTTATTAAATTTGCCTTCATTAAATTGAAATATGGAGCTCGATCAGATCTTTGGATTATTAATGTGTCGGAACCTTGTTTGGACTTAAGCTTAAAACTCAACAGCCTCCAAGTTCCACCAATCTATAGGCAAGACTCCTCAATAAACCAGATCAGAACAAGTCCTACATACACAAACTCTAATGACCATGAATCTTTCCTTGCGGTGTAAGTGATATGTGGCTCCCCACCTCAGAAGTGACAAAGAAACAACCTCCCTCAACCTGGTAACTCTAATGCCTCGGTCTAGCAACTCTTTCCTCGAGAAGCGGGGTATTCCCTTCTAAGTTCAAGTGCAACCGGCTCAAGAAGAGGGGGTAGAAGTATAGAGTTTTGGAAGCTTAGCCAGTGTAGCTAAGTCTCCCGCTGCAAGCTTCATGAGATGTAACATGGATACCATAAGCTTTTGCTTCATACTCCGGTGGGGTTATTAAATTTTCAATCCGACCCACCACTTTTTTTTGGAGTTCTTTTTGCATTTTTGCAATTATTTTTTTTTTTCAACAACTTCTGTACAACATATCTACATGGTGCAGCATATATAAGAAATTTCCCCTTGAGCCAGTAGACTATCCCTCTTTTGAAGCTTTATTGCACCCACAGCTTCTGTCTTTAGCTTTCAACACCACTAGACCAAGTTGAGGTGCACTTCCTTCACTATAAGAAGAAGAGAGGTTCCGCCTAGAAGTACTACCCTCATATGCTACCCCAAGCCAAAGGAAACTGCCTCCTCACCACCTCGTCCATGGAGAGCCATGTGTAAAGTGCAGGTGCAAGTTAAGCCATTGTCTCTGAGAGTCATGCGTGTGTTGTTAAGTGCTCTACTTAGGCTCATCAAGATGACATATGCTCATAGCCTAGTGGACTCAAAGAATTAAGTCCTTATGGACCTGAAAAGCCTTAACCCTAAGTCCTACAAGGTTCCTCTTGAAGTTAAGTGAATTAAGATCTTATTCAAGCTCCATTTCTCAATTTAATTCCAGGCTCAGTTTAAATGTCAACTCTTATCCAGGAAAAATTATATACACAAGATGCTATTTACAAATATTTTACAATCATGCAAAAAATTTTTGAAAAATGTTTTGAAATCATGAATGAATAATGCATGAAGTGCAAGTTTTGCAAAAAGATATTTACACACATTTACACAAGATTTTTGCAAACTTTTGATTTTCAAAACATTTTGGAAAAATTTTGTACTATATACATAATTTTGATACAAAATATTTTACACAAGCTTTACACAAAGAATTTTTGAAATCATTTTTACAAAAATACTTTGTACACTAGCTATGTATGTGCAAGAATAAAAGAGGTTTATGTACATGAAAAATTTTAATTTTTGTGATTTTTGTGATTTTTAGCCATTTTATTTATTAACACACTCACACAAAGTACGAGTTATGGCTAAAGTATATATGAAATATATACACACCCCCCTATACTTAGCTCGAACGATGTCCTCAGAGTGATCAAGAGCGATGAAGAAGACATAACTCGTGCTTAGTAAAAGGGAAGTGAAAAGGAATGACTAAGTACAGGAACGAATAAATGAATAGAATGAGAGGAACTCGGTGGTTTCCCCCTATACTTAGGATTAACTAATCCTAAGTATAGAAAGCTGTACATGAAGGGAAATCCGAGTGAAGAATATACAGAATCTGCCCCCCCTATACTTAGGGTAAAATATCCCTAAGTATAGGCAGCAAAACAAGAGCAGAAAGAATGAAAAGAATACTCACAGGTCCGACATCCCCCCTATACTTAGGGTAAAGTACACCCTAAGTATAGCATAATCATAAGATGAGAAATGGGATGTGGGACTGAAGAATAGAATGATATGGACAACTGGATCTATACAGGCGGAGGAACAGTGAAAATCAGGCGTGAGATGTAAAAGATGTGAGTCAAAGGACCACATCTCACGCAAAATGAATAGCAGCAATAATAACGTCCCGCGGCTCATGATCTAGAAATGGTTTGAGCCGCTGGCCGTTCACTCGGAAGGTACTCTCAGAAGATAACTCAGATATATCAATGCTACCGTTATCGTTTACCTTTCTGACCAAATAGGGTCCTTTCCATTTGCTCTGTAGCTTCCCTGGAAATAATCTAAGCCTTGCATCAAACAGCCATACTTTCTGTCCAATCTCAAAATGCTTGTGGCTGATATGAGAACATCCATGCCATCCCTTGATTTTCTCCTTATAATGTAGGCTGTTTGAGAAAGCTGCATCTCTAAGCTCTTCCAAGGCGGCTAACTCTGCCCTCCTCTGGTCTCCTATACCATTTGGATCCATCAATATGTCTGTGACTGCCCAGAGTGACTTGTGCCTCAGCTCAACTGGCAGGTGACAGGGCTTGCCATACACGAGGCGAAAGGGAGATGTTCCCAATGGAGTCTTGAAAGACGTCCGATATGCCCACAAGACCGAGTCCAACAGTTGTGACCAATTCTTTCGGTCAGGGCGGACGACTTTCTGCAAAATATTCTTGATCTCCCTATTCGACACTTCGGCTAGACCATTCGTCTGTGGATGATACGGTGTAGCAACACGATGGTCTATGCCGAACTCTGTAGCAAGTGCCTTCACCTGGTCGTTGATGAAATGAGATCCCCCATCAGAAATCAGAACTCGTGGAACCCCGAACCGCATAATGATGTTTTTCTTCAAAAATCTGCAAACTGTCTTCGCATCTGCGGCTCGGGCGGGGATAGCCTCAACCCAACGACTCACATAATCTACGGCCAACAGAATGTACTCGAATCCCTGACTCTTAGGGAATGGACCCATGAAATCGATGCCCCATGCGTCAAAAAACCTCACAGAAGTGAATGGGCTGCATCGGCATCATATCACGCTGTCCACAAGTGCCCATCCTCTGACAGTCAGTACACCTCTTCACGAACTCATCTGAGTCCCTTGAAGAGGGTAGGCCACCACAAGCCGGATTGAAGCACTTTCTGTGCCGTTCTCCTCCCAGAATGATGTCCTCCTGCCTCAAGCTTGTGGCAGTACGTGAGGACACTATGATTCTCCTCCTGAGGAATACACCGACGCCAGATGCTATCCCCTCCTTCGTGGTAAAGGATGGGATCCTCCCAATGGTAATACTTGGCCTTCGCAAGGAAGGTCTCAATCTTCTGCTTGGGCCAATCTTGTGGGACTTTCCCAGCAACGAGAAAGTTCACAATATCGGCGTACCATGGGAGTGAGGTGATAGCAAGGATCGCCTCGTCTGGGAAGGTATCACAAATGGGGTCAATCTGCTCAGAATCCTCAGGCTGCTCTAATCGGGATAAATGGTCCGCCACCACATTCTTGACTCCAGGTTTATCCTTGATCTCAATGTCGAACTCCTGGAGTAGAAGGATCCATCTAGTAAGTCTGGCTTTGGCATCCTTCTTTGACATGAGGTACCTGATGGCGATGTGGTCTGTGTACAAGGTCACTCGAGATCCAATGATATATGATCTGAATTTATCTAGGGCAAACACTACTGCTAGCATCTCCTTCTCTGTGACTGTATAATTCCGCTGGGCGGAATCCAATGTGCGGCTAGCATAGTGTATCGCAAACGGTACTCCATCCCTCCTCTGTCCTAGCACTGCTCCTACGGCAAAATCGGAGGCGTCCGTCATGATCTCGAATGGGAGAGACCAATCGGGTGGCTGAAGGACAGGAGCCTCAATTACGCACTGCTGGAGAGTCTCAAAGGACGAAAGACACTTGTCATCGACAAGGAACTCGGTGTCTTTCGTCAAGAGGTCAGTCAACGGTCGGGCAATCTTGCTAAAATCATGAATGAATCTTCTATAAAAACCAACGTGACCCAGAAATGACCGTAACTGCTTCAGATTGGACGGTGGTGTGATTTTCCGAATGACATCGACCTTGGCCGGATCTACCTCCATGCCTCTGTTGGAGATGATGTGGCCAAGCACCGTCCCTTGAGTCACCATGAAGTGACTCTTTTCCCAAGACAGAACCAAGCGGGTATCAATACATCGCTGGAGCACTCGGTCTAGGCAATCAAGTCAGGAATCGAAACCGTCGCCGTAAACCGAGAAGTCGTCCATGAAGACCTCCAAACACTCCCCTACCATGTCCGAAAAGATTGACAGCATGCATCTCTGAAAAGTCGCAGGGGCGTTACATAGCCCGAATGGCATGCGTCGAAAGGCGTAAGTACCGAAGGGACAGGTAAAGGTGGTCTTCTCCTGATCCTCAGGAGCGATGGCCACCTGGTTGTAGCCCGAGTACCCATCTAGGAAGCAGTAATGGCTCTTCCCTGCCAGTCTCTCTATGATCTGATCAATAAAAGGCAGGGGGAAATGGTCCTTCTTGGTGGCCTGGTTGAGTTTCCTGTAGTCAACACAAACCCTCCAAGAGGTGGGTACTCGTGTAGCAATCTCCTCTCCCGACTCATTGATCACAGTCGTGATGCCCGTCTTCTTGGGCACCACATGCAAGGGGCTAACCCACTTGGAGTCGGAAATGGGATAAATAAAATCTGCACTCCACCATTTTGATATTTCCTTCATAACAACCTCTCTTAGGTTGGGGTTCAGTCGCCGCTGGAACTCACGTGACGGCTTTGCCCCTTCCTCGAGATAGATATGGTGGGAGCACAACGAGGGACTAATCCCATGGAGATCTGCTACGCTCCATCCAATTGCCTTGCGGTTCTTTTCAAGAACCTCCATCAGACGGGATTCTTGTTCTCCAGTCAGATCTGCAGAGATGATGACTGGGTACATCTCAGACTCTCCCGCAAGGAATCGATACTTCAGCGAAGTAGGGAGCGGCTTTAGCTCTGGACAGCTAGGTGCTGGCAAATCTGGCTTCTGAAGAAGATGTGTGTATGCGGATAATTCTGCCAAATTTGCCTGGGAAAATGATAATGAACTCTCACAAACTGGATCTGGAGAAGGCGGGTCCTCTACATTGTCTCTGTTCTGCTCTGCCTCTACCTCCTCCTCATCTAAAGGCTCAGGTGGATCCAGATCTGGCATCTGATCATTACAATCTGCCCAATCAGACTCTGAATCCGAGGGATCCATATCAGACTCAGTGGCATCAGTACCACTGGAGAACAAGGTGGTATCAGCACCACCATAGAGCAGGGTGGCCTCAGTACCACCATCACTGGAAATCGTGTCGCGATCAAGATCCGACTCTGCTGACTCAATAGTATCCTGAACCAGGACTGTGCTCTCCAGACTATCCTCTGCTATCATCTCTGCATCAGATGTATCTGAATATGAGAGGATAGTCTGTGCTGCAGGATCTGCCCAAGCTGCCTCATCATCTGTGATCACAAAATCACAGTCCTGGTGGATGTCTGGCTCTGCGTCTGTCAGCTGCTCTGAGTCTGTACTCCCATGTGAGCGGGATCTAGATCTGGCTCTGTGGTCCTTAACCGTCTCTATTTGTATACTCTCGCCCTGGACGCGAAAGTATACCTTCCCACTGTCATGGTCGGTCACCGCCTTGGCTGTGGCCAAGAATGGGCGACCGAGGATGATGGGGGAATCGGTCAACGAGTCAGGGATCTCCATGTCCAGCACTACGAAGTCCACGGGGAATTGCAGACCCTGAATCGTGACGACAACGTCTCGCAACAACCCCTTTGGCCTCTTGACAGACCGATCAGCAAACTGAAGGTATGTCCTGCTCTGTACAAGAGTGCCCAACTCTAAGTGGTCGAGAAGGGCTGCCGGAAGAAGGTTGATCGACGATCCGCTATCTAAGAGAGTACGGTCGAACATCTGCTCACTAATCTGACATCTGACATACGGGGCCCCTAAATCTGGCCTCTTAGTCGGCAGATGGTTCTGGATCGCGTAACACGTGGCTTTTGTTAGCACATGAATTTCTGCGGTCTTGTTCCTCTTCTTCCTCCTGATTGTGGTCCTATCTCTTAGGGATCGCTGAAGAAGAGGAATGTGCTGCAAAGCCTCATTGAGGGTCAGCTGGATGTGAAATCGGTCTATCATGCTCTGGCTGAACTCCTCCTGCTCTCTCTTTTTTGGGTCTTTTTCTTTTTTCTTCCCTTTCCCTAACTCAAGGGCTCTAGGAAAGGGGATCACAGGGTCCTTCTCAGATGAAGGACTAGGAATAGGCCTAGACGGTTCGATGACTGGATCCTCACAAACATCATTCATCACAGTGGAATCAGAATAAACTAAACCTTTTCCTTTATTCAATTCAGAGTTCCGAGATACATGCATGCGAGGAAAAACAACATTTCTCTCAGAATAGATGTTGGTGGCCTCAGTACCACCTCTAGCTGGCTCTACATGCAGACGTCTTGCGGTCTCAGTACCGCTGGCTGGCTCGGCTCTGCTGGTGGCGTCAGTACCACCTCCTCGATGTGGTGAAATGGCGGCCTCAGTACCGCCGGGTGAATCAGCATCTCGGGTGGCATCAGTACCACCCTCATCAGGATGTGCGGCTTCAGTACCGCTCTCCTCTTCCTCATCTGTCGCTCTAGATGGATCCTCGTGTTGTCGCTCAGATGAGGCGCCTCCTGCTGGTCTTCTACCGCTCCTAAGTGTGACAAAATCAGCCTCAAATAAATCCGACGAGATAACATCAAATGAGTCACTAGAAGTGGTAGGCTCAGTGTGAACTACCTGCTCAGATTTCCTCTTCAAGTTATTCGGATTAGGCTCGATCTGTGCAGGGATGGCGGCCTTCCCTCTCATCAGGTCCCGCATCTCCTGGCGGAACTCGTCCATCTCCCGTCTAAATGTAGCCTGCTGCTCTGTGAAGAGGCGGGCTAGATCATCCATGGCGGGGCTCTCATGGGAGCCCGACGGGTTGCCTCTCTGGTAATGAGGCTGCTGGACCTGGTGCTGCTGGGGCTGAGAGGGGTAAGAGGAATGATGCTGCTGCTGGTGAGCCTGCTGCTCACGTCTCCAACTCTGTCCCTGCTGCTGATAGGGACGAGATACGAAGGATGATGGCTGGGATGCTGGGTGCTGCTGGTGATCTCTCTGCTGGAAGTACTGCCCTCCCTGACCGGCTGGCTGCTGCTGGGGTTGGTTACCCCCATTCCCCCACCTGAATCCGGGATGGTCTCGTCGGATTCCAGGTTGAGGACGGTCATACCAAATTCCGTTGACATCCATCAACGGCTCTGCATCGTATGGGGCTGGTGGGAGTACATCCAGAGGCTGATCCGGCTGATATACCACCATCTGTAAGTCTGGAGATGGTGGTGCCTGGTAAGAGGGCTGCTGCTGCTGGTACGGCTCCGCCTGTACAAGGTGAACTTGTCTAGGCTGCTGCAAGGAGCTGGAGCGCTGGGACGAGCTGCGGCTGCCACCGGAATCGCCTCGCGACAGAAGACGGGGCTGAGGAGCCGTCTGTGCCTCCTGAAGGCACAAGAGCTGGGTCTTCATGTCGCTCAGAGTCTGTGCCATCTCCTCCATCTGAGTTATGCCCTGGCACTGCTTCTTCTCGATGATTTCCATGCGGTCCAACTTCTCACTAATAATCCCCATGTCCGCAGCGGCCGACTCTGCCTGTGCGGCTGCAACTGTGGACGAACTGGAAGGACCTGCATCAACCCGTGCTATCCGCTGATACTGCACGGGTCCTGGCGGCTGCTGAGATCTCTGTGTATACAACCGAGTCTGGGACATCACCATGTAATTCTCGGACATCTCCTCATAGATGGCCCAGACTTGGTTGTGGTCCTTGGCAAAGTAGGACCCGCCGCAAGAAGCATTCACCAGACCCTGAAGCTCTGGTGTTAGCCCACTGAAGAAGCTCTGAACTAGGTTCGGCTTCGAGATATCATGGTGTGGGCATCTATCCAGAAGCTCTCTGAACCTCTCCCATGCCTCGTGAAATTGCTCGTTAGGGAGCATGGAGAAGTTGTTGATCAGGGCCCTTGCTGCATTCGTCCGCCCGAGTGGATAGTACTTGTTCAAGTACTCGGTGCGGAGCTGATCCCAGGTGTACACAAACTTCCCTAGATGTTTCAGCCAGGCGGCTGCTCTATCTGCCAGTGAAAAAGGGAAGGCCATCATTCGAATCGTATCTTGGTCCACACGACGGTCGTGGACAGTGCTGCAGATCATCAAGAACTCCTGTAGATGGAGGTGAGGTTCCTCAGTGGCGAGTCCATGAAAGTGCGGAAGCATCTGCAGGGTGTTCGGAGGGAACTTGAAATCCCCCACGATAGCAGGAATCACCACCCATTGGTGCATCAGTGTAGATCCAGGGTTGTGAAGCTCCCGCATCGGTCTCGCTGCTGCGGCGGCTGCCGCTGCTGCGGCGGCTGCTGCTGCGGCTGCTGCCTCTGCATCAGCATCAGGAATGTCCTCCGGCTCGCTCGGCTCTTCTCGCTCTCTTCGGAGTCTCTCCAACTCCCTCCTCATCTCTATCATGAATGCCCCCTGATCGCGTAACTGGTTCTGAACCGTCTCTAATGATGCGATCAGGGTGGAGTTGATCGCTCCCTGGTCTAAAACAAAGTGTTCGGGCTGGCGATCGTCTGAACTACCGGCTCCAGCCATAGGGATGTCTGCAAAATCAGAAGAGCCCAACTCAGGTTCTGTTAAATCAATTCGTCTTTCCTCGGGCTCATGTCTCTCAGTAGGAAAAGAAAGGGGGTCGAGGGGGAACAGGGTGGAATCACACTCGGGCCCGGAGAGCGGGTCTCGACTCTCACGGGCCAACCTAGATGATGAAGTAGCCTCGCCTGAAAGCGGTGCAGCCAGAGGCTGCCTAAGAGATCGTCTACCCATCATCTTGATCTGGCGAGTAAGGCGGATGGGATCTGGAGAAAATATGATCACAAAGCAAACCCCTTGTTCACCAACTCAACACAATCTGAAGACCGTGAAAGCTCGGTCAATTTATCTTGTCAATTTTTATTTGGTGAACACACAAGATATCAGAGCGATTACGTGACTTGCTGGGATACCCGATACTCTCTCAACCGACTGTCCCGCACAGAAGAGTCGGTAATCAGTCAAGATGAGCACCGGAGGGCTTTACCTAGTGTTCGGGTCACTCTCTCGCACAATCAAACCAAACAATGAGGGGGTTGCTCTCCCCAAGACAAATTTTTAATGTGAGTGTCTTTTAGGGTCAATAGTGTTATCCAGTCCCAATTTTTATTGTTTTTTTTCTTTTTAATTTTTTTTTTCAAAAATAAATACAAGCGGCCTAACGATTTTTCCGATTCTCCTGATGATTAAGCCAAAAACAGGGGGAGAAGACGAAAAAGCCGATGCGCGAGAAAATCAATGATGCATGCAGAGAAAGAAATGCGTACCTTGTCTCCAGCACTCTACATGCAAGTGATCCGCGCAGAATTTAAATACAGAATTAAACTACCTAAATGATGCAACGAGGAAAAACCGAGTCCTAGCTGAGCAATTTCTATTGAACGTGAAGAACAATAGTTAGCCAACCGAATCGAGTCCGGAGTCCGATCTTGGGAGTCACTCGGTGCCCGCCACAACGGGTCCTGCCAGCGCTGTATGTGACTCCTCACGGCACGTGGTCTCAAATCCAATTAAACTAACTTTTTCAGTGAATTTTATCAAGGTCCAATTACGTTCTATAGGAACAGATATTTCTATTAAGTGTTGGGCCTTAGATATCTACGTCACAATCAACCAAAAATTCCTAAATCTAGGGGCTCGAGAAAACCGCGTAAACACCGGAAAAGGCAGCTAACTATCAAAACCACGATAAAAGCCGCGAAAATCCAAATGGGTCCCCCGAGCACACCGGTGCTCGACGAAACAGACCCGCTAAGTTTACAAGTGTCCACAGATGTCCAAAGTTCAAATCCTAAATTATTACAAAAATTGTTCTCTCTCTCTCTCTAAACAGAAAATCTCTTCTTCTCTCTCTTCCTCCTGCGCGGGTCCTCTAAATAGTAAGCTCCAAGTAGTCCAAGCAGTACCTCGCACAAAAATCCAAGAGAGAATGTCAGAAAACAATTATAATGTAGAGAGACAAAAATAGAAGAATGAAAACTGACTACAAAGCCGTGCTCCCCGGCAACGGCGCCATTCTGATAAGTATAGTGGTAAGTATCCCCGCCTGTCACGCGGGTGACCCGGGTTCGATCCCCGGCAACGGCGCCATTCTGATAACCGCCCAAATGACAGAGGTAAAAGGTCTAAAGAAATAAATCACAATGTCGTTGCGACCTCAATCAAATGGACTAAGTAAATCAAGAAAAATAATCAACCACTCGAATAAGATAAAATCAAGCAAGCACAAGAAAGAGCGGTCTAGCTATTAGGTTTAACCTGGTATAGCTCCCAGGGTCGAACTCAAGGAGCACAGATTGGCCTTACGGCCTACGATGTAGTCAAGTATCCAAGGAAGTCTTTTTTAGGGTTTTTATTTGTTTTTGAATTTTTTTTTTTTAGATTTTTAAAAGATGAGAAAATGACAGGAAGCACACAAACACTGGACTTCAACAATTTATACACCACACAAAAATGATGCAAAAATTCCAGAAAATTGGTTTTTAGGTTTTTTATATTTTTTTTTTGTTTTTGGTGAATTTTTGGGATTTTTCTAATGGATAAAATAATTATTAAAAATCAAACAATGCAAAGAATGTAGGGTACTGTCCAGCAAGGCTTAAGATCCAAAAATAAAATAATTTTGGATCTCAAACAGCCCTGAAGGTAATTTTTCTAAAAACTATGAAGAATAAGGAAAATTTAGGCATCCTAATTATTATTTTTGGAGTTTTAATTTTTTTATTACAATTTTTATGAGTTTTTAGGGGTTTTTCAATTTTTAGGGTTTTTAAATGACGAAACTTAGCCAAAATTGGCTAGAAAATCAACCCACAAGCAAATAACAGTACCTAATTTTTTTAGAATTTTTGGTGAAGTTTTTATATTTTTTTGGTATTTTTAAAGTCAAACAGTAGCAAAAATATGGGTTTTTGAATTTTTAAAAATAATAAATGAAATCCAAAATGTCCCCAAAAATCATAGAAATTCCTACACCATGGCAGGAGCCATGTGTCAAAATTTCATTGGATTTGGAGTTCGTTTGATATTTTATTCAAAAATAAAGATGGGGCACTGTGCACAGGGACCTAAGTGCAAATACCCAAAAGTTCTGGGGTCCTGGTGCAAAATACCCAAGAAGTCACGTGTCAAGCACGTGTCTGGGGCACACAGGGATCTGAATGTAAGAAAAATAAGTTCCAAGGACCTATTGATAACTCGTATCAAAAGTCCAGGGGCTTATATGCAATTTACCCAAAAATAATTCGCACATGTTCAAAATCAATGCTCACAGGGGTATAAATGCAATTTCACAAAACATTTTATTCATTGAATAACATCCAGAACTACAAGGGGTTCTATGCAAATAACCCAACAAAACACGTGCCAAGGCACGTGGGTCTCTACTGGCAGGGGTATAATCGCAAATAAAATTAAGTCCGAGGTCCTTAATGCAAATAACCCACAAAATAAACAACGTGAATTAAAAATTACAGGACTAAAATGAAATACGACAAACAGAGGGGGCCCTATGATATTTACCCCTTTATTAATAGCCGACGGTCGGATAGGCGCCACGTGGTTGATCGAACGGTCTGGATGGCGGCGCCTCTTCTCTCTTCTCCTCTTCGGCTCTGATCAACGGTGGGGAGAGGTCCACGTGTATGATCGGACGTATGAAACGCTGGCACCTCTCTCCTCTGCTATCGATGGTTCAGATGCGATCCTCGAATGGATCAACGGTCGCTGCTCCTCCACAGATGAACGGTCACGATCAGATCTGGAGCAGAGGGTGCATCGGACGGCTCTGGAGGGTCCTCGAAGAACTGGTGGCCGGCGAACTTCGCCGGCCTCGTGAAGGTGTATCCGCCCTCCTCAGATGCGCCTGAAGGTCGGAGAAGCTCCGCTGAACGATCCCGCAGCTGCTGGTGGTGGCCAAGAGCCCAACCGAGCCCTGAGGGGCTCCGGCGAGACCTGGCGGCTCGAAGCTCCTGGCTGAATGGCGAAGGGCCTCAGACGCCCTCGTTTCGACCTGCAAAGTAGGCAAGAAGCTTCGCGGGTCGAGGGCAAAATGCCTCGACCCAAGAAGGCGGGGTGAAGGTGGGAGGTGCGGCGTGGCGGAAGAGCTCCGGCGAAGCGACGGCGGTGGAGCTCGACTCCCAGATCCTGTGCGATCTGGGTTGTGCGAATGGGTGAAGAAGGTGCGTGAGGACACGGTGAAGGTGATGGAATAGTCGGAAGGTCGAGATGATAAGCGGAGTGATCGGAATCGAAGCAGTGCGTCGGAGATGGGATTTGGGCGTAATCGAAAATTGCTCTAAACTAAAGGAAACTACGGCTACCTGATGGATGCTGGAGACTGTGGTGGAGATGGGCTATCTCCTGGTCGTAGCTTCGAAGGGCGTCAAGGCCTGAAGCTCGGTGCTCAACGCCGGCGGCAGAGCAAGTACGGCGAGGTTACGCCGGATCGATGGTTTCGCTCCCTCGCCTCACTGCAACACGGGCTAACGCTCGCTGTCACTCAGGCGGAGCCAATGGAGGTCACGGGGAAGGAAGAGAAGGGCCAAAGATGGCGCGCGAAGGCGGCGGAGGTGAAGGATATATAGTGTGATCGGGCGATTAGGGTTGCGTGAGGACAGCAAAGGAAGGTGTAGATTTGATGGCTGAAGATCCGGCGAGGGAGAGGGATGTGCGGCGAAGAATTTGGGCGCGGGGGTTGAGTGGAAGACAGCCTGGATGCGCGTGCATAAATCGGCTAAGGAGGCGCGGCGCGCATGGTCTAGAATAGGAAGGGGTCGCGGGGGAGTTGACCGGGGTCAACATTCCCCCGTGGACCAACCAGACTCTGCCACGTGTTGTTAATTTTTGTTTTATTTTTTTAGGGTAGAAATAGGCTGAATTAGAGAAAACTTAAAACATGAAATATTTTTCTTTTATTTTTTTATATTTTTTGGTGATTTTTAATTAATTTTTGGGAATAAAAATAGGTTAGCTCTATATATAGGTATATGTACACTGCATGGATTTTTATTTTTGATTTTTTTATTTGTTATTTTTTTGTGTTTTTATGCTCATTTTGTATTTTATTTATTTACAAGATAAAATATGGAATAAAAGAATATTTTTATTTTATTTTTATCACATATATACAAGGGTGAAATAAATAAATGAATACATTTATATACATGGTATTTATACAATGAATTTTTGTATTTTTCATTTTGTGATTTTTATTTGATTTTTGTTTTGTTTCTTGTTATTTATTTTATTTACAACATGTAACAAAGAATATTTACAAAAATTTTGGAAAATAATTGAATTTATTTATAGGGTTAAATAAATACAATGATGTGGTTTATACACAAGGTGAAGGAAGGGTATTTTTGGAATTTTTGATTTTTATCTTTTTATTTTGTTTTTTTTTAATAAAATATACACAATATGTTCAAGCATATTTTTGGTTGAGGAAAATATATAGTTTTATGTATTTACAAATATATACAAATGAGCTCCTATCTCCCTCTACTTTGGCTTTTATGCGGTCAGGCCCATGCTGAGCCCTCCCTTGGGTTAGGTTGCTCAATATTTATTCTAAATATTTCCCTCTTTTTCTTTTTGCTCTTTATTCTTTTATTTTGTGCACAAAAACATGCTAATTATAGGTTTTTACACAATGCATGCTTTTGGTATTTATTTGTATTTACACATATCTACATGTATTTGCAAAGGTTTTTGTAGCTAAAATAGAAGAATAAAGAGTGATGAATGGGTATTCATCAGGTGACACCTTTTATTTAGATACAGAAGATAGAAAAAGGAAAAGAAGAAAAGAAGAAAAGGAGAAGAAAAGATATATATATACAGATAGATGAAAAGATCGTGGAGAATATACACATCACTCCCCCTATACTTAGGGTGAGATATCCCTAAATATAGGCAACAAAAGGAGTGACGAAAAATGTGCAAGGAAAGAACAACTCGGTGCGTACCCCCCTACACTTAGGACAAGGTACGTCCTAAGTGTAGTCACAAAGATATGGCGATAGATCTAGTGCACACATAACATGCGGGAGAAAGGATGAACAGAATACACATATATACAAGCGGTGAAGAGACTGGTGAAGTACAGGACGGTATCTGACAAGCGACTACCGTGCTCTCGTCGTCGTCTCCCTGTGAGAACGAGGACGCGGTCAGACGGTGAAAATACACCCGAATATGCAATCAAGTGGGTGTCAGCTACCGGGGTCAACAGATCGAAAGGATAGATATCGGGTCCGGTAGCATGAAGCAGTCAATCGGCTCATATGGTCAACATGAGGGAACAGAGCCAATACCGTAAAACCGAGAGGAAGAAAGAGCAGTACAGACTCCTCCTAGTCAATCATGGTCTCAGATAGATCAGAAATAAGGCATATGAGACTGTGTGCTGCACGGTGGTGATATAATCTGAAAGTCACAAGAATACACCGAACAACACAATATGTGGCTCACTCCTGCGAGGGTCCTCAAGGTGAGCAAAATCAGAGAATAATTAGAGTACTCGGCTCCGTGCTCCAACAGACAGGAGACACAACCAGGGAGGAAACCGAGTACATAAGTCAGAAGGTCCGGCTTCGTGCTCCACCAACGGGGAGATACCAGAAATGAAGCCGCGTACCTAGAAAATGATGTACCCTCCCGCAGATAACCCTCGGAGAGTGGTACATGCTAAGCAATGAATAATCAGAACAGAAGCTCACCCTGGCGAGGGTCGTCAAGGAGAGTGGGCTCAAAGGAGCCTGATCCATCAGACGGATCACAGAGACGGTCTCGATAGGCGACAGATCGGCTACCAGCAGAAGAGACCGAAAAATCGAGAAAGTGTGGCAGCGTCCCGCAAATAACCCTCGGGGAGCGGGCTGCCAACTAGTCATGGGAATAGCAGATATCAAAAACTCAACCCTGCGAGGACCGTCAAGGCGAGCAGACTCAAAGGAGTCTAATCAGATGGGTCCCATGATCCGCAGATCGGATAGGCAACTCAGGATGGGACCAAAAGTATTGCATATCAGACGACCCGGCTCCGTGCTCCAACAGAGAGGAGACACAATCAGAAGGTGGGAACCGAGCGTAAATAGAGTGTCGCAGCCTCCCGCAGATAGTCCTCGGAGAGTACTGCGATCTAGGCAGGGAATAGTCAGAAAGTGCCTCTACCTTGCGAGGACCGTCAAGGAGAGCGGACTCAGATGAGTCAAATACATTGGCCTCGTGTACCAACAGGTCAAGTACACAATCACAGGGGGAGGCCAATCAAACATATCGTACGACTCGGTTTCGGGTCCCATCACAATGGCGACCCAAGCAGTGAATGAAACCGCAGTCCTAGAAATTGTCGCATTCTCCCGCAGATGGTCCTCGGGGAGCAATGCGAGCTATAGCAATGAAGGTCATGGGAATGCTGGCAAGTCATCTCAGGTCCTCAAAAGCAATAAATCATTCAATTATTCGGAGGGCATAAGATCATGTCAGGGAGCGAATAATCATGTCATTCACCAAGCATCCCTGGGATCAATCCAGTCAACTGAGATGGCACGAAAAATAGTCAGGAATCCTCTAAGTGCCAGGGGTGGATAATGAAGTCAGGAGATCGAGGATGGGTCACTCATGTAGAAGAGAAATCATGTGGGTTCCAATCATCGTCATCATGAAGCATATATCAAGATAGTCTATTCAGCCCAGAAATCACAGATGGTAGGAACCTCGAAATGGATAAAACAATAGAAACATCCTGATATCATCCTCAAATCACTGAAGCTCATTACATCCTCAATCCGGTGTGCAAGATCTAAATCTTCAATAAAGAATCACACCTAATTATCATGCATCACAAAAATCCTCAATAAGCACATATGCATGCATCAAAAGTCAAATCCACCAAATCAATCTCAGCATCCGCAATATCGTGCCCGACTTACACAAATAATCTGTATAAATAATCCTCGATGCGGGCCTCATCAATATGCACAGCATTCCCGGATAAAGAGAGAGATGATACGGAGGGTACGAGGAGGGCAGGCGAGAAAATTGGGACATAGACAAAATTGGGTGTTCCACACAAGGCGGGAACACCGTCAAAATTGCGGTCCGAAGAGCGGTCTCTCCTCGAACCAGAGAAGATGGTACGATGGATACATAGAAGATGGTGAAGAAGCGGGAAACAAAGGACTTGGCGAAGAATGATTGAGCTCAAGCGCCAATATCACGACTCGATGCATGATGAAGAGATATATGTATAAGAGAGATAGAGAGACTCAAAGATGAAAAATGCATGACTCACACGGTCGGGACCGTCTACTCTAATAATGAATGGAAAACACAATGAACTCCAAGTCACAATCAATACACAAGGAAACACCCCCAATTCACCTACTCAACACAGTGAAAACCATCAGGTGACGGTCATTTATCTTTTCATTTTTAGAGTTAGGTGAGAATCACAAAAATTGTACAATCACGTAGGAGGCTTGATAGGATTTGGGCTCTACTCCTTAGTGTGTACGTAAGCAATTTAAAACGCATACAATGAGGGGGTTGCTCTCCCCAAAACAAGGAAATCCATCATGTTTTATTTTAAGTCCAATAGAGTTAGCAGTCCCGATTTTATTTAAGTTATCACTTTTTTCTGGGTATTTTCAATGCACGTGCCTATCGCGGTTCCAATTTCCATTAAGCATCCTAAGTGGTCAAAAACATAGGGAGAAGTCGGAAAAGCCATGCAAGTCGGAAATCGATGATGCATGCTAAGTAAGAAGACTTACAGTGCTTCCCAGCTCTCTCCATGCGGGATGCATAACAGAATTGAAACCTATGCTATATGCAAATGCAAGCCGAAGAAATCGCCTTAGGATAGTAACTGCTATTATCGTGAAGCACCACAAGTCGGTCACTTATCTCTAACCTAAGGGTCCGGTCTTGGCTCACCCCTCCTCTTCTCGACACGCTCGAGTTCAGGAGTAGCGCTTGATGGGGCTCGCTCACGGCACAGGGGTTAAGAGATAAATGAACCGACTGTTTAGATTTGACTAGGTCCAAAACGCACTATAGGTACATGCAAATATATTAGGGTGTTTGGGCCTTAATCTATCGGCAAGCAATTCCTAAGCTAGGGCTCATTCACACAAAATAATAAAAATAAAATAAAAACGAAAAAGTGTCAAAACCGTCGAGGCCCCCAAGGGAACAATCACTCGGGCAATGGACCTCGGGAGTCGGAGTGTACCTGTGAGAGTCCTGTATTATTACAAAATTCTAAGGGTCACTCTCTCACATAAATATACCTAATAAAATGAAATAATATAAAATGCATAAAAATAGAGACTGTCTGCAAAAGTTCTCCGTCTCCTGTCATAGATGCTCTCTCCTATTGGCTGGGCATAGAAGAGCCAACTCCGCCTTGCTGGGGTGCATAGGTCCTCCTAGGAGGTCCTCCGTCGCTTGGCGGTCCCTCGCATTAAAGACAAAAAGAAAGAGATGGTCAGAGCAGTCCATGAATAATATCAAATAAAATTCACTCAAATAAATAAATGAAGGACATGGACAAAGGATCAAATAAATGAACAAATAACCACACAAAATCATACAAAATCCGTTGCCTCCCCGGCAACGGCGCCATTTGTTTACTCCGAAAACCGGTGGTCTTAAGTTCCTCACAAGGCGTGAACTTAGTCGCTGAGTCGACCACACGAGATCCGGAATAAAACAACAATTAACCCACAATCAATGTATGCAATAAATATTCAAAAATGTGGAGTTAAAATTTATTATAACTCTACATGTAAATGTGTATAGGTGTAAGCACAGGTAGAGGTCGAACACTGGGAGGCGAATGGTTGTATGTAATGTATCGTTCAATTATTCAATCATTGGTTCATGTCCTTTTATTGTTTTAGTGGGTTTTGGGTTTTATAATTTTTTTTACTATTTTTTTTTGTTTTTATAATTTTTATTTTGTTTTTATATTTTATATATTTTTTATTTTTTTTTATATTATTAGTTATATAAATATAGATATATATATATATATATATGATATATATATAAAGATATATATATATATATAAGAAGAAAGAGAGAGAGGAGTAATATAGTATATAGATATATATAGATAAAAATGTTTAAAATATATATAAATATAATTTTTTTTTGCTTTTTAATATTTTTTTAATTTTTTTTATTTTTCTGAAATATTTCTAATTTTTATGTATTTTTAAATTCAAAAATGTCCACAATATAGGACTAATCAAATAGCCGTATATAATTTGGGTTTTAAAAAAAAATATAAAATAAACTCCAAAAATTCCCAAATTAATTTTATTATATTAATAATAATATATAGGTAATTATAAAAGAGAAAAATATATTTTTGGGGTTTTTTAAGGATTTTTCTATTTTTTTGTTGGATTTTGGAGCTTTCTGATTTTTTTAATTTTCTTTTTCATATTTTTAGGTTTTTTTCACTTTCTGGACTCAATATATATATAATTATACCATATATAATTTTTTTGGGATTTTTCAAAAACATTTTCTAATTTTTTTATATTTTCTAATTTAGACAGTGCAAAAATGGCTTCTATTTCATTTTTAATAATCAGGAAAAATGCAAAAAATGCAAACTAAAATGTTGGCGTGAACTAGCATGGCATGGAGCATCTCTCCTAATTTTTGTGGATTTTTAGAAGCCTCATAGGTATTTTTAATAATTAGATAAAAAGACAAAAATAAAACAGCCTGGCAGGGGTATTTTTGCAAATAAAATAAATGACAGGGGCATCAGTGCAAAAATACCAACACAAAAAAGCATTTATTTAAAGTTTCAGAATCAAATTACAATATTCAAAAATCGCCAGGGTATTCATGCAAAATTTCACGCGCCTCACGTGGGACTGCACGTGAGGCGCGGAAGGACCTAAATGTAACTCTAATTAAGTCAGGGTCCTATCTGCAAAATTTACATTTTATTTACAACGTGCTATATATTTTACAAGATTAAAAATTAAATACAAAAATGACAGGGGCTAGATGTGCAAATTACCCCTAAAATACGCGCTGGCGAACGGTTGGGATTTCTTCACTTGCCACGTGTCGCTCATCCAACGGCTGGTACCGCTTCGCCGATGAACGCTTGAGATTAGATCCCGTGGAAGATCTGACGGTTTGAGCACTGCTCCATCGGACGGCTGAGGTTGAAACTGGGCCTTCGTCTTCATCCAACGGCGGAGGAGCTGCGAGGAAGAACAGGGAAGAAGCCTCGCCGAGGCGAGCTTCCTCCGATGAGATCTCGCTCTTCCGCCGATCATCTTCGCGCCTGAAGGTCCAAGAAGCTTCCTGGAAGGTTCCTCTAGTTGCTGGAGGTCTCAGATCGACCAGAGGTTCACTGGAGCGCCCCCGCGAGGTCGGAGAAGGCAAGGGAGGGGCTCCAGGTACCTCCGGCGTTCGTGTAACGCGTCTCCTGGTGCTTCTCAACGCACCAAACCTGCACAGGAACGAAGCTCGGCTCGAGGCGGTGCTCCTCGGCCCAAGACTGAAGCTGTTAGCATAGGAGATGGGTGAGGGCGGCGATGCTCCGGCGATGCGGAGGAGGTGAGCATCGATTCGCGGATCCAGATGCGAATCCGGTTGGGCAAGGTGGCTGGAAGGTGGAGAAGGCGTAGAGGAACAAAATGAGGGTGGAAGCGAGTCGGGGAAACGGGTAAAGCACGGTGAAAAGCTCGCCGGAGCGGAGCTCCGGCGAACTACGAATCGCCTAATCTAAGCTAACCTACTGAACTAAATGCAAAATAAAAGACGGGAATAAAATGCTGGAACCAAAACCTATCTAAAAATCATAAAATGCGCAGCTCTTATACCTGGGGGCCGCCAGGGAGCAGGGTGGCCGCCGGAGCGCCACCGCGACAAAATTGTCCACCATCTCCGGCCGATCGAGGTGCTGGGACGCGCCTCCTGTCACGAGGGCTTCGCCAGGAGCTGAATCGAGCACAGAAAGGGGATAGAAATTGGCCAAATTCGGCGGAGAAGGTGGAAGGAATTATTTATAAACAGTCCGAGGGACCCCCAGTAACCGGCGATTATTAAGGAATCGAGGCTATGTACAAGGGATCCAAATAATCGGCGCGAATCTTGGATGATCAGAGAATAAGATCTGTGAAGGGACTGAGGGTGATGGATCACTGAGCCACGCAGGAAAAAGGCAAGAAAAGAGGGGAAAAGACAGTTCACGTCAGGTCAGGTGCCTGGGGGCGTAGTTGACCGACCGGTCAACAAACGCAGGCGTCTGATTGGTCCACGTCAACAAGAAGTTGACTGATTTATTTAACGTATTAAATGAATTAATTAGGTTTTATTTATAAAATAAAAAATGTTTATAAATTAAGATAGTATTTATTTATGATTTTTATTTATTTTTTTGAAGTATTTTATTACGGTTTTATTAAAATAAGGTATTTATAAGTATATTTATATACATTTATTTTTATTTTGTTTATTTTCTTTTATTATTGTATTTTTCTTATTTTATAAATTTGTAACTTATTTCTGTAAGTATAAATGTATTTTATTTGATTTTTATGAGTTTATTTATATTTTTAAATAAATGTGTTTATGTGTATGTAGGTATACTGATAGGTATTTTACCTATATATTATATACATTTTATTTATTTAATAAATTTTATGTGCTTTTATTATGGAGTTGTATTTTTAATAAGATATATATACTATATACATTATTACAAAAATATAAATGAATAAATAATCAAAGAATAAAAATCCGTTTTATTTATACACATTCTTAACATAGGTATTTTGCCTATGTGATACATAGGCTTATTTTATTTTACAAATTCTTTTTAGTTTTCTTTTAATCTCAATATGTACATGCAGTATATACATTATTTACAAAATTCTAAAATATGAATTTATACAAATAATGATTATTGAATAAAATGAATATTTTAATCAGGTATTATGTACAAGAAGGGCCAAAAACCTAACTTTCACAGATGGTCTCCAAAAATTATGAAACCAATTTTATAAAATAGTTTATGAAATGCTATATACAATTAAAGGTAAGTTTGGGTGATTTGGAGTTTTTATTTGCAAGATATGGGTCTGTGAAGTTGAGATTTTGGCTTTTTATTCTGTGTATAAAATGTACATTGAGTATTATTTTTACACAAACTCAATTTTGTATTTTTATTTACATTATTATCTACAACTTTTATGTACAAAGTTTCTTTATTTGATGAATATGTACAAAATAGGTGTCAAAAATGTATGAATAAATGAGGTATTTATTATACTGGCCCTTATCTCCCCCTACTTTATTCCTTGTCGACCAATTCCATGCTGGCCTTGGTCTCGGGGTTAGGGTCATAAAATATTTGCAATATTTTATTCCTTTTTCTTTTCTTCTCTTTATTCTATAATTTTGGCATTAAAAACCTTATTCTATGTACAGTAAATACAATAAATAATGAATGCTATTTTATACAAATTAATGCTATTTACATGCATTTGCTGGGGTTTTTAAGGACAAAATGATAGAATAAAGGTGATGAAATGGAGATTCATCAGCAATCGAGCTGGGCCTTCGTCTTCATCCAACGGTTGAGCGCACATGTGGAAGAACAGAGAAGAAGGCTCGCCGGGGCGAGCTTCTTCCGACCAAATCTCGCGCCTCCGCCGGTCTTCGCCGCTCCTGAAGGTCCAAAAAGCTTCCAGGCAGGGTCTTCTTCTTGCTGGGGGTCTTAGATCGGCCGGAGGTACCCTGAAACGCCGCCACGAGCTCGGAGAAGGATGGCAGCTCCAGGTACCTCCACCTGCTTGTAACTCGACTCCTGGTGCTTTATTGCGCACCTAACATGCACAGGAAGAAAACTAAGCTCGAGGTCGTCAACCTCGACCTGGGTTTTGAAGCTGTCAGCGTCAAAATGGGCGAGGTGGCGAAGTCTCCGGCGATGGGTGGAGTCGAGACTTCGGTTCGCAGATCTGGAGCAGATCTGGTTGGACAAAGGTGGCTGTAAGGTGGAGAACACGGAGAGGAACGAGATGACGGTGGAAGGTAGTCGGGAAACGATCGGAAACACAGTGAAGAAGTCGCCGAAGCGGAGCTCCGGCGAACTTCGAATTAACTAAACTAAGCTAATCTATGGATCTAAATGCGAAATAAATGACAGGAACAAAATGCTGGAATGAAAATCTACCTAGAAATGATAAATGCGCAGCTCGAACTTGGCTGGAAGGCCAAGGAGCAGGACGGACACCGGAGCTCCGCCGTGGGCGCACCTCCTTCCTCCTTCGAACCTCCTCGACCTTCAGGGGACCTCCTGCTGTCACCAAGATTCATGTTGGACCGAAGGCGAGGGTTCTAGGGATCCGGAAATGGCCAAAAAGCAAGGAAGAAGGAGATGGGTTTATTTATAGACAAGATGGGTCGCCCTTATTGACCGACGAATCTCAACGAATCAGGGCAATGTTCAGATGAATAAAAGATGCGGCGAGGATCATGATAGTTCTGGGAGAAAAATCCGTGAAGGGACTGTCGGTGATGGAGCATCATATCACGTAGGAAAATGGAGGAAAAGGGGGGACGCAACATTTCTGACGAAAATCAGAGGCGCATGGGGAGTTGACCGGAGGTCAACACTCCTTGGCCCCTGATTGGTCCACATCGGACCGATCTTGACTAATTTATTTAACGTATTAAATGAATTAATTAGGTTTTATTTATAAAATAAAAAAAGTTTGTAAATTAATGTAGTATTTATTTATGATTTTTATTTATTTTTTTGAAGTATTTTATTACGGTTTTATTAAAATAATATGTATATGTATGTATTTTACATGTATTTTTGTATATTCTATTTTTAATTTGTTTATTTTCTTTTGTTATTTTAGTTTCTTATTTTATAAATTTATAACTTATTTTTATGCGTATAAATATATTTTTATTTCATTTTTATGAGTTTATTTATATTTTTAAATAAGTATGTTTATGTATATGTAGGTATACTTATAGGTATTTTACCTATATATTATATACATTTTATTTATTTAATGAATTTTATTTATTTTTATTCTGGATTTCTATTTTTAATAAGTTATATAGAATATATTCATTGTTGTAAAAAATATAAATGAATAGCGAACAAAAGAATAAAAATCCCCTTTTATTTATATACATTCTTAACATAGGTGTTTTGCCTATGTGATACATAGGCTTATTTTATTTCACAAATTCTTTTTAGTCTTCTTTTAATCTCAATATTTACATGTATTATAAACATTATCTATAAGATACTAAAAATATAAATTTATACAAATAATGAGTATTGAATAAATGGAATATTTTAATCAGGCATTATGTACAAGGTGGGCCAAAAACCTAACTTTTACAGATGGACTCCAAAAATTATGAAACTAATTTTATTAAATATTTTATGGACGGCTATATACAATCAAAGGTGAGTTTGGGTGATTTGGAGTTTTTATGCACAAGATATGGGTTTGTGAAGTTGATATTTTGGCTTTTTATTCTGGGTATACAATGTACACTGAGTATTATTTTTACCCAAACTCATATTTGTATTTTTATTTACATTATTGTCTACAACTTTCATGTACAAAGTTTCTTTATTTGATGAATAAATAATTATGTACAAAATAGGTGTCAAAAATGCATAAATGGATGAATAAATAAATGAGGTATTTATTGTATTCTTGGCCCTTATCTCCCCCTACTTTATTCCTTGTCGACCAATTCCATTCTGGACTTGGTCTCGAGGTTAGGGTCATAAAATATTTGCAATATTTTATTCCTTTTTCTTTTCTTCCCTTTATTCTATAATTTTGGCATTAAAAACCTTATTCTATGTACAATAAACACAATGGATCATGAATGCTATTATATACAAATTGAGGTTATTTACATGCATTTGCTGGGGTTTTTAAGGCCAAAATGATAGAATAAAGGTGATGAAATGGAGATTCATCTATGGTATATTAACGAATTGGTCCACTACAGAAACGAGACTTCATAAGTTCAGGGACTTAAGAGCGGAACAAAAAATGGGTAAATTCAACCGTCTCCCACTTTTGAACACTACATCCATAAATCTAGGAATTGTGGATATTTTATTATATTTCAAATACTTCTATTACTTTGTTAAAAACATAAAGTGAATTTATTTTATATTCATTGGTGCATGAACTTTATTTGGTTAGCCTCAATGAGCATGTGATTTATAGCATACGTTTTTTGCACGACAATTTGTTAGTGATATTATATCACTATCATGTTTTTTAATGTCTTTACATGGATATGATTTAGTGTCAATATATTCATTAATATATTATTGAAATCTTTTATGTAACGTTGCATGCATGTTGTATGTTACACATTTTACTTTATAATAATAATAATGGATGTTGTGCACATTATGAGAATATTGAATCCTCTTTATTATATTTTTAATACATTATTTTATGAATGATTAATATTCAAATTGAATGGAGGATTTAATTGATTGTTTTGAATGTGCAACGTTCTCTTATTGTGTATCTATATAAAGGGGCCTATAGCATTTCTTTGAGAACACACAACACACAATACACAAAAATTATATCACTCTTCTCTCATTTGAGTGAGTTTATTCCGAAGGAATGATCTATTGTTTCTCAATAGATCTCGATGTTGGTACGTGCATACCCATTGAGATCTCGCCGTTGTATCCTGGAGAATAGTCATACCAATACCGATTGCACCATCGGAATCTCCGTGGGGGTACGGATCTATTCTTAAGGTCAGTGCTTTTGCATGCCTCGGCAAGTTTGTTCATCTCATCAAATCCGGTACTATCTAACCCTCCTTATATTTTTATACATTTATATTTATATATTATTATTTCACCTACAATCTTAAGAATAGATTCGGAGGGTTATTATTTGTTTTATCCAAATACCCGCTCTTATATCTAGTCGAAGTTGAGCAACTTTTATAATTCAATATATTGTTAGTGGAAAAAAATATTGTCGGATTTTTTCTGTAAGAGTTGAATGATGTGATTATATTCTTAAATATCTAGCCTAAAATATTCAAATTGTGGGGGTGTAAACTAATATCATACTTATTGAGATTTAGAAAAGAAAACAATCATTGCAAAGCTTTTGTATGTTTGATTATTAGACATGCTCTTAATAATCATATTTATCACTATAATATTATGTGTTGATCTGTTGTGATTAAAAAGAAAAAAGGGGTTGTTGATATTTTGTTATATTTCAAACACTTATTACAATTTCGTAATAATTTTACCATGATTTAATTGATTTTATGGGCTCCATGCACAATTATTAATAGGTGATAAATTCCATATTTTTGGAATTAGTGTGCACGTTACATGCAAGATTGATTCATCTTTCAATATTATTTTCCTTGCAATATCATTGGTAATCTAATATGGAAATTTGTGGATTTCATTTTTCAACGGGCATGAATATGTTTGTATTTGATTAGGAGAATATACTAAATTAAATTTGTGACTCTGAAACGTGGCATTTATCTTTCCCATTAAATATATTTTATATATACATTTATATGCTCTTCCAACGGATGTGAATACTATTGATTTAATCATCCTTATTTCTTTTCTCCATAGGTGTTTTTGTCCTGACCGTAATTGAGTAGTTTTTGAACTCCTTGTGTTGTTTAAAAAAAATCACAGAATATTTTTTATCATTAGAATTGAATGATGTCGTTATAAAAGGCCTGAAATATCCGAAAATGTGGGGGTGTTTAACCAATGTCTCACTTATTGACCACAAAAAAAAGGTAGCATGTATTAAAAAATATATCAGTGTTTGATCTTCGAATATGTTAAAATACTCTTGTTGATATCAATGACATGGGAGAAATAAATACCATCTTGAGAATAAATATATCATAAAGAATAATTATGTTTCTCCATCGCAAGAGTATTGCAAAAAAAATTTCTTTTGAATGCAAGCAAGTTAGAATTCGTTTTACTGAATAAGTTTTTAAGGAAAAAAGAGTAAAAGTGATCATCTGCTTCAAACTAAATATGCACAAATTATTGATTGTCTTATACATTAGACAAGATATTGCATATGTTGTTGAAAGTTATGCAGGTATACTCCAAATCTGGAAGAGAGAAATGAGATGCTCTGTTTTGAATGCTTTAATATCTCAAAGAAGAGATATGTTATTATTTAATATTTTTATGAAGATCCTATAGTTCTTGAAGGATATTATGGTGCAAATTCACTCCATTATTCAGATGGGTCGAAAATTACTACTGGACATATTCTTATCCTGGAAGAGGAGATATTTTTTAAATTAATCTAATAAGTATTCTTTGCTCGATATACGTGAGCTTATTGCATTAGAGAATGCACGCACTCGTGACGTGCTTGAGAAACTTCTGGGCAGATCTTTCCATTTGGATGAAGCCAATGTCATCAATATTTCTACTGTGAAAGTCATGCTGCTAAAAATATTTTATAATGTGAAAAAGCAGGCGTATTTGTCCGAGAGACGATATTATGAGATATCTCATAGCATAATATCAATGTATTATGTGAAGTTAGAGTTAAATTTGATTGATCCTCTAACTAAACCACTAAGCAAAAAGCTTGTGGAGAGTACATCGAGGGGAACGAGATTGTGCCCAAATCAATAGTCGAAGTGATGGAAACCCAACCTTCATGAACGGAGATCCCGAGAAGGAGGTTCATATGGGATAAACAATTCACTGGACGACTAAGAGGATACTATCAGTTATTCCCTATTCTTATGGTGTATAATATGATAGTATCATAAGTGGTGAGGTTGAAGATAAACGTTCTTAATGGACATCATAGCCCAAATTGGGTGGAGTATAAAAGAAGTATACACTTGATGATGATCCACCTATATGGGTGTGGAGGTGAGGCCGCTTTCTATGAGATTTTTGGGCAAAATCTCTAGAGCACTCATGAAAATCCAGGTAGACGCATGGCCGAAACGTGTCAACCCGCATGAGAAACATAGATAAAAAAAATGCAATGTGAGATATGAGTCAATGGTTTCACAAATAAAGGATTGGTTCATAGGAATTTTAATTCCACCAACCTTTAGAAACCACATTCATATTCTCTAAGTCTTGGTTCATAGTCGATAAGACACCAAGTCTAATGCGTTATATTTTTTAGTTCCTTCAAGTGTTGTCTTCGAGTTTCTCATCTATCTTTTAATATTTCTTATCCTTGATTTCTTTTTTGAAATTGTGGGGGATGAAAAGAGATAGTTCAAAAAAAAGTATTTGAAATAGCGGGGGATTGTGAATATTTTATTATATTTCAAATACTTTTATTACTTTGTTAAAAACATAAAGGTGAATTTATTTTATATTCATTGGTGCATGAACTTTATTTGGTTAGCCTCAATGAGCATGTGATTTATAGCGTACGTTTTTTGCACGACAATTTATTAGTGATATTATATCACTATCATGTTTTCTAATGTCTTTACATGGATATGATTTATTGTCAATATATTCATTAATATATTATTTAAATCTTTTATGTAACGTTGCATGCATATTGTATGTTACACATTTTACTTTATAATAATAATAATGGATGTTGTGCACATTATGAGAATATTGAATCCTCTTTATTATATTTTTAGTACATTATTTTATGAATGATTAATATTCAAATTGAATGGAGGATTTAATTGATTGTTTTGAATGTGTAACGTTCTCTTATTGTGTATCTATATAAAGGGGCCTATAGCATTGCTTTGAGAACACACAACACACAATACACAAAAATTATATCACTCTTCTCCTCTTCTCTCATTTGAGTGAGTTTATTCCGTTGGAACGATCTATTGTTGCTCAATAGATCTCGATGTTGGTACGTGCATACCCATTGAGATCTCGTCGTTGTATCCTGAAGAATAGTCGTACCAATACCGATTGCACCATCGGAATATCCGTGGGGGTACGAATCTATTCTTAAGGCCAGTGCTTTTGCACACCTCGGCATGTTTGTTCATCTCATCAAATCCGGTATTATCTAACACTCCTTATATTTTTATACATTCATATTTATATCTTATTATTTCACCTACAACCATCACATTACTTCTCATGACTTTTTGGATCCTCTTCGAAAGCTCAACAGCTTCTGGTGCTATTTGGTTGAGGATGTAGATTTGCACTTTCAACTTTTGGTGTGTATGGAGACTGATAAGATATTTGTATGAAAACTTGATACACATACACCCTGTCTATCCAAAAAAAAGGGGTCAACAACAGCTAACACTATATACAAGTGGTCATAGACAATCACTTTTGACTTTTGATCATTCATCTAATCATCAAGTAAGCTAACTATTAAACTTCTTTCCAAAAAAGAAACATGCTCTCGTCTTGTTGTTTCCCTATCACTTGCTATATACATGGAAAATGATGGAGAACATCTCACTCTACCCTCTCACATTTTGTAGAAAAATAATGAGGGAGGGCTGAAAAAAACAAGAATGAGGAGGAGCGGAAATTTCTTACTTCCTCCGAAGATAACCACTCAATTCATAGAGTCAGAGTTGCAATTGAGAATTAATTTCTTTGGTTGGATTCATTATCATGCAGTTCTTTGTTGGGAGCTAATTTTTTCCTAGGTCAACCAAAAAATTAGAGGGGGCGAATAATAACGTAAGGAAAAGTAAAGTTGGTAGGGAGAATGAAAACTAGATCGTAGAGGGTGCAAAAAGGTAACCTGCTATGGAAGGAATAACATGCTAATTTCTAGTCCAAAGTATAACATATTCTTTGGAACATGTTATTTCTTATACATTGGATGTTATTTCCTTTGTAGCATGTTATTTTTCTATTCTTCCTCTTATTTTTCAATTCTCTGATCCCATGATATCTTCCCGCTCTCCTTATTCTTCAATTCTCCTATGTTATTTTTTTGTTCTTCATATTATTCTTTGCTCCCTTTTTTTGTTCCTCATTTTATTTTTTTTCATTCCTCTATTGTATATGCATGCATAAATGTTTGTTTATATGCATGTATGTATTTATGTATGCATATACGTACGTACGTATGTGTGTGTGGAGGGGGAGGGAAGGGTTTTTTACGATGAATAAATTTCTCATTAAGAAAAATGATGAGTATGCAATATACTCCATTTAGTTATCAACTAATGATAGAAATTAAAGTTGGATTTGAAATCTACCAATAGATCTATTCTTCTTGTTTTCCTCTTTTATAAAATGTCAAACAATTGTTTCTTTTTATTGTCACATTAATTGAGCTTGTAATTATTGAATGAAAAAGAGAAAAAGGAGTCATCTTTCATCCTCGAGCCTCTCTCCATCTCATTCACTAGTGTCATCTTCTACATCTGCAGACCATCTTCCACATCAACCATCGTCATCTTAATGCTTGATGAATATGTGACATCGTTCTAATTGGTAGAAAATAGAGCTTTGTCCTAGATAATTAGATGCATTTAGGTATTTATAACTCATGATTATCATTCACACACTTGTAAACGGTTTGCATAAATTAGCATTCCATTTTGCATTCATATATTAACTTGTGTTTATGTCATCTAACTTCATCCATTTTAATTAATTCACACTAACTCCAATTGACATGAAAAAAGTTCTGTTGTGTACATACACTAATAATAATAAATAAAAAATCTTAAAAATACTAACTTATATATATTTGAAATAAACACAACCCTAACTTCAGGATAGAAAGCCATAAAATATGATATCTCTCACATTCAATGTCCAATTCCTCTCTACTCACTTTTGAATTAATGTACACTTAATTATCTTCAAATCGAGATTAAATTCAAAAGAATCAGAATGCATATGTGAAGCTTGAACATTGGGGCCAAACTATAACTTGTACACAATCAGTGATTTTTGACTCAGTATTTCATGTACATATTTAAATGTCTAGATTTTTCATTTATTTGTTTCATAAAATAATTTAGATAATTAGACAAAAACCAAAAAGTAAAGAAAAATGCAATTTCTGACTTGATCTTGTTGACCTAATTCACATTCGTAATTTATTTCTGGTTTTTCTTAACTTATAAAAAATCCAAAAAAATACATGTCATGACCACTTCATTATTTTACTCATGTTTGATTTTTACATGCATTATTGTGCATAGAAAACCAATTAAAAAATACAAAACAAAAAAATGGTATTTTGTATATACATAAAATATCACAAAAAATGCATAACTTGCATAGTTGAGTCCATTAGCATTTGAGTCCTTCATGAATAATGTAGAAGGCATTTAGGGATACCTTTTTGTGTATCTTTATTTATTTTTCTTTATTTTATTGCATTGGTCAATGGTTGACACATAACATATCGCTGCCATTGTCCACTTCAAACCCACATCACCGATCTGGTCAACCCACTTCCCCTCCAGTCAACCTCCATTGTCTTTAGTCGCACCTAATCCCATCCAACAAAATCCAATGGCCAAACCACCATCCTTTCTAATCCTAGTTCCCTTCCGTACATTTCACGTGACTCGCTCCTCATTATTGTATCTAGCATGATCCAACGACTCTTTACTCTCCTCCTTCCTCAAGTCACCCTACCTTGACAGTTGAAGCCTTGTTGTCATCCGCTCCGCCTTCTCCCCCTACCTTCGGTCGCCCTCAACCACCATGACCCAAACCACCCTTATCTTGAAACCTCGATCAACCCCAACGATTGAATGATCATTTTCCCATCTTTATCCCTAACATTTAGATCAATTTACAAGATAGGATCAACCCCCCTCCATTATCTAATCATTTCCCTCTCGTTATCCTATCACCACCCAACGACTACCTCTGTTCTCTCCCCCGATGACCATGCCCATGCCCCATCACCTATAAACCATGGCCATGCACACCTTATAATCATCCCCTACCTGTGTCTCTAATGAATCACTAGAATCGGGGTAACAAGGTCAAGTCTTGGAGGGTCGGTGGTGTTTAACAAATCAGATCTGGCAATCCATGTATCAACCGCTCTCTCAACATGTGGTAACTAACCTGGGTGATCAATTAATAATTAACCAGGAAGATTTGTAAGCAATAAATGTAAATGTGAGCTGAACTTTACTTTAACTCTACAAAAAATGTGTATAAAGGTAAGATTGTAGAGTGTCGAATAACAGAGAGCACGCGGAGTGGAAAAATAATGAATAGGATACGTAGAGATTTTTTTCCTTTTTGATTTTGAAATTTTTATCGGTTTTAGTTTTTATATATTTTATGGGGGTTTTTATTTTTTTAATATATTTAAGTTTGTAAATTTTCTTTTTTCCTTTTTAATAGTATATAATAATATAGGTAATTATTATATGTAAGTATATATATTATATAGAAAAGAGATGTTATTGGGTTTTTAAAATATGATAAATAAATCAAAATTGCTAAAATAAAATATTTTAGGGGTTTATAAATTGTTTTCTATTTTTTATTTTTTTGTAGGATTTTTATATGTTTTTAAATAAGGAAATACATGAAATAAAGCAAACAAAATACATAAGAATTCGAAATAGACCTAATAAATATCTATCCAGTTATATTGAGCCTCAAATTAATTTTCTTAGATGTTAGAGAACACAAAGAAAATTTAGGAACTTAAAATATATTTTTGTGATTTTTCTTTGATTTTATAGAATTTTTATGAGGTTTACTTGTACATAAATATTATAAAAATAATTGCACATTAAAATAATACATTATACAACTAGGACATATAGATGAAAAAGCCATAAACTGAACTTAACAAACCTATATCTTCTCCATACAAGCTTGATTCATCAATCTCGCCTCCACTATATTTTAATTTAAATCATTTATCTAATACAGGTGGATTCATTTAGATTGGAGTTAAGATGTAAAACCCAGCTTTCTAGGGCCCTATTGTAATATATACATGTATATTTTATTCATATATTTGGTTCTTTAAATTCTTACTCTTCTTATATTTTTAAATAATTGCAAATATTATTTGAAATATAATAAAAATATAAAATAAAATAAATCAATTAAAAGGTATTAAAATAAATCACAAAAAATATATATAGGTAAACTATACCTATAATGTATATACATATCTTTATTTAAATATGTAAATAAAATCATAAAAAATAAAATAAAAATGTTTGTTTCTAATTATATAATAAATATATAAAAGGTTATTTACACACATAACCCTGAGTAATTTTGCAATTACCTCAAAAACCTTTGATAATCAACTATTACACCCAAGACCTTGAATAACCACTTCATTTTACACTCATAACCTTCCATTATGTTAGTTCATTAACTCAACCAGATGGCTGAGTTAATCTAACCCAATCAGTGATCTAACAGCTGGGATAAATAAAAAAATAAAAGAAGGATAAGAGGAAGTGGGTTCGATCCTGGAGCTTTCGGCAGTGGTAAGCTCTTTCACGGAAGGAGGCAGCGCATAGCAATAAGGTAGAGTGCTAGGGAGAGATCCGACCTGGGGCTTAGCCTGGAGCGGTGGCCAGGGAGCCTGGAGCGGCTGGCAAGGAGCCGTTGGAGCTTGGGGTGGGGGGATGGAGCTTGCGGGCAGGCGAGAGGAGGGAGGGAGCGAGGGCTGGAGCTTGCAGGCACGGGTGGGCGATCGACAGGAGGGGGTGAGGGATGGACCTTGCGGGATGAGCGGGCGAGTGGTGGAATGGTGTGAGGGAAAGAGCTTGTGGGCACGAGCGGGGGGGGGTGATGGGGGCGCGAGGTGGGTGCCGGGGGCAGGGGTTGCAGGGCAGAGGCATGCAGGGGTAGGGGTTGCAGGGAGGAGGCGCGCGGGGGCAGTGGGTGGGGCTGCAAGGAGGAGGCGTGCGTGGGGGCAGGGGGTGGGGCTGCAAGGTGGAGGCGTGCGCGGGGGCAGGGGGTGGGACTGCAGGGTGGAGGCATGCACGGGGGAAGGGGGTGGGGCTACAGGGCGGAGACGTGTGCAGGAGCAGGGGTTGGGGCTGCAGGGCAGAGGCGCGTCGGGAGGGGGTGTTGGAGCTTGCGGGCGAGCGACGGGGGGGGGGGGGAGGAAGCTTGCGGGCATAGGTGCACGTAGTGGAAGCTCCGATCGGAGGCTTTGAGGGCGAGGGGGCATGGGGTTTCATTTTATTTGATCTACAGAATGTCAACATGTTATAAATATGATGTGTTTCAAAGGGCAAATTGTCGACATAAGACTTTTTCCGTCAGAGTTAATGGAGAATTAAGACAGAGCTTGACACAGGGTTATTACATGTAAAGGTTAAGCATTACTCGGGGTTCTGGATGTAATTCGTGATTACTGGGGTAATTACGAAACTACTCAGGGTTATGGATGGAAATATCACATATATAAAATATTTACATACGATAATAAGTATAAAAATATACAATAAAAATAAGATACTTAAAATATAGGTAAATATACATATATGTACAGTTGTAAAAATTAACACTTAATAAATAATTAGAAACATTTTTATGTTTTAGGTTTTATTAAAATAAATCATTTTCTATTTTCTTCTTATTTTCTTTCTATTTTATCTTTTTCTTATCCTACATGGACCAATGGGAGGTGAGGGATTGTTGACTAGCAGGTCAACTGTCCTCTCCCCCTCCGACTCTATCAGAGTCATGAGCTTCCCCCACTTTTCTCCATTTTCTACCCCATCCCCTTACTTCTTTCTTTCTTGAGTTCCTCCCTTCCTGTACTCCCATGTCCCTCTTCCATGCATGCCCGTAGATCTCACCAATTACCTCACCTCTTCATGCAATTCATATCCCTAAGTCATCGGATCCCATGTTTATAAATAAGATGCCCCAACTACCTTTTGTTTTTTGAACAATCTACCTCTATTGTAACCCTAAAGGGAGCCTCATGGAGATCAATCCTTGGTGACAACAAGGATCCCTAGCCTCGTCGGTGAGGATAAAATCGAGTAGAGCTTGATCCACCATTGTTGTAGCTCAGCTCAGGCGAGGGTTCTTCTGTTCCAAGTAACCCTCGTTGCTCCATCACCTTTGCTAGAGACTCATCACTTCACTGTCCCCTTTTGCTTCTAGATTTAGTTCTAGATTGATGATAGCCCTCGAGTCCGCCAAACTTTTTATACAGGAACCAGACTCAATAGAACCACCTAGAGCGTAAACAGACTGAGGATCAAGACCTCCAGGTCCTTGGGAAAGAGGAGATATCCATGCCTCCTTTGACAAGGATCGGATTGATTGAAGGATTCCTGTAGTGTGGGGAGGACCTAGGAAGCCGTATGGCTGGTTAGCAGCCCAAGACTCGGCTGGAGCAAGGTGGAGGACCATATCAAAGTTTAGGGAAGAACTTGTTCTTCCAAGGTCCTCTAGGACCGTTAGATTAGAGGAGCGACTCAGATCTAATTTGGAACGTCCAATCAGCCAAACCACTACAACATCAAGGGCCATTTATCAATAAGTGATGATGCGTAGAGCTATGCTCGTCACACGAGCAGACCTCACGTGCCTTACACGTGCGCGCCCAAGGGTATATTTCACACATGCCCTCCCACTTTTTGATTTCATATCTAGCCCTATAAATATTTAATTATGTATAATAATTTTATGATATTTTGTAAATAGGACCCTATGCTTTATTGTAATTACAAAATGATCCTTCCGTCTCACGTGTAGGGCCACGTGAAGTTCTGTGAATATTGCATATGTACGCTAGAGCTTTACGAACCTATTCTGAAACGCATTTAAAGTTTATTATAATTGTAAATATGTCCCTACGTGTTCAACAATTTATCTTTATAAATATTTTTATTGCTTGAAAAATTATATTGTTTGTTGTGCATATAATATTGCTTGTTGACATATATTTATCGCATGGCACTTTAATTAGTTTTCCTATTTAATAAAAATATAAAAAAGTATTTTATTCCCTATCTAATTACTAAAACCCATAAAAATTATAAATCCTCCTTCCAAATTCCACAAAAAATATATTAATCGTATTATTATCACATATCTAAAAATTCCTAAAAAATTACAAAATCTAAAAATCTAAAAATCTAAAAACTACAAGACCATAAAAATCTTATAAAAATAGCAAAAATTATTAAAAACATCAACCTATAATTTCATATTTGTGAATTTTCTATATATTATATACTATATGTTAAAAATAGGTTTAATTTAATTTTCAACTTATTTATATTTGTTAAGCCTACAACAATCTCAGGTAAGTAATTCATGTGCTATTTTACTATATTTAGTAATTAAGAATACATACAAAATTGTAAAAAAACAATAAAAATTACCAAAAAAGAGAAAAAATATAAAAAAATAAAAACATTTTATTTTCTATTTTTAAATATATTTATGTATATTTAAAAATATAATACCATAAGTATATTATATATCTTATATTGCTCATATTATATATAGAAATTGTCCCCAAGGTGTAGCCAACAAGGCTGCCCCCATCCTCATTTTCCCGCAATTTTATTTTTTTTAAAATATCATCATGTACATTCATCTATATATCCCTCTAATATGCCATTCGAATTTCATCAGAAACGAAGACTCCTATGCCCTCCATCTAAAACAAGTAATTTTAATGGTCTAAATATTGTTGTACTCGACATGTTCTAGATGGAGGCCATAGGAGTCTCTGTTTTTGACGAAATTCGAGTGACATATAGAACGGATTTATAAATGAATATACATGGTGATATTTGCAAAACAAATAATAAATTTTATGCGAAAATGGGGTGGGGGCAACCCCATTGCACCCTTATTTGTAATGTTGTTATTATTATTTATAATTATATATTTTATTTTAAAATAAAAAAGAAATGAAATTTTGCAAAATCAAAAGGAAAATAAAATTTAAAAAATAAAATAAACATAATAAAAATAAATATAATTAAATACCTACATAAAAAAGAAAAAGGATAAAAATACAAATAAATAATTATTAATTAGAAATAATTATTAATAGCTAAAATATCCACAGTTTGCTCTATGTGGTTTAAGTTCTAGTACTTGTCCTATACACATATTCTGTAGAGTTAAATAAAATATATTTTGACTCATATTTTACATTTATTGCATATTTATATCTACGGGTTAATTGTTATTGAATCGCTTTCGTTGGGTACGACACGTCGTAAGAGCGACTGATACATCGATTATTGGATCCGATCTGTCGGACACCACATGCCCTCCAAAACTAGACATTGGTATTCCTACCTTTGCGATTTCTAACACATAGATATATTTATCAATGTGTATAAATAAATGCATAAATAAATTATATGATTACATGTAATATAATGGATTTTAGAGTATTTCAAATACATGAAGAAAATATACAGAGTAAATTACAAAAAAAGAGACCAACTATGCATCGATTCCCAAGTGCCTTATTTTGGAAACGTAATAATAAGAGGTTTGATCTTATTTTTTGTCTTAAATACACGTTTCCGTAAGCTTCCGCAAACCTTCTATTTTTATGTTAAAATATAAAGTTGAAATTGTAGTACCTTTTTATATAATATCAAAAATGAGGCCTCTAATTGAAAACCGGGGCATAGTTTGGACTCTTTTTTCTTTGCAATTTACCTAAGTATATATATTAAAACGTTTAACTATTTGTTATAAAAGCTTAGTTTACCGTGTTATTCTATTTTTATTTTATAGTATTTCTATTTTGTGTAATTTTGACAATTAATGAATTTAAGCCTCAGGAAAATTTTATTATTTGTACGATAATCCACATCCATATGTAAAAATATCTGTATCCGAATTATAACTATATGTTTCCATATCAGTATTCATATTTAAGGATATTGTTTGTGATTATCGATATGAGCAAGACATCGGTTTTCGTATATGTATTCATATTTTAAAAAAAGATAATAATATGGTAACACCTACATCTGTATATGTATCCGTCTGTTTGCATCCTTACTTGAAAGCCAATTAACAGTTGCAGTAATTTCTATTTTTCTGGAAAGTCTTTCTCTCAATCATATTTTCATTGGAAGGAAACAAGCTCTGGTGTGGTTTAAAATATCTTCACGAAGTAAAAGATTATATACAATAACAGCGAGCGTCATCAACAGCCTATATCTGGATAAGCTTCTACGTAACTCTACAACTGTTCCCAATGACCTGACAAAGTCTGAACAGAGACAAGTCAGTAAGAGTGCGCATTAAGGAAGAACGACTTCTGACTCAGATCTCGGATTTCTATGGTTAATTATATCGCAAAAAGTGGAGGCACAACGGCGTGTGATCCGAGCAGGAGCACAGAGCATCCGCAACTGACTGTCCGTGGCTTCCATCTAGGGATGCAAACGAACCAATACGAATGCGAATTCAAGTCAGACCATAACCATATCCATATTATTTTACGAATACGAATACGAATGTTACACGAATGTCAAAAATCAAGATCCATATCCACAAAATACGAATACGAATACGAAACGATTATTTTACGAACGAATACGAATATACAAACGAATGTTAACTTTAACATGAATATTAAATTATAAATAAAAATGTACCTAGATTATTTGGTGACCACTTCTGCATAATTTCCATTTCTTGTTTAATCGCATTCCATGTTTCAAACAAGCAGCATATGGTGTATAATATCTACATTATATGCCATAATATAAGAGATCCTCTTGTGCAATCATATAATAAAATGGTAGAATGAAATGAACATTTGAGATTAAGATGTTATACCAGATCAGCTATAACTGCGAGGGAGGGCGAGGGAGACGCCTGCCTCCCGTGGCTGCGAGGGAGAATGAGGGAGGTGAGGGAGGGTTGCTGCGGCTACGAGGGAGGACGAGGTAGGTTGGTTGCAGTTGCAAGGGATGTTGGGTGGGGGCCGAAGGTCGGCAGGAAGAGGTGGAGGATGCGGAGGGCGCGAGGAGGCGGAGGGCCACAGGGGGAGGCGGGGCAGTAGAAGGAGGTGAAGGGTGCATGGGCGAAGGGCACGCGGGGAGGTGTGGGGGCAGGGGGAGGTGTAGGGCGCGGGGGGAGGTCAGGGAGAGGTGGAGGTCGGCAGGAAAGGCGGAGGGCATAGGGGGCGGAGGGCGCGAGGAGGCGGAGGGCCGCAGGAGGAGGCTGGGCGACATGGGGAGGCGGAGGGCGCATGGGCGAAGGGCACAGGGAGGCGGAGGGCAGCGGGGGGAGCCAGGGTGGCAAGGGGAGGTGTAGAGCGCAGGGGAGGCGGGGCGGCAGGGGGAGGCCGAGGGCGATGGGGAAGTCGAGGGTAGCAGAGGAGGCAGAGGGTGTAGGGGGCGTAGGGCGCATGGGGGAGGCATAGGGCGCACGGGGGTTGGGGATATCGGGGGTATTGGGGGGGTGGGGGATGTAAACCCTAATGTTATTTTAAATTATTAAAAATACAATACGAATATTCGTATTCGTATTCGGATTCATTTGTTTTTTCGTATTCGTATTCGTATTCGCATTCGTTAACTCAAGATTCGTATTCGTATTCGTATCCGCAAAAAATTCGTTTCCAATATTCGTATTCGTATTCGTATTCGCCTGTTTTAGGAAAATAAGATCCATATCCTCTTTAAAACGAATACGGATACGAACGAATACGAATATAATCGCATCCGTTTGCGTCCCTACTTCCATCTCATCTGCAACAAAACTTCGTCTCAGTCCACATGTGTATGGCACTTTGCTGACGAAACGGCGACGTAAAGAACAAACGAGTCCAAGTACTCATTTTTTGGAACTATATCCCACTTGAAACCATGACGATAGCTCTTTCGAACAGGTGCACTGATTTTTGCAGCACAAACTCAACGATAATTTCTTATAATATGGAATTTTGCTTTATCAAATAAACTGCAATAATTTATGCCATTTATGTGAATATGTGAATCAAACTCGAGTTGTCTTGTTAACAAGCTCACTGCGGCATGGACTCCAATGACCTCTTCCCAGCTCGTGCGAGCTTGAGCTCATGCCCAGTATGCATCCGGCTCCATAGACAAACACGTTACACATCGATCAAGATGCGCGCATATTCAAGATGAAAATCTAGTCAGAAGATGGATTAGATCATACAACTAAATCAAAATTGCCCATCAAACTTTGGAGAGAAAGGTCGATCTGCATTGAAGCGCATCAAATCCGTCTGTAACTTAAACTTCGGTAAAGACAAATACTACCAAATTCACAGGCACTATCCCATCCTAGGAGATGGATCGTCTGCTGTAGCAAGGGCCACAGCAGACTCTACTGCACGTCCGGGAGCCGCTCGATCTTGATCGTGCGGTTCCCATGAATTCGCACTTTTTGTGGACCCGGATCATACGAATTCGTGGGAATCGCTTGATCAAGATCGAACGGCGCTCAAGCGTACAGCAGAATCTGCTGCAGCCCTTGCTACGTAAGACGATCCTTCTCCCTCATCCTATCCTATCCTATCTCATCTCCGAGCAAAAAGAAAGGAGCAGATAAAAACACCACTTTGCATGATCGTGATACAAAATCTCCTTTCCAACTTACCACAGAGCTTTTGCTGATCTAAAATATCTCGATCAGCACCACCGAAAGCAGTAGTGCCAAATAAAGATAAAGATTATGGATAATGTTAGGAGGGGTCATCAGCATGATATAAGTTAAGTGTAAGGCCACCGCCGAGAACGTTCGGATTATACATATTCGGATCCCACCACGAGATCTTGTCATATATGTGCATGCCATCTATATATAGTAATGAGATCAAGTTGGGCATATGCCAAATCTTCCCCATGAGGGATATTAGGCAGCTTTTCGTAGCAATGCTTGGGACGTGATGGGATCGGGTCTTCTACTGTAGCGGGCACCGCAGCAGATTCTGCAGTAACCGCTTGACCCACTAGATCGTGATCCAACGGTTCCCACGATTTCACACTTTTTGTGGATTCGTACCGTGTAAAATCGTGTGAACAGCTCGATCAAGATCGAGCGGCTCAAGTGATTGCTGCAGAAACGACACTACTAAGGGCGGAACTAGGAATTTCATCAAGGATGGGTCAGATATACAACTATTATGTATGCACAAAAATGAAAAAAAATCTATGTATTTTGAACGATATTTTTAAATAGAATTAATATTTTTAAAATGAACCTCTTTCAATCTTGATAAATGTAGAATTTAAATATATATTATTAATGTTAGAATTTGAAATAAACATGTATTTTCAGTGTTTATTTTTAAAATTAGATAAATATAATATTTTTAAGCCTCTCTAAATCCATCCTAAAAGGGCTAAATTTAAGTGAATTTTTGAAATAAAAAAATTTATGGTTAAAAGGAAATAATAAAAAATTTTTATTTACAAGGAGTACTAAAAACAATGGAAGAGATAAATAAACTCGAATATATTTTATATCAAATTATTTTGATACTTTGGAAGTGATTGGATAAACCATATAAAAGAAAGTAAAATTGATGGAGATAAAATTCGATCCCTAGTCTATAAAATAATAACCATGCCACTTTACCACTTAACTATTTAATGATTCTATAATTTTTATAACAAAATTAATTATACTATAACTGAGGAGGGGCTGTATTAAAAACATAATACATTGTACACGTGACATATAATAATCATGAGGAAATCATGGCCTTCCCATAATATATACTAGTTCCGCACATGTACACTACATGAGACAATCCTTACTAGGGTCGTGGTGACTCTCTCAACCATGTGCAAAAAAGAGGTTTCACTTGTGGGTACACATATACACACATGCATGAATATATGCCTACATACACACATAATACAAATCTTCCATTTGTAATCTTCCATCATCATTAACTATACAAAAACCATTCCGTGGTTTAAAAAAAATAATATACTTGTTGCCATATTTAAACATTAGCAAAAGTTTGTAATTTAATTATTACCCAGATCTTGAATATACACCTTTTACAACTTTTTAATTATCTATAATATATTCTATATTATTTTCTATTATTTCATATTATATTGTCATATATGCATGCTGAAAATTTACAATTACAGAGTCAACTTTTACAACTTTGGGTTTAATTCTGTTACACATTTTTAATCATTTTTACTACTCATTATTCATGTTTTTACAAGTCCTTTGTTATGTCTTACAACTTCATATTATTATTTTTACGACTCCTACGCTGATGATTGGCTTAGTTTTCTTTCTAAATCCTTTTTTTTACACTCTTACACCTCCTTTGTTATTTCGTACAACTTCGTGTAATATTTTTTACAACTCCTACACGAGATGATTGACTTTATTCTGTTACAGCTTATTGTTGACATTTCCACAAATTTTTTATTATTTCTTGCTACTCCATATTAGAAATTTTACAACTCCTACGAGAGGCGATGATTAACTTTATTTTTTAAAAAAAATTGAACGAATGACAACATTTAAATGGAAATAGATTGTTCATTTTTACAACTTTATGTTATTTCTCCATTGATTGTTTTTCAACTTAACCGATCATAAGAGATACCAGATTAATTAGCCATCGTCACAATTCTATTATAATGTAGGGCAAAAAAAGGAATCAATCATTCATATTTAATATAGGAGTAGAATAGGGAAACACGTGGATTGATAATTCAAAATATATTAATGATAAGAAAATAATGTTAATCTTAATCATCGGATCAAAATTAGATGAAGTGGATTACATGCTCATTGATTTCCTAAGTTGTGTGGTGGGGGGAGGGGGTATATGCTTCATGGGAGCATACAACTTGCATACTCCTACCCATTTTCACTCTCTTTTTTTTGTTTTTTAAAGAAAATTGAGGGAGAAGTAAATCATATCACTATGATATTTTCATCATGATGTCATTTCAAATTCAATTTAATTCAAGATTAATGTATTATCCGTCAAGATTATTAACTTTTAACAGTCTTAGAATTGTTGAAATTAGCATATTCTTGATGAACATGGTAATGTTTATTTTACACAAAATTTGAAACACAAGTTCCACTTATTATTCTAAGTAAATCCCCCTCCTCTCATATGTTTCAGTATTAAAAAAATTAAAAATGGGTGGAAGCATATCGTTGTATGCTCCCAAGGGCAGGGAGCATACTTCTTTTACCCTATATGCACACAAACACGCACGCACACACACACATACGTACACACACATACATGGATAATAAGGCTACCTTCATGTTATGCCTAGAATGAAGAATTCAGGAAGGAGTTGAGCATCTAGACAATAGTTACATTGTTGATAAAGGAGATATGTCACATGAGATAATAAGGTTTATAGTATATGGATCATTTGGTAGTAAATGATGTGAGGGAAATAAGAGAAATGGGTGGTTATAGGTGGGGATCCATAGGATATGGATCATTTGGTAGTAAATGGTGTGAGGGAAATGAAAAGAAAAGGCAAGAGTTCCCAACATCTCAAGTTATAAATGGGAATACAGAGTTCCCAACATGATTGCAATGTTAATGACATCTAAAAATATAATAGCCACCGAAAGCAAGAGGGTCGAAATAAAGATAAGGATTAGGAATAAGTGCAGTCATTAGCGTGATTACTACAAGAAAATTGATCTGAGGCAACAAATAATTCAATATTCGATTTCATATCCTTTGTAATTAAATATATAACAATGAATAATATAAATCGCTTACTTCTTTAAATTCCTAACGGATAATGGTATTCGTTATTATACTTATTGATATATTCTCTGCAACGAACTATATGACAATGGCTATTCATTGATTTTTCTTTTAACTGTTGTTAAATTTAGCAATGATTAATATGAATTCTAATGAATAAGTCAATGGAAAAATCATCGTTATATAAACCGTTAACAATGCATATGACATTCGTTGTTGATTGTAAGTACAAAAGATGATTTGACAATGGATAATATTTGTTGTTATATCTTTACCATCGGATGATATGACAACGAATATTCAAACTATTCATTATCTTAGATCCACTTTCTTGTAGCGGATATAATAAACATAGAAAGTTAAGCTTAGCTAGCCCTACTTGGATGCCACTTTTGAGAGAGAGCGGTGACATGGAAGCACCTTATGATGTGATATTAGTTAGAGGCAACATGTTACTTCACTATGGTATGGTGGGATCCCATATCTTCCTTGATGACATCCCAGCCATGTGTAAAGGAGATATCATCCCATTTTGGCTAGCAAATTGGGCAAAGGAAGATCTCCCATATCAGAAGTAAATAGGGATGACATTGCCACTTGACCAAATGATTGTTGAACTAGCTTCAAAACAAGTTTCATTCACAATATTCCTTCATGAGGAAGGAGAAGCTACTCGCATTTGAATCACATTTATTTTTGATTTATTAGCTTGTCGAATTCAACTTTATTATGTAATATTGGTCCTTCACTTCCTACTCGTATCAACGAGACTGACGTTGTCAAGTTTCTTGAGGATAAATTAATTTGCGGGAGTTCTGAGGCTTGAACATGACTAGGTTATAGCTCTCATTTTTGGGAGAATTGCATAAATAAAATCAAATATGCTTAAATACACCTACATGATTTTTTTGGAATTGTTTCAAAATATTTAATAATTTTTTATGGATTTTTTAATGCTAGACATGAGAAAATACAATGTTTTTATATTTTTATAAAATAATTTTAATAACCTTAATAAAGTTATATGTGATATAATATGGTTCCCGCCACTTAAGAGAATTTCTCTGTAATTTTTAGATGCAAAATGCAATTTTTAATAATTAAAATACAAACACAAAATTAAATATACATTGCATGGACCTGTATGTAATTTCCTTAAAGTGTCAAAGCATTTAATAACATTTCAAACAAATCCAGGGGTATGCGAGAAATTTTTTCACATTTGAAAACACTGCACTAGTAGGTATATAAATACAATATTCCAAAATAACAAGGCCCAATGTGCAAATTACTATAAAATATTACACTAATATTTGAAGTTCATGGACCATATGGAAATACATAAGTTTGCAAGATTGTCGACACAAAATTCCTGCCCCCTCACGTGCACAAGCACATGAGGTTACGCGGATTGGATTGAAATGCAAATACAATAAGCTCAGGTCCTTAGTTATAAATATTATTAAAACAATACAACCTCAAAAGAAATTTTATGGATTATAATTAAAATACGTAAGACGGAGGGATGAAGGTGCAATATACCCAAAATTATGTGTTATCCAACGATGGAGGGTGGATTACTTGCGTGCTCTTGTCACTCGATACCGCTTCGAGGAAGGATGGCGTGGATCAGATCTTGATCTTCATCGAACAGTTGGTGAATGATATGAACCAACGGCCACGATCAAAACTATAGCATCCTATCAGACGACTGCTTCACTTGAAGAACATGGAAGAAGCCAAGCATGGCTTTCTCCGATCGAGTGTAGCTCCGTATTCCTACCACCTGAGGAGCTCTGGCATGCTCAAAATGGAGCTCCGCACCTGTAGGATGCCTTGAAATGGTTTAGAACTCGATGAAGGGGTCCTGGAGCTCTGGTCTCCTGGAGCTCTGTTTTGAGCTTCGACTCATCTCCAGAAGCTTGTAGACGTACACGATCTTCACAAAAATGTTCTCTGTCACGAGGAAAAGGTCCACATCCCAATGATGAAGCTGAAAGCACAATGGATGAATGAGATGTATGAGCTCTGATGAAGGTGGTGAATGAGAGCTCGATGGACCTCCATTCTTACATAATCAAGGGGGAAACAAGGGGGAAAACATGGAGAATGTGATGTGGATCGAAAATGGAGTGGAAATGCAGGTCGATCACATTTGGGATATAAGGAATTCGAGATGGAGCTTAAGTCTCCAGCAATCTAAAAATCCAAATCTAAGCTACTCTACAGATCAAATGCTGCAATAAAATGCTACACTAAGTTGCAGAAATCAAAATGTACCTAAAATAATATTGAAATAGCAGCTCAAACCTGGAAACCAAGGAGCAGGATAGCTTCTCCTGAGCAAGTCCGACGAGGCATGGATCGCGTATCTCTGCTTCCTTCTCCACGCATAAGTCCTAGTAGATGCACCTACTATTACTAGGTATGCTCTAGATGAAGAGAAAAGGGAATGAAAATGGGTCAAAACGGATCAAATTCAAATGGATGTTGAAAGCGAAAATAAATAGGGAGGCAACTTTGGCTAGAATTTATAGGTGCATCGATGCATCTCTGTCCCAGAAAAGATCATGGCGTGAAAGTTTAAGGATCGAGGGACAGATCATGTGAAGGCATTGAGCCCAAATGGTAAGAGAATCGAGGGGGCCAAAATGGAGAAGAAGAGGTCAACAACGTTGACAGGGATAGACCTAGGCACATGTATAGTTAACCGACTGGTTAGCAGTACTGATTTTATACAGTTATCACTTTTTTCGAGTTTCAAGTAAAATGTCTAATGAATTTTCCAATACCTTTTGATCTTATGTGAGTGAAAATGGAGGAGGAAATAGAAAAGGCGATGCGTGAGAAAATCAATGATGCATGCATGAGATAGAAGATGCGTACCTTGTATCCAGCACTCTACATACAAAGTGATCCGTACATAAAATAAAAGATAGAAAATAAACTAATCTAAATGATGCACAACAGCTTTCCTAGCAGAAACTACTATTAGCGGGCAAGAACATGTTAATTTGATAAAGTCCAAGCTACGCTCTACTCTATAGGTATAGAAATTCTTGTTTGAGGGCTTTGGACCTAATCATTTACCTGACTCAAGCAATATAATAAAATCTACTTCTAAGGGCTCAAGCACACAAAATTGCTGTGAAAATAAAAACCAATGAGGATCCCCAAGTGCACCTACATTTGGCAAAACAGACCTTGCATACACAAGGTATATAGTGGTTTTTTTAGAAAACATAAAAAGAGACAAATGCCAAATAGAATTATTACAAATTTTTACAAAAATGTAATGGAATAAAAATACTGAACAAAAAATATATGCAAAATTCTCCAAAAGTATGATTCTTTCAATTCTTCTGCTCCTCCGCTCCTATGCACTCCTACAACTCGATGAAGAAACGAGTCGCCATCATTTCACTATGGTGCATCGACGCTCTAGGAAAGCCGTCCTCGCTCGTCGATACCTCGCAAGAAAGAGAAAACACAAGATAATGTAAGAAACACGATTATGAAAATATGAGAAAAATAATATGAAAATAAATACATGAAATATAGATAAGCAAACAATGAGCTGGATATGAAGTAAAATGAGAAGAGCAAGTGAAAATGATCTCAAATGAATTCCTAAGTCGGATCTTGGGAAGCTTTAGTTGTCCGGCAAATCAGATCCCGCAAGCATTGTATAAGCTCCCTTACATTCAATGTTGTTGCAACCCTAAAAATCCTTCAACAAAAATCGTTGTTTTTATTCACAGCTCAATCTCACAAGCAAGAAAAATAATGTAAGCACAAGAACTATGGATTCTATTTAGTTACATGTATAGCACACTGGATCGAACTCAGGGAGGCCACAAAAATCCTGAGGGTTATTCAATTCAATGAAAAATCAATGAAAAGAAGAAGGAAATTCTATTAACGCTACTCTTTGTTTTATATTTTCGGTTTTTTGTATTTTTTTTAATGGAATTTTAATATTATAATTTTTATTTGGTTTTTAAATTTAATAATTTTTAATTATTTTAATTTTGCAAATTGATTTTTTAAGTTTTTAAAAGAATTAGAAAAAGGGTTAAGAAATTGAATAAAAAAAGCCAACCTTTTTTTGTATTTCCAACTATATTAAAAATATAAATAAAATTAAACTGAAATATTTAGGGTTTTTGAACTTTTTCTAAAGTTTTTGGGAATTTCCAGAATTTTTCAATTTTTTAAGGTTGTAAACGAAATCAAGAACGAGGAAAATGGTAAAAAGAAATAAATGAGGATATTTTCGATTTTTTAAAATATAAATAAAACAAAAAATAGAAAAAAATGAACACACGAGAAGATACAATTTTCTATTTCCCAGAAAGGTATTTTATGATTTTTTGGAATTTTCTAAGAATTTATATGATTTTTTTGGTATTTTAGATGTTTTGTGAATTTTTTGGTTTTTATAAGGAATTAAAATGCGAAAATGGTACTGAAATTAAAATAAATGAAAATATATAGACAAGAATTTTTTAGAATTTTTCGTAAACTTTCCATATATTTTATTGATTTTCAAATGCAGACATGGACTTTTTATGTTATGTTTGAATATTTAAAAATAATAAAGATAATGAAAATGTAGAATAAAATTTAAAGATGCAAGAACTAATTAACATGATCTTAAAATGTTTTTATGGAATTTTGATGATGTTTTGCTAATTTTTATTTGATTTTATCATGCAAAATAATGTGCAGATTCACAAGGGCATGGATGCAAAAAACTTATTATTTTAAGATTGAATGATAACAAATAAATAAATTCGAGGGCTGAAAGTGCAAATTATCTAGAAAAAACGCATGCGTAGGCATGTGATGTGCGCTGGAATGGATTTAAATGCAATTACTTTAATCTCAGAGGCCAAATGATAACATAAAAATATAATACCTTTATTGAAATTTTTCAAACAAAACACATATGTTGCACATTCTCAATTTAAAGAGGACGAGAATGCAATTAAAATAAAAACTAGGGAAAATAGTGCAAAAGTTCAATGGATTACATGGAGACATGTGTCTCGTTGGGACTTATTTGTAAAATAAAAAAAGGCAGGGGTAGGGGTATAATTTTACCATGTAATATACGTGGCGCCATGGACAGTTGTGATGCGATCAAACCTAGATCTGAAGTTTGATGACGAATCATGCTTAAGCAGGCGGATCTGCTCTGGACAGTTGGATCAACAACAGACTTTTGGGGCTTTCGCAAAGGCTGAGATCTATTCTGGGAGTCTTGTTCTTTATCAGAGGGCCACGAAAAGCTCTGGAAGAAGTACGAAGTAGGGGCGCTCCTACGAAACTCAATCGAGAAGATCTCAATTGATCTTTGCCCAAATCGTCTCTGGTAAATCTTCACTTGTTCATGCGATGATGGTCTACTGATCTGATGGCTCCATAGTGGATGGAGATGGTTAAACGAAGATCTGGAGGTCATAAAGTATTCTTCTCCAGGTGGACCTCCAGATGTCGAATCTTGCTCCCAAATCCAAACCTAATCCCTGCAATGAAATGCATTCTCGGAGGTCGATCTCCTGCTGCAGTGATTTGATGTAGAAGAAGGAAAAATGGTAGTGGGCGTGCAATTCCGACGTAGGTGGTCAGAAGTGGAGTCGATTCTCCAAATCAGTGAAGATATGGGGGTTCAGATGATGGAAGGAGGTGGAGAACATCAATGCTGAGGTGATGCGATGGTCGGAGTTGGTTGAAAAATGGTCAGAACATCTCCGATATTGCAGATTGGAGGAGACTGACGAAAGAGCTAATCAGAATAAATAAGAATCAAAATGCAAAAGATAAATGTTAAAATCAAAAGGGTTAATCCTAATGTTTCCTATAGTGTGTGGCAGATGAATACTAGCCTCGATTTGATGTGGTAGGCAGAGAGGAGAAAAGTGTGGTGGTGGTCTCCAATGGCATGGTTGGATCGTGACTAGATCTCTCAATTCATGCTCAGGATCGGAAATGCTCTCCTCTATCGATGGATTGATATCTCTGCCACTCTATCTCGGGGAAACAAGGGTTAAAATCGGCAAATCGTACAAAGGAATATCAATGTGTATATATAGGCAGCAGACTCCGGTGGATTTTTGAATTTGTATCGTGTGCAGATCAAGGCGAGATGAGTGGATCTAATAAGTTGGCGATGAAGAGGGTGGTTAGGTTTATACATTTGGAGAAGATATCGAAGAGCATTAGCGATCGAAGTGCATGGGGAAATTGAAAGAAAGAGCATCGGTGAGCAGGATAGGTAGAAATCTCGGGCAGAATAGGCAGTTGACCCGGGTCAACAAACCCAGGTCAACCAAGAAGAGAGAGCGTAGAATAGGACAAAATAAGCTAGACAACAAAAATCCAAAAAAATGTTAAATAAATTAGATTAAAAATCATAAATAATTTTTAATAATTAAACAATGTAAATAAAAAATGTTAAGGATTTAATTACCTTAATTATGGTGATTTTTAGTTAATTAAATAAGGCATATACAAATGTGAAAATAAATAAAATGTTATTTATAGGTATGTATACCTACATATACAATGCTTTGATTTTTAATTAATTAGTTATACAAATATATACATAATACAATAATTTATTAATTTACAATACTTTACAAGGGTTTTAATGATATTTTTATTTTATTTTTATAAAGTGGTTAATAAGGTTAAATAAATAGAGGTATTTGCATCATATACATAGTAGTACATATACAATATTTATAAGATTTTACTTTTGTTGATTTTTGATTTTATGATTTTTTATTTGTATTTTATATAAATCAAATGTGATATTTACAATTAACTAAAAATGCAATATGTACAAGAAAATAAATAAGTAAATAATATATATAGTATACATAGGTATTATATACAATAGTATCCCAAATAGCCACATTTCACACCTTTAATATGATTATTTTGGATATATGTATATAATTTCGTAAAATCCACATGTGCATAAAAAAATAAAAAAATAACAAAATAACAAAAAAAATAACAAATAACAAAAAACAAACAAAAAATAAAAACAAAACAAAACAAACAAAACAAAAACAAAAAACAACAACAACAAACTAAAAAAAATCCTTCGTGTATATACCTCAAAAAATCCCTAAAAATTACAAAACCAAACGTCTATAAAAAATCTGCATTATTCAAAAAAAATTATTTTCACATGTGCATCATTTTTTCAAAAAAATCCATAAAAAATCAAAAATGGAAAGTTGTTTCAAAAAAATGCTTTCTTTTCATTGTACATATTTTCTTGCATTTGCATGTGCACTCTTCAGGATAGTATTGACATTTAAACTATGTATGGAATAAAATAGAAGAAAGGAGCTTAGTTGAACCTTAATCCACTTAATTTCAGAGGAACCTTATAAGAACTGGAGTTAAGACTTTTCAGGTCCTAGTGACTTAGTTCTTTGAGTCCATAAGACAATGTTCACATGTCATCTTGAGTAGTCTAAGTAGAATATTTAACAACACATGTATGATTCTTTCAGACAATGGCTTATCTTGGACAAGCACTCTACACGTAACTTTTCATGGAGGAGGTAGTGAGGAGGCAGAATCTTTTAGCTTGGGATAGCATACAAGGGTAGTACATCTAGGCGGAACCTCTCGTCTTCCTTTAGGGAGGGAAGTGTGTCTCAACCTATTCCAGCGATGTTGAGGTCTAACGACAGGATGTTGTGGGGTTGTAATAATGCTTCAAAACAGAGATAGTCTACTAGCTCAAGAGGAAAAACTCCTTAGGTACATGTTGCATCTTGTATATATTTTCAAAAAAAAGAAAAAAATGCAGAATCTCCAAAAGTGGACTGACATGATTGAAAGTAAAATGACTATCAGAGTGTATATACAAGGATTAATAAAAAGAAAAACATTAAATAATAATAAGAGCTTCAAAGTCAATTTTTTATAAGCTTGCAGCGGATGACTTGGCTACACTGGTCATGCATTCAAGGATAGGTAGCTACACTGGTTACTGGCCATTCTTTTCCCCATCTCCTCTTCTTGAGCTAGTTGTACTTGAACTTAGAAGGGAATATCCCCGCTCCTCGAGGAAAGAGTTGCTAGACCGGGGAACTTGGGTTACCTTGTTGAGGGAGGTTGTTACTTTGTTACTTTTGAGATGGGGAGGTATATCTCACTTACACCGTACAAGTAAAGATTCATAGTCATAAGAATTTGTGTATGTAGACTTGTTCTGACCTGACTATTTAGGTGACATGAATAGAAGTCTTGTGGAACTTAGAGGATGTTAAGTTTTAAATCCATTTCCCATTAAGGTTCCGCCACACGAATAATCGAAACGTCTGACAGATCTCCAAATTACACTTTTATGAAGATAAGTTTAATACTCAATATTGTCCTAACTTCTTTATTTTTTCTTTCTTTTTTTCTTCTATTCACTTATTTCTTTCAAATAAGTGTTTGTTAAGGGACTAGCAAAGGTAAAACAAATGGGGGTGATGAATCTGCATTTCATCATATTTATTCATTTATTTTAACTTAAAATTATATAAAACACATGTATATAATACTAACTCCATATTCTTACTAATTTGCATCTATGTGTAAATATTGTATATTTGTCTATTATTTTAACCTAAAATAAAGAAAGAAAGAAAGAAAGAAAGAAAAATAAAGAAAGAAAGAAAGAAAGAAAAATAAAGAAAAGAAAGAAAGACAGTACATATGTAATAGATACAGGCTGACTCGAATCCTGAGAGAAGGTCAAGACTTGACCTGATAAAACAGGAATAAAGTAGGGGGAGATAGGGTCCTTGATCAAAAAATCTAAAAAAATGTGTTGAAATACTTCTTTTTTATTTTGTATATCTGTATAAAATTAACACTATGTTATTTGTACATAAATTAACCACAAATAAATTAATTTTCAAAAAAAAATTATAAATAAAAATATTTCCTAAATAATAAAAATAATTGCTAAATAAAATCATGTATATAATAAAAGTAACCACTTCTCGAAAAATCCATAAAGCGATAATTGAGAGATCAATTTCGGCTCCATATGAACTCAAATTGAACCAAACTCACTTCTATTGTATTCTAAATTAAATTATCCTTAAAATGGCTATGATTTCATAATTTTGGAGTTACAGTTGAAAAGTCAATTTTCTGGGGTGGTTTGTACAATTTTACCATGTATTTGTACATATTGTATTTGCAAATATTTGTAAATATCTTTTTTACTAATTATTTAAAATAAAAAATAAAAATAAAAAGTTCAAAATAAAAAAAATTAGTTTCATTATTTAACCATGTATATAATGTCATATATGTATATTGAATATTTATATAGTTAATTTTCTTAAATAACTACCATAAAAAATAAAACATATTTATTTTTTAAATTAATAAAGTAACTAAAATATAAAAAATTAGTTAATTTTTGTAAATATTTTTAAAACACTAATTGCTTTTTCATCTTTATCTCATTTCAAAAAAATTCTTATCTCTTATCTTTATTCAAAATTTTAAAAATTTAGACTCCTTTCTCTATCTATTTATATGGCTCCTCTCTCATTTCAACTTGATCAATCTTTGATGATAGAAGCCCGATCTCCAAGAATCTTCTTGTCGTCGAAGGGTGTCTAGCCTTCGAGCCATCCAGTGACAGCGAGTCGACCTTCGTCGAAGTGATTAAGGCCTTTTCCACTCCTAAGGTGAGATCCACTTTTTCCTCTTATTCTTAACCTAGGTTAACCTTAGTTTTATTTTTTCGTATTTTTATTTCATTATTAATTTTTTATCTAGATCTTAAAATGCATCACGATTTGATTCGCCATTGGTCTCGAGTTTTCATCTCATTTTCTTGATCTCTCCACGTTCACGTTCTATCCCTCATGATATCTCAACTCCGGCCACACATGGTGATCAGAGACTCAGATCCATTCCTCATTTTTCATATGATCCCCATTCACACATTCTGTGTTGAATTTGGGACCGAGTCGTCGTTCTCGTGTCCTTATTTGTTTATAAATAAAATAATAAAAAATACAAAGTTTTTCTCTCTGACATTTGTTTTGCAGGAAATTTAAAAAATAAAAAAGGTAAAAAAATGTGGTTGTTTCTATTTTTTCTAAAAAATATATAAAAAAGTTTTTATTATTTCTCCATTTCTGATTTACAATCAAAACTAAAATATTTGTTATTGTTTACATTTGAAAATTAAAAAAACAAAAAAAAGTACAGCGGCAAGCCCGCCCCTCCATCCATGCGTGGCGCCCACCGCCTGCCGGTCACCCATACTTCCGCCCGCGCAGACGAGGAGAGCCACTACCCGCGCGGACGAAGAGAGCCACCGCCTGCACGAGGGCTGTCGGTCGCCGCTCGCCACTGCCTCTTCGCCCAGCATACAACCGCCATCTCCTGAAGCTCTTGCTTCCACCACCCGCCACTGCTCCCCTCCGCATGAAGCCCAGTACAGCCCGCTGCCCTCCGCCAGGCCCGTTATCCACTGGTCGTATCCCACTGACCACTGCTCGCTCCCCCGGTAAGGCCGCATGTCTAGACGCCCGCCACTGTCGTCCACGAGAGCGGCGCCCTTCAACCGACTCAACCAGGACCGCGCACCCCTCCTATCCTCCATCACCGTCACCACCGACTCCACCCTGTTGCGAGCCCGCACCTCCATCGTCATCACCGACGTCTGCCCTCCAGCGCGGTAGCCCTGCTGCCTGCCAGCGTGCGAGAAGAAATGGAGAGAGTAGCGACGGCACCCCACTTCTCCTGCATGAGAACGAACAACGAAGCAGAAAAGAGAACCCTAGGAAAATTATTAAAAAATGGTGAAATTACATTAAAGCTCTCGAATATCTTTGATATTATACGATGTCCCCGACCAGCTCTGAGTAAAGCAAATATTTTTGGTCAAATTGCATAAACGTCCTTTGAAGTTTTACAAATTGCAAAGAGGCCCCTGCCAGCAGGAGCATCACATGCGCTACAAGCATTTACTAGGTAAATTACACTTTTTGCCTTCCATTTATTTCCTGTTAATTATTTAATGCAAAAACATTAACTATTCACATTTCAGATCATGTGTTTCCATATTATTTATTGCTTGTCTTATATATTGAAATAAATGTGTTTTGTGCCTCAAAAATTCGCAAAAAAATTAATTTAGACTCTTATTATGTGAATCTTCATTGTCTAAAAATTGCATTGCATTTTAATTTTATTTTTCATTATTAAAAAATAAAAAACAACGTGATTTCCTCTTCCTAAAATTCAAAAATTCATAAAAATTTGAATATTGCCCTAAAAATTTCAAAAAAATAGATTAATTTTATTTTGATGCATCTTATTTCCTATTCAATTTTTATGGACTAATTATTTATAAAATCCAAAAATTGCAAATTACACAAAATCTTATAAAAATAATAAAAAAATAGAAAAATTCAAAAATAGTGATTCCAGTGCATGTGTGTAGATATTTGTCTATATTTTGGCATAAAAATAGTTACCAGGAGTTTTGGGCACTTAAAATATTTTTAAGTTGTAAATTACTCCAGGTTGTGTAGTGCTCGTCAATTTTGCCACTGTTTGATTTTAAAAAAAAATACAAAACATCTAAAAAATCTAAAAAAATTCAAAAACATTTCAAAGCCTGCCTTTAAAACCTAAAAATATTTTTGTTGCATTTTTATGAGCATTTTGATATAATTGAAAAATACTAAAAGAGTGTGGGGTGCATATTTCTTACCTTGTGCATATTGTTCCTTATTTAAAAATTTTAAAAATTACAAAATTAAATCACTAAAAAATTGAAAATCATAAATTTAAAAAATAGAAATTAAAAAAATTAAAAATAGAAAATTCCACAAAAACCATGAATAGTTTTCATTTGAGATTCATGTTTTTCTCTTAATTGATTTTTTGTCGATTATTTGAATAACCCTCGGGAATTGTAGCCTCCTTGAATTCGATCATGTCCTCTATATAGGTGAATAAGTAGCAAAAATTTCTCTTGCTCCACCTTATTCTTTGTAATTATTTCAACTTGAGAAAGAAGGAAAAAAATAAATTTTTTTATCGCAGGATTATTTTGGGGATATGTTGGTAAGGTTATTCGCGGTTTAAAAAGTTGTTTTTACCCATCGTTGTTGTTCCACGAAAAACCGTAATCAAACAAATAAGATTACAACTACAAGCATGTTGGAAAAAAATATGAGTTGTATAGTGCAAGTAGAGGTTCGTATCCAAGGGACTAAGCAAACTTGCAATTTTTGTTCCTCTTTCAAACTCGATGCAAATTTTAGATCCTTTACGACGAAAGACAGATGATGGAAAATTGCGATCTACGGAGAAAGTATTTCCAAGAGCTTAGATTGACTAAATATGGATATGATTGCAACTAAGTGAAGGAATGAGGTTTAACTCGCAACTTAGTAAGGATGAATTGAGGATTACTTGCTACATTTCAAGATGTAATAAAATATTTGAGGGTTGTAATGCATATTAGAAACAAACTATAGTAAATAAAAACCATTACCAATCAATTTTTCCATCTTAAACAAGAGCAACTAATATAACAAAATGCATGAGAGATATAAAAATAAGAAAGGAAATGCTTCTCTATCCAGATGACGATGGCGACGACGACTATCACGGACGCACGAGCTGCTATATGGGGAGAGGAACACCGCACAAAAAATTATCGTCGCACGAGTGATGGGATGTTGTTGGTCGCTAGAAGATAACACGCTAGAGTTGGTTGCTTGTATGTCGGTTGCTGGATGAACGTCGGTGCGCGGTGGCTGCGAGATGGAGCTGCCGTGAAGGTGCACGGCTAGAGTAAACCGCGAGGAGGAGACCGCATCGAGGAAGGGGGCGCACAGCAGGTGGTGCACAGTCGCGCACGGGAGAAGCGTTGGACGCCAAGGAGGAGGCTGCACAAGGAAGGTAGTGGCGTTTTTAGAAGAACATCGAGGGGTTGTTGGCGCTATCCTTGTATCTGCATGAAAAAAAAACGAGAGAGAGGGAGATGGAAACAAGAGAAAGGAGGCTTGAGGGAGAGAGTCGTGAGAAGAAGAATGCGTGAGGAGAGGGTGTGCGTGAGTGAAGAGAAAAATGGGGGAGAGAGTGTGCGAGAGAGAAGGAAAATGAGAGGGAGGGTGTGCGTGAGTTGAGGGGAGAAGAGAATGGGGAGGCATTATTTTATAGGGAGACATCCCATGCAAATGAAGCAAAATATCATGATTAATGCATGAAGAATTAATTTTTGCATGGGGAAGGGATGGATATGGGGAAGGGATGGACATGGGGAAGGTGTGTTACATGGGGCTCCATATATGCATGGGGAGGGCAAATGTTGGTGGCTCTATTTATGAGAATAAAGAATGAGACTTTTAAACTATCCCTCCTCCCCATTTCTTTCCAACAAAATGTAAAGTAAAATGTGTTGGATGTTGAGAGATTTAATGTTATAAGTACACTAAAAAATTCTTCATTCTCTCTGATAATAACACATCTGATTTTCATAGATGATAATTTAATCTCATTTTAGAAAATAATCTTTAAATGTACATAGAGATTTGTGAGAATATCTTCTTTAGCTGATTTGTTGATTTTATGAGGATTTTATCTGCTTTGTGTGTAGGATGCAAATTGTGTGAATTTGGAGTTTACACATCAAAGATTAATATTGTATTTCACATAATTTAAGCATGTTATACCCATATATAATGTAATCATCAGGATAATGATGACTTCATATCACTAATAACCAATCCTTGAAAATCCCGTGTCAACAGGCATCCATAATACCGTGGCTAGTAATGAGGAGGAGGAGGATGTGAAAACGATCCATAAGACATAGACTATTGTTGGAAGTAAGGCTGGTGAGGATATACAGGTTGCATCTGCTGCTATCCATGTCTCTAGTTTTGGAAATGTGGTGGAGACGAGAAATGGGGTGGTAACTGCTAGTGTTGGGGGTGTGGTCTCCCTCCCTGAAAATGGTGGATGGGTCTCTGACTCTGCTGGGAACCCAATTGACCTTGCCTAACGGATGGGGTTGGTTGTGCTCTCGGTCGAACCAAATACTGTTCACCTCCTGAATGAGAGGTAGAGGTGGAGACTGCTACTCAAAAATATATGGGAGTTCCTACTGGTATGGTACAATATGGTGTGACTGTAGCTGGGCTTGGTCAGGGGTCTGCACATAGTAAACGTGTTGAACTGTAGATGGTCCTTCGGAGCTATGTTGTACTGAAGTGGAAGTAGTCTACTCTCGAGTAGAGGTATCGGTTGTTGCACTCGCACTTGGACATGCACTGATCGTACTAACAAGAAGCTTCAGATGCTCTATAATCTCATCCATCTTGTCAAATTTATTCATCCTCTGTTCGATTACATGGAGCTTCTCAAGTTCCTTGGATAATTTCTAAATTATGTCCACTTCGGATAGGTGATTTCCTATGATGGTCAGATATGAACTGTCGACATATCCAGATCATGTAATGTTGTCATGTTGACAGCCTTGTGTGGTACGGAAGGAGAGGTAATGGGATGCTTCTGAAAAGCGTGTGAAGAAAAAAGAGTTGTCGAGCTCTCCGATATCTCCTCAAAAATATGATGAAGGATATCCTCATCCTTGTTGAAATGGGACCCCCCACAAGCGACATCTACCAACTTCTGGTTCCCAATGCTCAAACCCTCAAAGAAGTTCTACACAAGGCTCATCTTTGGAATTTCGTGATGGGGGCACTTCTCTGTTAAGTCGTTGAATCTTTCTCATGCCTTGTGAATAGGCTCATGAGATATTTGGGAGAAGTTGGCAATCAAAGATCGCATTTAGTTGAGACGTCCAAGTGTATAATACTTGTTTAAGAAAGCGGACCTCAACTCTTCCCAAGTCGTGACAACCCTTCCCAAGTGGTTAATACAATATAATGCCTTGTCTATGAGATTGAACGAGAAGGGTGTCATCTTCACTACCTCTAATGGAACATTAGGATAGTGTATTGTTCCACAAATGCGATCAAATTGTTGGAGTTATACATATGGTTCTTCACTGATGTGATCGTAGAATAATAGGAGGAGTGGTAAAGGCTTTAGATCAAAATGCTCGTGAATTGTAGGGATCCCAATCCATATGTTTGCATGCCCTTCCCCTAGATTATAGGCATCCTTCAATGTAAGCTTAGTCAATGGCTCAATAAGTAGATCTTCTCCTCCCTTATTCCCACCTCCTCTAGGGTTTCTATCCTCGTCTCTCCTATCTTGTCTATCATTCCTCGGCTTTATGATCATGTCTCTCAATTTGGCTTGGATGTCAGCATGTTCAGTCAACTGTTCTTGAATTGCCTATATGGAGGCTAACATCGTGTTGTTGATCTAGCTCTGCTCAATCATGGAAACAAAAATGTATATGCCATTGGATTAATCCTCCGGAGTGGTTGAGTCTCAAATGATATTTCAATATTAAAGTCAATATTGAACAATGGATTGATCGATGTGGTGAATGGTGAAGTGGAGAAAAAGTAATACTCGGGAAGTAAGTCTTCCTAAATAGAAGATGACCGAATCGGTGTGTGAAATGAGTTCGTAAAATCAAAATGAGAAATGCTCCAATCTGACATCTTAGATATCAAATAGAAAGATGCAAGAACATGAAGGTCAACACAAAAAGAAAATGAGAAAAAAGCGCAAAGGGCAAGGAAGGATCTTTATACTAACAAACAAAAATAATACAAACCCCTGATTCACCAACAGGACACAAGTAGAGACCGTAAGAGTTTGATCATTATCTTTTCAATTTTAAGTTCAGTAAATCTACAAGAAGTTACTTACTACCATGTACACAGGGTGAGTGGTCTCTATCACCCAGCGTACATCCTCAAACCTCCCCAAACAGTGGTACCATCTTCTTGAGATACTGGGTTCAGTATCAGGCCCAAAGGGAGAAAGGAAGCTTAGCACACAAAAACGACTTTCTATGGTCCGAGGAAAGTGCTTACAGTTGCAACCATACACTGAAAAGTGACGTACAAGTACTTAAGGCACAAGTCTAGGTATTTAGGCTCTATCCTTACGGCTACATTATCACTCACTCGGTCTGGAGGTAAGTACCTACAAATAAAGAGGGGGTTACTCTCCCCATAATAATGATGATTTTGTCCTTACATTTAATTTTAAGGTCGAGTTTTCTTTAGCAGTCCTGATTTTATACAATTATCACTTTTTTGAGTTTTTTTCAAGTAAATCATCAAATCAATTTTCCAATTCATTTTGATCTTATGTAAGTGCAAACAGTGAAGCAAATCGAAAAAGCTGATGTGCGACAAAATCAACAATGCATGTAGGAGATAGAGGATGCGTACATTGTCGCCAACACTTTAAAAGCAATGTGATCTGTAAATAAAATAAAAGACAGAAATTAAACTAACCAAAATGATGCACGAGAACCGTCCTAGCATTAACTTCTATTAGCCGATAAGAACAAGTTAAATTGATTAAGTCCATACTATGTTCTACTCTATAGGTATAAAAATTCTTGTTTATGGGCTTTTGACCAAATCGTTTACCTAGATCAAGCAAGATAATGATACCTACCTCTAAGGGCTCAAGCACACAAAACCACGAGAAAATAAAGAAAAAGAAAAGAGGTGAAAATGAAAAAAGATGAGGTCTCCCAAGTGCTTCGGTACTTGGCGAAACAGATCCTGCACACACAAGGTAAAAAGTGGCTTTTTAGAAAATAGAAAAAGAGGCAAATGCCAAACAATTATTACAAGTTTTACAAACACAATGAAATAAAAATGCTAGACAAAAAATATGTATGTAAAATTCTCCAAAAATATGCTTCTTTTAATTCTTCCGCTCCTACGATCTCCTGCAACTCGATGAAGAAACGAGACGCCTCCACTTTGCTAGGGTGCATCGTCGCTCCTAAGAAAGCTGCCCTCACTCGTTGGGCCCTCGCAAAAAAAGAGGAAACACAAGATAATGTAAGAAACACATTTATGAAAATATGAGCAAAAATAAAATGAAAATAAATACATGAAATATAAACAAGCAAACAATAGAAAATGATCTCAAATGAATTCCTAAGTTCAATCTTGGGGAGCTTTCGGGGTCCGACAAGCATTGTTAAGCTCCCTCACGACACATGATATTCAATATGAGTGCTTACTCCTCAAAAAAATACAAATCCGCCATATATACATGATAAGCGAAAAACCGAGCGACTAAGGTAAAGGTACAAAAATGGTCGTTGCGACCTCGGTCGCTCAGATGCGCTAAATCAAGAAAAATGAACCACTCGAAACAAATAAAATCAATCGAAGCAAGGAAGCGGTCCTGCTATGTGTTTAACCTGGTATAGCACCCAGGGTCGAACTCAAGGAGCACGGATTGGCCGAAGGCCTACGAAGTAGTAGAAATGAATAAAATAAAAGACAACAGATTTTTAGTGGTTTTTAAGTATTTTTATATTTTTTTGGATTTTTAATATGTAAAGAAAATAAGAAAGACAAAAACAATCACACTTCAACAAATTATTTAATGCATCAAAAATCAAGCAAAAATTCAAACAAAATATTTTTGTGTGTTTTATAATTTTTTATGTTTTTGATGAATTTTTGGAATTTTTCTGATATTTATCTTAATTTCTAAAAATCAAACATTAGCAAAAAGCAATGGCACTGTCCAGCCAGGCCTAAAGTCCCTAGATAAAATACCTAAAGACCTCAAAAAGGCCTGGAGGTAATTTTCCTATAAAATAGATGAAATAAGGAAAATTTAGGTACCAGATTTATTGTTTTTGGATTTTTAATGTGTTTATTAGAATTTTTATGGGTTTTTTGGGGTTTTTAAGTTTTTAGTGGTTTTCAGTGATGAAAAGTAGCCAAAATCGGCTAGAAAATCAAGGAACACAACCTAAACAGTAACTAATTTTGAGAGAATTTTTAAAGGAGTTTTTATATTTTTTGTGATTTTTCAATCTAGACAGTAACAAAAATTGAGGTTTTTGAATTTTTAAAAATAGCAAACAAACTCAGAAATGTCCTCAAAAATCTACAAAAATCCTACACCATGGCAGGAGCCATGTGTCAAATTTTCGTTGGATTTGGAGGTGATTTGATATTTTATTCAAAAGCAAAGGTAGGGCACTGTGCACAGGGACTGAAATGCAAATACCCAAAGTTCTGGGGGTCCAGGTGCAAAATACCCAGCAAAACACGCGCCAAGCGCGTGCCTGGGGCACTCAGGGACCTATATGTAAGGAAAACAAGTCCCGAGGACCTATTGGTAACTCGTACCAAAAGTCTAGGGGGCTATGTTGCAAATTACCCACAAATAAACGCACATGCGAAATTAAACCATTCACAGGGGTATAAATGCAATTAATCAAAAAGTTTCATTCATTCATAAACATCCAAAACTACAAGGGCATCAATGCAAATACACCAACAAAACACGTGACGAAGCACGTGGCTCACACAGGCAGGGGTATAAATGCAAATATCTAAAGCACGAGGTCCAACATGCAATTTACTCTAAAACTAAACAATGTATTTAAATATTTACAGGACTAATGCGAAATAAAATAAAGATAAGGGCCTAAGGGTAAATTACCCTTTATTAAGCGGAGCTGATGGATGGCCGCCACGTGGCGATCGGACGGTCAGGATGGGGCGGCTCTCTACGCTGCTGCTGCTCTGCACGATCCAACGGTCCAGGCCAGGACACGCGTGGATCTGACGGCCTGGATCTTTCGCCTCAGATCTGACGTAAAAGGGGGGCTCCAGCCACCAACGGTCAGGATGGCACCTGGAGCGGGAGGCTAATCCGACGGCTCTGGAGGGTCCTGGAAGAACAAGAGGCCGGCGAACTTCGCCGGCCCAGTACGCGCGCTCCGGTCCTCCGCGGGAGCTTCTGGTGACCGAGGAAGCTTCGCCTTGGCCTCCCGCGTCTGTGGGACGTCTCCGATGAATCAGCGGAGCTCCGGAGAGCTCTGTCGACTCCGGCGGAGAAGAAGCTCCGGTCCTCAAGTAGGAGGGCCTCAGACAGCCCTCGATTGACCTGCAAAACGCAACCAAAGAGCTCCTGGGTCGAGGGCAAACTGCCTCGACCCCGTTAGAGGTGGTGCAAGTGGACGGTGCGGTGGTGCGGGCGAACCCCGGTGATGCGACGGCGAAGGGGTTCGAACCCCAGCTCCTGTGCGAGCTGGGTTGAACGGAGGGGCGGAGAAGGTGCGCGGGGGAAAGGCGAACGTGATGAGGGACTCGGATGATCGAACAGAAGGGGGAGATGGTCGGAATCGATGATGGTCGGTGACGGCGAGATTTGGGGCTAATCGAAAATTAGAGAACTAGGGACAAAATCTGAGCTACCTGGGTGGATGGGTGGGCTGTGGTCGAGCTTGCGCAGCTCTGGGTCTTCGCCTCAAGGACCGCCGACGTCCGAGGCTCGAGCTCCAACTCGGGGCGGAGCACGGCGGTGAAGAATCGCCGGATCGATGGCTTTCACCTCCTCTCCTCGCTGCAACAGGTCGAGGCGCGAGCTGTCACCTCTCTCTCTCTCTCTCTGGAGCTCACTGGAGAATGAAGTAAATGGCCAAACATCGAGAAAATGGGTGGCGGAGCTGGGTATTTAAGTGGGTGCAGGTCCGGCTAGGGCTGGTCGGGTAGGGCTGTGAGAAGCGCGGATCCCGATGTGGATACCCCGGCGAGGGTCTCGGATGCACGAAGAAGAGATAGGACCCGGGGTTCGCGGAGATGGCGAGCGGATCGAGCGCGGAAAAAGAGGAGAAGTCGGGTCGGGCGCGAGATCCGCTGGAGAAGGAGGTCCGCGGAGGGAGTTGACCGGAGGTCAACATCTCCGTGGGCCAATGAGAAGCTGCCACGTGGAAAAGATTTGAAGCTCAAAAATAAGGTAGCAAATGGCCGATTTTGCAAAAACTTAAAACATGAATTATTTTTATTTTATTTTTTTTCTATTTTTTGGTGATTTTTAATTAATTTTTGGAAATAAAAATAAGGTATATACATTATATATCTATATATAGGTATATATACAATATGTAGGCTTTTGATTTTTGATTTTTAATTATTATTTTTGTACAATTTTATTCCTATTTTATATTTTATTTATTTATAGTATAAAATAAGGAATAAAAGAGTATTTTTATTTTGTTTTTATTATTTATATACATAGGTAAAATAAATAGATATATACATCTATATACATGGTATATATACAATGAATTTTTTTATATTTTGAATTTTGTAATTTTTATTTGATTTTTGTTTTGATTCTTTTTATTTTATTTATTTACAATATATAACCTAGAATATTTACAAAAAGTTTTGAAAATAACTTTATTTATTTACAAGGTTAAATAAATATAGAGGCATGGTCTATGTACATGATGAAAGGGTATTTTTAATCTTTTTGGTTTTTACCTTTTTGTTTTGTTTTTATCTTTTATAACTATATACAAATATTTACAACTGTATTTTTGGTGAGGAAAATATTTTTATTTTATTTACATAATTATTTACACAAGAGCCCATATCTCCCTCTACTTTGGCTTTTATGCGGTCAGGCCCATGCTGAGCCCTCCCTTGGGTTAGGTTGCTCAATATTTATTCTAAATATTTCCCTCTTTTTCTTTTTAATCTTTATTCTTTTATTTTTGCACAAAAACATGCTAATTATAGGTTTTTACACAATGCATGCTTTTGGTAATTATTTATATTTACATATATCTACATGCATTTGCAAAGGCTTTTGTAGCTAAAATATAAGAATAAAGAGTGATGAATGGGTATTCATCACCCCCCTATACTTAACTTTGCTAGTCCCTTAGCAAACACTTATTTGAAAAAGAAGTGAAAAAGAAAGGAAAAAAAGAAAAAGAAAAAGAGGATGTACATGGATCAAGGTTGATTATTAAACTTGCCTTCATTAAATTGGGATATGGAGCTCGATCAGATCTTTGGATTATTAATGTGTCGGAACCTTATTTGGACTTAAGCTTAAAACCCAACAGCCTCTAAGTTCCACCAATCTATGGGCAAGACTCCTCAATAAACAAGATCAGAACAAGTCTACATACACAAACTCTAATGACCATGAATCTTTCCATGCAGTGTAAGTGATATGTGGCTCCCCACCTCAGAAGTAACAAAGAAACAACCTCCCTCAACCTGGTAACTCTAATGCCTCGGTCTAGCAACTCTTTCCTCGAGAAGCGGGGTATTCCCTTCTAAGTTCAAGTGCAACCGGCTCAAGAAGAGGGGGAAGAAGTATAGACTTTTGGAAGCTTAGCCAGTGTAGCTAAGTCTCCCGCTGCAAGCTTCATGAGATGTAACATGGATACCATAAGCTTTTGCTTTATTTGACTATATACACTCCGGTGGGGTTATTAAATTTTCAATCCGACCCACCACTTTTTTGGAGTTCTTTTTGCATTTTGCATATATTTTTTTTCAAGGACTTCTATACAACATATCTACATGGTGCAGCATATGTACAAGAAATTTTCCTCTTGAGCCAGTAGACTATCCCTCTTTTGAAGCTTTATTGCAACCCACAGCTTCTGTCTTTAGCCTTCATCACCACTAGGCCAAGTTGAGACGCACTTCCTTCACTAGAAGAAGAAGAGAGGTTCCGCCTAGAAGTACTACCCTCATATGCTACCCCAAGCCAAAGGAAACTGCCTCCTCACCACCTCATCCGTGGAGAGCCATGTGTAAAGTGCAGGTGCAAGTCAAGCCATTGTCTTTAAGAGTCATGCGTGTGTTGTTAAGAGCTCTACTTAGGCTCATCAAGATGACATATGCTCATAGCCTAGTGGACTCAAAGAATTAAGTCCTTATGGACCTGAAAAGCCTTAACCCTAAGTCCTATAAGGTTCCTCTTAAAGTTAGGTGGATTAAGATCTTATTCAAGCTCCATTTCTCAATTTAATTCCAGGCTTAGTTTAAATGTCAACTCTTATCCAGGAAAAACTATATACATATATGTACACAAGATGCTATTTACAAATACTTTACAATCATGCAACATTTTTGAAAAATGTTTTGAAATCATGGATAAATGATGCATGAGGTGCAAGTTTTGCAAAAAAGATATTTACAAACATTTACACAAGATTTTTGCAATCTTTGATTTTCAAAACATTTTGGAAAAATTTTGTACTATATACATAATTTTGATACAAAAATATTTACACAAGCTTTACACAAAAGATTTTTGAAATCTTTGTTACAAAAATACTTTGTACACTAGCTATGTATGTGCAAATAAAAGAAGTTTATGTACATGAAAAATTTTTAATTTTTGTGATTTTTAGCCATTTTATTTATTAACACACTCACACAAAGTACGAGTTATGGCTAAAGTATATATGAAATATATACACCCCCCCTATACTTAGCTCGAACGATGTCCTCAGAGTGATTAAGAGCGATGAAGAAGACATAACTCGTGCTTAGTAAAAGGGAAGTGAAAAGGAATGGCTAAGTACAGAAACGAATAAATGAATAGAATGAGAGGGACTCGGTGGTTTCCCCCTATACTTAGGATTAACTAATCCTAAGTATAGCAAGCTGTACATGAAGGGAAATCCGAGTGAAGAAGATACAGAGTCTGCCCCCCCCCATACTTAGGGTAAAATATCCCTAAGTATAGGCAGCAAAACAGGAGCAGAACGAATGAAAAGAATACTCGCAGGTCCTACATCCCCCCTATACTTAGGGTAAAGTACACCCTAAGTATAGCATAATCATAAGATGAGAAAAGGGATGTGGGACTAAAGAATAGAATGATATGGACAACTGGATCTATACAGGCGGAGGAACAGTGAAAATCAGGCGTGAGATGCAAAAGATGTGAGTCAAGAGACCACATCTCACGCAAAATGAATAGGGGCAACAATAACGTCCCGCGGCTCATGATCTAGAAATGGCTTGAGCCGCTGGCCGTTCACTCGAAAGGTACTCTCAGAAGACAACTCGGATATATCAATGCTACCATTGTCGTGTACCTTTCTGACCAAGTAGGGTCCCTTCCATTTGCTCTGTAGCTTCCCTGGAAATAATCGTAGCCTCGCATCAAACAACCATACTCTCTGTCCAATCTCAAAATGCTTGTGGCTGATATGAGAATCATGCCACTCCTTCACTTTTTCCTTATAATGTAGGCTGCTTGAGAAAGCTGCATCTCTAAGCTCCTCCAGGGCAGCTAACTCTGCCCTCCTCTGGTCTCCCATACCATCTGGATCCATCAAAATAACTGGAACTGCCCAAAGTGACTTGTGCCTCAGCTCAACAGGTAAATGGCATGTTTTGCCATACACGAGGCGAAAGGGAGATGTGCCCAAAGGTGTCTTGAAAGACGTCCTATATGCCCACAAGACCGAGTCCAAAAGCTGTGACCAATCCTTTCGGTCAGGGCGGACGACTTTCTGCAAGATAGTCTTGATCTCCCTATTCGACACCTCAGCTAGACCATTCGTCTGTGGATGGTAAGGTGTGGCAACACGATGGTCTATACTGAACTCGCTAGCAAGGGCCTTCACCTGGTCGTTGATGAAATGAGACCCCCCATCAGAAATCAAAACTCGTGGAACCCCGAACCGCGTGATGATATGCTTCCTCAAAAATCTGCAAACGGTCCTCGCATCAGCGGCTCGGGCGGGGATAGCCTCAACCCAATGACTCACATAATCAACGGCCAACAGAATGTACTCAAATCCCTGACTCTTAGGGAATGGACCCATGAAATCGATGCCCCATGCGTCAAAAACCTCACAGAAGTGAATGGGCTGCATCGGCATCATATCACGTTGTCCACAAGTGCCCATCCTCTGACAGTCAGTACACCTCTTCACGAACTCATCAGAGTCCTTGAAGAGGGTAGGCCACCACAAGCCGGATTGGAGCACTTTCTGTGTCGTTCTCCTCCCAGAATGATGTCCTCCTGCCTCAAGCTTGTGGCAGTAAGTGAGGACGCTATGGTGTTCCTCCTGAGGAATACACCGACGCCAGACGCTATCCCCTCCTTCGTGGTAAAGGATGGGATCCTCCCAGTGGTAAGACTTGGCCCTCGCAAGGAAGGTCTCAAGTCTCTGCCTGGGCCAATCCTGTGGGACTTTCCCAGCAATGAGAAAGTTCACAATATCGGCATACCACGGGAGTGAGGCGATAGCAAGGATCGCCTCATCTGGGAAGGTATCTCGAATAGGATCAATCTGCTCAGACTCCTCAGGCTGCTCTAGTTGGGAGAGATGATCCGCCACCACATTCTTGACTCCAGGCTTATCCTTGATCTCAATGTCGAACTCCTGGAGTAGAAGGATCCATCTAGTCAGTCTGGCCTTGGCATCCTTCTTTGCCATGAGGTACCTGATGGCGGTGTGATCTGTAAACAAAGTCACTCTAGATCCAATGATATACGATCTGAACTTATCCATGGCAAACACTACGGCTAGCATCTCCTTCTCTGTGACCGTATAATTCCGCTGGACGGAATCCAATGTGCGGCTAGCGTAGTGTATGGCAAACGGAACTCCATCCCTCCTCTGTCCCAGCACTGCCCCCACGGCAAAATCGGAGGCGTCCGTCATGATCTCGAATGGGAGAGACCAATCAGGCGGCTGGAGAACAGGAGACTCAATAACACACTGCTGGAGAGTCGCAAAGGACGAGAGACACTTGTCATCGACAAGGAACTCGGTGTCTTTCGTCAAAAGGTCAGTCAACGGTCGGGCAATCCTGCTGAAATCCTGAATAAATCTCCTATAAAATCCAACGTGCCCCAGGAATGACCGTAGCTGCCTCAGATTGGACGGCGGTGCGAGTTTTCTAATGACATCCACCTTGGCCGGATCAACCTCCATGCCCCTGTTGGAGATGATGTGGCCAAGCACCGTCCCTTGAGTCACCATGAAGTGACTCTTCTCCCAAGATAAAACCAAATGATACTCAATACATCGCTGGAGTACCTGGTCTAGGCAGTCAAGACAAGAATCGAATCCGTCGCCGTAGACCGAGAAATCGTCCATGAAGACCTCCAAACACTCCCCTACCATGTCCGAAAAGATCGACAGCATGCACCTCTAAAAAGTCGCAAGGGCGTTGCATAGCCCAAATGGCATGCGTCGAAAAGCATATGTGCCGAAGGGACAGGTAAAGGTGGTCTTCTCTTGATCCTCAGGAGCGATGGCCACTTGGTTGTAGCCCGAGTACCCATCCAGGAAGCAATAATGGCTCTTCCCTGCCAGTCTCTCAATGATCTGGTCAATAAAAGGCAGGGGAAAATGGTCCTTCTTGGTGGCCTGGTTGAGTCTCCTGTAGTCAACACAGACCCTCCAAGAGGTGGGTACTCGTGTAGCAATCTCCTCTCCCGACTCACTGATCACAGTCGTGATGCCCGTCTTCTTGGGCACCACATGCAAGGGGTTGACCCACTTGGAGTCGGAAATGGGATAAATAAAATCTGCACTCCACCATTTTGATATTTCCTTGATCACGACCTCTCTCAGGTTGGGGTTCAGTCGCCGCTGGAACTCACGCGACGGCTTCGCCCCCTCCTCGAGATAGATATGGTTGGAGCACACCGATGGACTAATCCCATGGAGATCTGCTACGCTCCATCCGATCGCCTTGCGGTTCTTTTCAAGTACCCCCATCAAACGGGATTCTTGCTCTCCAGTCAACTCGGCGGAGATGATGACTGGGTACATCTCTGGCTCGCCTGCAAGGAATCGATACTTCAGCGAAGTAGGGAGCGGCTTCAGCTCTGGAATGCTAGGTGCTGGCAAATCTGGCTGCGGAAGGAACTGAGTGAAAGCTGCTAAGTCTGCCAAATCTGCCTGGGAAAGTGAAAGCGTACTCTCGCAAACTGGATCGGGAGAAGGCTGCTCAACTGCACTGTCTCTGCTCGGCTCTGCATCTACCTCCTCCTCATCTATAGGCTCAGGTGGACTCAGGTCTGGCATCTGATCGTAGCAATCGGCCCAATCAGACTCTGAATCTGAGGGATCTGTATCAATCGCGGTGGCATCAGTACCACCGAAAAACAAGGTGGCCTCAGCATCACCATCACTAAACATCGTGTCGCCATCAAGAACCGGCTCTGCTGCCTCTATGGTATCCTGAACCAGGGTTGTACTCTCCAGACTCTCCTCTGCTCTCATCTCGGCATCAGCTGTATCTGAATACGCTGTATCTGAATATGAGAGGATAGTCTATGTTGCAGGATCTTCCCAAGCTGCCTCATCGTCTGTGATCACAAAATCACAGTCCTGGTGGATGTCTGGCTCTGTGTCTGTCAGCTGCTTTGAATCTGTACTCGCATCTGAGCGGGATCTCTCTCTCTCTCTAGCTCTGTAGTCCTCGACCGTCTCTATTTGTATACTCTCGCCCTCGACGCGAAAGTACACCTTCCCGCTATCATGATCAGTCACCGCCTTGGCTGTGGCCAAAAACGGACGACCAAGGATGATGGGGGTATCGGCCACTGACTCAGGGATCTCCATGTCCAACACTACGAAGTCCACGAGGAGTTTCAGGCCCTGAATCGTGACGATAACATCTCGTAATAACCCCTTCGGCCTCTTGACAGATCGATCAGCAAACTGAAGGACTGTCCTGCTCTGTTGAAGAGTGCCCAACTCGAAGCGGTCGAGAAGGACTGCCGGAAGAAGGTTGATCGACGATCCGCTATCTAGTAGAGTACGGTCGAACCTCTGCTCACTGATCTGGCATCTGACATACGGGGCCCCTGAATCTGGCCTCTTGGCTGGCAGGTGGTTCTGGATCGCAAAACACGTGGCTTTGGTCAGCACATGGATCTCTGAAGTGTGGTTCCTCCTCCTTCTCCTGACTGTAGTCCTGTCTCTCAAAGAACGCTGGAGAAGGGGGATGTGTTGCAAAGCCTCCTGGAGGGTCAACTGGATGTGGAATCGATCGATCATGCTCTGGCTGAACTCCTCAAGCTCTCTCTTTTTCGGATTTTCTTTTTTCTTCCCCTTCCCCATCTGAAGGGCTCTAGGGAAGGGGATCACAGAGTTCTTCTCAGATGAAGGACTAGGAAAAGGCCTAGACGGTTTGACAACCGGATCCACACATACATCATGCACCACAGTGGGACCAGAAGAAACTAAACCTTTTCCTTTATTCAAACCAAAGTTCTGAGATACATCAAAGCGAGGAAAGACAACATCTCTCTCAATACAAACACCGGTGGCCTCAGTACCACCACTGGCTGGCTCTGCTGCTGCTGGTAGACGTCTCGCGGCGTCAGTACCGCGGGCTGGCTCGGCTGAACGGGTGGCATCAGTACCACCTCCTCGAACTGGTGAAGCGGCGGCCTCAGTACCGCCGGTGGGATCAGCATCCTTGGTGGCTTCAGTGCCACCGTCATCATCTGGAGAGGCCTCAGTACCGCTCTCCTCCTCCTCATGTGGCGCCTCTGACGTATCCTCGTGGTGAAGCTCAGATGAGGCGTCGCCGCCTGCTGGGGTCCTACCGCTCCTAAGTGTGACAAAATCAGCATCAAATAGATCCGAAGATGTATCAACAAATGGATCACTAGGAGTGGCAGACTCAGTGTGTACTACCTGCTCAGATTTCCTCTTGAGGTTGTTCGGGTTCGGCTCAATCTGGGCTGGAATGGCGGCCTTCCCTCTCACCAAGTCCCGCATCTCCTGGCGGAACTCGTCCATCTCCCGTCTGAATGTGGCCTGCTGGTCCGTGAGGAGGCGGGCGATGTCATCCAAAGCGGGGCTCTCGTGGGAGCCTGACGGGTAGCCTCTCTGGTGCTGAGGCTGCTGGAGCTGCTGCTGGTGGTGAGAGGGATATGAGGAAGGGTGCTGCTGCTGAACTGGGTGAGCCTGCTGCTCACGTCTCCACGACTGTCCCTGCTGCTAATAGGGACGCGGACCGAAGGATGATGGCTGGTGCTGCTGGTATGCTGGGGGCTGCTGCTGCGACTGCTGGTGATCTCTCTGCTGGGAGTACTGCCCTCCCTGACCTGACGGCTGCTGCTGGGGTGGGCACCACCATTCCCCCACCTGAATCCGGGATGGTCTCGTCGGATCACAGGCTGGGGGTGGTCATACCAAATCCCGTTGACATCCATCAACGGCTCTGCATCGAAGGGGGCTGGCGGGAGTACTGCCAGAGGCTGATCCGGCTGGTAGACCACCATCTGCATGTCTGGAGATGATGGGGACTGGTAGGTAGGCTGCGGCTGCTGGTACGGCTCCGCCTGTACAAGGTGAACCTGTCTAGGCTGCTGTGAGGAGCTGGAGCGCTGGGACGAGCTGCTGCTGCCGTCGGTATCGCCTCGCGACAGAAGACGGGGCTGTGAAGTCGTCTGTGCCTCCTGGAGACACATGAGCTGGGTCTTCATGTCGCTCAGAACCTGTGCCATCTGTTCCATCTGAGTGATGCTCTGGCACTGCTTCTTCTCAATCAGCTCCATGCGGTCCAACTTCTCGCTGATAATACCCATGTCCGCAGCGGATGACTCTGCCTGTGCTGCTGCGACTGCGGACGAACTGGATGGACCTGCATCTACCCGTGCTATCCGCTGGTACTGCACGGGTCCTGGCTGTTGTGGCTGGGGTCTCTGAGTATACAACCTGGTCTGGGACATCACCATGTAGTTTTCGGCCATCTCCTCGTAGATGGCCCAGACCTGGTCGTGGTCCTTGGCAAAGTAGGACCCGCCGCAAGAAGCGTTCACCAGACCCTGAAGCTCTGGCGTCAACCCGCTGAAAAAGCTCTGAACTAGGTTCGGCTTGGAGATATCGTGGTGCGGGCATCTGTCTAGGAGCTCTCGAAACCTCTCCCATGCCTCGTGAAACTGCTCGTTGGGGAACATGGAGAAGTTGCTGATCAGGGCCCTCGCTACATTCGTCCGCCCGAGTGGATAGTACTTGTTCAAGTACTCGGTGCGGAGCTGCTCCCAGGTGTAGACAAACTTCCCCAAGTGTTTCAGCCAGGTGGCTGCTCTATCTGCCAGTGAAAAGGGGAAGGCTATCATCCGAATCGTGTCCTGATCCACGTGGCGATCATGGACAGTGCTGCAGATCATCAGGAACTCCTGGAGGTGGAGGTGGGGCTCCTCAGTGGCAAGTCCGTGGAAACGGGGCAGCAACTGCAAGGTGTTCGGGGGGAACTTGAAGTCCCCCACGATCGTTGGCACTACTACCCAATGATGCATGAGTGTCGATCCGGGGTTGTGCAACTCCCGCATCGGTCGTGGTTGTCCTCCTGCCGCGGCGGCTGCTGCTGCTGCGGCTGCTGCGGCTCGTGCCTCTGCATCAGGTATCTCCTCGGGCTCGCTCTGCTGGTCTCGCTCTGCTCTGAGCCTCTCCAACTCTCGCCTCATCTCTATCATGAATGCCCCCTGATCACGTAACTGTTGCTGAACTGTCTCGAGTGATGCGATCAGGGTGGAGTTGATCGCCCCCTGGTCTAGTACAAAATGCTCGGGCTGACGGGGGTGATCATCTGAACTGTCGGCCATGGCAATGTCTGCAAAATCAAACGAGCCCAACTCAGGTGCTGTCAAATCTGCTAATCTCTCCTCGGGCTCATGTCTCTCAGTACCAAAAGAAAGGGGGTCGAGGGGGAACAGGGCGGAGTCGTACTCGGGCTCGGAGAGCTGGTCTCGGCTCTCGTGGTCCAACCTAGATGATCGGGTAGACGTGCCCAAAAGCGGTGCAGCCAGAGGCTGCCTAAGAGACCGTCTACCCATCATCTTGATCTGACGAGTAAGGCGGATGAGATCTGGAGCAACTATGATCACAAACAAACCCCCGGTTCACCAACGCAACGCGAGCTGAAGACCATGAAAGTTCGGTCAAATTATCTTGTCTTTTTTTTATTTTGGTGAACACACAAAATATCAGAGCGCTTACGTGACCTGTTAGGATATCCGATGCTATCCCAACCGACTGGCCCGCACGGAAGAGTCGGTAATCAGTCGGGACTAGCACCGGGGGGTTCTACCTAGGGTGCGGGTCACTCTCTCGCGCATCCAAACCATACAATGAGGGGGTTGCTCTCCCCAAGACAAAATTTTTAGGGTGGGCGGTTTTTAAGGTCAATAGTCTTAACCAGTCCCAATTTTATGGTTTCTCTTTTTAGTATTTTTCAAATATCAAGCAAAAGGCCTAACGAATTTTTCGGTTCTCCTGATTATTTAATCCAAAACAGGGGGGAGAAGATGAAAAATCCGATGCACGATGAAATCAATGATGCATGCAAAGTAAGGAAGGCGTACCTGACTCCAGCACTCTACATGCAATATGATCCGCGCATAAATGTAAAGACAGAAAGGAAACTACCTAAATGATGCAACGGGAAAGCCGAGTTCTAAACGAGCAATTTCTAGCGAAGAACCGTCTAACTTAGTCACTCGCCCTCGATCCAAAGAGTCCGGTCTAGACCCACCCCTCCTCTTCTCGACAAGTCGAGTTCAGGAGTAGCGCTTGACGGGGCAGGCTCGCGGCGCGTAGGCTCTCAGGAAAGCGACTAAGTTATTTTTATTATTGATTTATTAGTAGGTTCAATTAACGTTCTATGGGAACAGATAATCAGTTAGGTGTGTGGATCCTACTAACTACGGCACAATCACCAGAAATTCCTAAGTCTAGGGGCTCGAGCAAAAACCACGTAAACACCGGAAAAGGTAGAAAGAAAATAAAATAAAACCGCGAAAAACCGCGAAAAACCGCGCAAGTCCTAAGGGTCCCCCGAGCACACCGGTGCTCGGCGAAACAGATCCGCTACGGCAAGTCCACAAAAGTTCAAGTCTGAGTCCCTGTATTATTACAACAATAATCAAATAGTCCTAAACTATCCTCACCCACTCAACTCTCTCTCTCTCTCTCGCTCTCTCCTACGGCTCCGTGCAGAAGGGAGCCGCCTCCGAGTCTCGCGGTTGCGTCGGCTTCTCGAAATCGGCAGCCTCGATCCTCGGGCCCTCGCAAGAAAAAGAGACAAGTGGTCAGTCCAAATTATTGTCAGAAAATATCAGAAAAATATCTACAAAAATCTATACAAAAAGCCGCGAAAGTCAAAAAGCCGCGGAAAAGTTAAAAAAATGACTACTAAGCCGTGCTCCCCGGCAACGGTGCCATTCTGATAAGCGAAAAACCGAGCGACTAAGGTAAAGGTACAAAAATGGTCGTTGCGACCTCGGTCGCTCAGATGCGCTAAATCAAGAAAATGAACCACTCGAAACAAATAAAATCAATCGAAGCAAGGAAGCGGTCCTGCTATGTGTTTAACCTGGTATAGCACCCAGGGTCGAACTCAAGGAGCACGGATTGGCCGAAGGCCTACGAAGTAGTAGAAATGAATAAAATAAAAGACAGCAAATTTTTAGTGGTTTTTAAGTATTTTTATATTTTTTTTTGGATTTTTAATATGTAAAGAAAATAAGAAAGACAAAAACAATCACACTTCAACAAATTATTTAATGCATCAAAAATCAAGCAAAAATTCAAACAAAAATATTTTTGTGTGTTTTATAATTTTTTATGTTTTTGGTGAATTTTTGGAATTTTTCTGATATTTATTTTAATTTCTAAAAATCAAACAGTAGCAAAAAGCAATGGTACTGTCCAGCTAGGCCTAAAGTCCCTAGATAAAATACCTAAGGACCTCAAAAAGTCCTGGAGGTAATTTTCCTATAAAATAGATGAAATAAGGAAAATTTAGGTACCAGATTTATTGTTTTTTGATTTTTAATGTATTTATTAGAATTTTTATGGGTTTTTTGGGGTTTTTAAGTTTTTAGTGGTTTTCAGTGATGAAAAGTAGCCAAAATCGGCTAGAAAATCAAGGAACACAACCTAAATAGTAACTAGTTTTAAGAGAATTTTTAAAGGAGTTTTTATATTTTTTGTGATTTTTCAATCTAGACAGTAACAAAAATTGATGTTTTTGAATTTTTAAAAATAGCAAACAAACTCAGAAATGTCCTCAAAAATCTACAAAAATCCTACACCATGGCAGGAGCCATGTGTCAAATTTTCGTTGGATTTGGAGGTGATTTGATATTTTATTCAAAAGCAAAGGTAGGGCACTGTGCACAGGGACTGAAATGCAAATACCCAAAGTTCTGGGGGTCCAGGTGCAAAATACCCAGCAAAACACGCGCCAAGCGCGTGCCTGGGGCACTCAGGGACCTATATGTAAGGAAAACAAGTCCCGAGGACCTATTGGTAACTCGTACCAAAAGTCCAGGGGGCTATGTTGCAAATTACCCACAAATAAACGCACATGTGAAATTAAACCATTCACAGGGGTATAAATGCAATTAATCAAAAAGTTTCATTCATTCATAAACATCCAGAACTACAAGGGCATCAATGCAAATACACCAACAAAACACGTGACGAAGCACGTGGCTCACACAGGCAGGGGTATAAATGCAAATATCTAAAGCACGAGGTCCAACATGCAATTTACCCTAAAACTAAACAACGTATTTAAATATTTACAGGACTAATGCGAAATAAAATAAAGATAAGGGCCTAAGGGTAAATTACCCTTTATTAAGCGGAGCTGATGGACGGCCGCCACGTGGCGATCGGACGGTCAGGATGGGGCGGCTCTCTACGCTGCTGCTGCTCTGCACGATCCAACGGTCCAGGCCAGGACACGCGTGGATCTGACGGCCTGGATCTTTCGCCTCAGATCTGACGTAAAAGGGGGGCTCCAGCCACCAACGGTCAGGATGGCACCTGGAGTGGGAGGCTAATCCGACGGCTCTGGAGGGTCCTGGAAGAACAAGAGGCCGGCGAACTTCGTCGGCCCAGTACGCGTGCTCCGGTCCTCCGCGGGGGCTTCTGGTGACCGAGGAAGCTTCGCCTTGGTCTCCCGCGTCTGTTGGACGTCTCCGATGAATCAGCGGAGCTCCGGAGAGCTCTGTCGACTCCGGCGGAGAAGAAGCTCCGGTCCTCAAGTAGGAGGGCCTCAGACAGCCCTCGATTGACCCGCAAAACGCAACCAAAGAGCTCCTGGGTCGAGGGCAAACTGCCTCGACCCCGTTAGAGGTGGTGCAAGTGGACGGTGCGGTGGTGCGGGCGAACCCCGGCGATGCGACGGCGAAGGGGTTCGAACCCCAGCTCCTGTGCGAGCTGGGTTGAACGGAGGGGCGGAGAAGGTGCGCGGGGGAAAGGCGAACGTGATGAGGGACTCGGATGATCGAACGGAAGGGGGAGATGGTCGGAATCGATGATGGTCGGTGACGGCGAGATTTGGGGCTAATCGAAAATTAGAGAACTAGGGACAAAATCTGAGCTACCTGGGTGGATGGGTGGGCTGTGGTCAAGCTTTCGCAGCTCTGGGTCTTCGCCTCAAGGACCGCCGACGTCCGAGGCTCGAGCTCCAACTCGGGGCGGAGCACGGCGGTGAAGAATCGCCGGATCGATGGCTTTCACCTCCTCTCCTCGCTGCAACAGGTCGAGGCGCGAGCTGTCACCTCTCTCTCTCTCTCTGGAGCTCACTGGAGAATGAAGTAAATGGCCAAAGATCGAGAAAATGGGTGGCGGAGCTGGGTATTTAAGTGGGTGCAGGTCCGGCTAGGGCTGGTCGGGTAGGGCTGTGAGAAGCGCGGATCCCGATGTGGATACCCCGGCGAGGGTCTCGGATGCACGAAGAAGAGATAGGATCCGGGGTTTGCGGAGATGGCGAGCAGATCGAGCGCGGAAAAAGAGGAGAAGTCGGGTCGGGCGCGAGATCCGCTGGAGAAGGAGGTCCGCGGAGGGAGTTGACCGGAGGTCAACATCTCCGTGGGCCAATGAGAAGCTGCCACGTGGAAAAGATTTGAAGCTAAAAAATAAGGCAGCAAATGGCCGATTTTGCAAAAACTTAAAACATGAATTATTTTTATTTTATTTTTTTCTATTTTTTGGTGATTTTTAATTAATTTTTGGAAATAAAAATAAGGTATATACATTATATATCTATATATAGGTATATATACAATATGTAGGCTTTTGATTTTTGATTTTTAATTATTATTTTTGTACAATTTTATTCCTATTTTATATTTTATTTATTTATAGTATAAAATAAGGAATAAAAGAGTATTTTTATTTTGTTTTTATTATTTATATACATAGGTAAAATAAATAGATATATACATCTATATACATGGTATATATACAATGAATTTTTTTTATATTTTGAATTTTGTAATTTTTATTTGATTTTTGTTTTGATTCTTTTTATTTTATTTATTTACAATATATAACCTAGAATATTTACAAAAAGTTTTGAAAATAACTTTGTTTATTTACAAGGTTAAATAAATATAGAGGCATGGTCTATGTACATGATGAAAGGGTATTTTTAATCTTTTTGGTTTTTACCTTTTTGTTTTGTTTTTATATTTTATAACTATATACAAATATTTACAACTGTATTTTTGGTGAGGAAAATATTTTTATTTTATTTACATAATTATTTACACAAGAGCCCCTATCTCCCTCTACTTTGGCTTTTATGCGGTCAGGCCCATGCTGAGCCCTCCCTTGGGTTAGGTTGCTCAATATTTATTCTAAATATTTCCCTCTTTTTCTTTTTAATCTTTATTCTTTTATTTTTGCACAAAAACATGCTAATTATAGGTTTTTACACAATGCATGCTTTTGGTAATTATTTATATTTACATATATCTACATGCATTTGCAAAGGTTTTTGTAACTAAAATATAAGAATAAAGAGTGATGAATGGGTATTCATCAATACACAAAAATATAGACAAAATAAATGACAAAAAATATAAATAAAAAAATGTGAGTACAGTATAAATAATGAAATAAATGACAGAAAAATATAGATAAAATTATAGAGAGAAAAATAGGTATCTATAACAAGAATAACTGGTCAAAAGAAAAACCGAACTACCCTCTTCATACCACCCCGACAATGGTGCCATTTGTTGAACGGGTAATCCATGATTTTAATTTTATGAGATTAAAGTGCGGTGTCATTGCAACCCTAAAAATCCCTCAACAAAAATTATTGTTTTATTTACAGCTCAAGCCCACAAGAAAGAAAAATAATTTAAGAACAAGAACTATGAGTTCTACTTATTTATCGATATAGCGTACAGGATCGAACTTAGGGAGGCTACAAAAATCCCAAGGGTTATTCGATTCAATGAAAAATCAATGAAAAAAAGAAGAGAATTCTATGAACACCGTTCTTGCTTTTTGTTTCGATTTTTATATGTTTAAATGGAGTTTTAATATTATAATTTTCATTAGTTCTTTTATTTTCTAATTGTTTATGATTTTTAATTTTGCAAAAATGATTTTTTTTAGTTTTTAAAAGAATTAGAAAAATCGTTAAGAAATTGAATAAATAAGCCAACCACTCTTTTATATTTTTCAAACAATATCAAAAATATACCGAAACTATTTTTAGATTTCTGAATTTTCCCTAAAGTTTTTTTTGGAATTTTCCGGAATTTTTGAATTTTTTAAGGATGTAAAAAAATCAAAAATCGGGAAAATAATAAACACAAATAAATGCAAATGTTTTTGGAATTTAAAAATATAAAATAAAAATAAAAGGAGATAAAATAGGCACATAAAGAAAGATATATTTTTAAGTCTCCAAAAGGCTATTTTATGATCTTTTGGAATTTTCTATGAATTTCTTTGATTTTTTGGTTTTTAGTGTTTTGTGATTTTTTGGGTTTTTGTAAGGACTTAAAACGTAAAAATAGTATTGAATTTAAAATAAATTGAAACGGATTGAGATTTTTTTGGAAATTTTTCATATTTTTAATTGATTTTCAAATGCTGACAAGGGATTTTTATGTTGTTTTTTAATTTTTAAAAATAATAAAAATAATGAAAATGTAGAATAAAAATTAAAGATGCAAGAACTAATTAACATGATCTAAAAAATTTTGTGAAATTTTTAATGATGTTTTGTTATTTTTTATTTTAATTTTATCATACAAATATAATGTACAGACTCACAAGGGCATGGATGCAAAAACTTATTATTTTAAGACTAAATGATAACAAATAAACAAAATCACGTGCCAAAAGTTCAAATTATCCAGAAAAATGCATGTGCAAGCACGTGATGTGCATTGGAATGGATTTAAATGTAATCACTTTAATTTTAGAAGCTAAATTATAACATAAAAATACAACACTTTTATTGCAATTTTTCCAAACATAACATGTATGTCGCACGCTCTCAATTTAAAGAGGACCATAATGCAATTAAAATTAAAACTAGGGGAAATAGTGTAAAAGTTCAATGGATTACATGCAGACACGTGTCCCGTTGGGACTTATTTGTAAAATAAAACAAAGGTAGGGGCAGGGGCGCAATTTTACTAATTAATCTACATTGTGCCTTGGATGATTGTGATTGGATGAAACCCTGATCTGATGGTTGATGACGAATCATGCTTAAGCGATGCGGATCAGCTCTAGATGGTTGGATCAATGGTGTACTTTTGGGGCTTTCTCGATGGTCGAGATCTATTCTCGGAGTCTTGTTGTTGATCGTAGGGCCACGAGATGCTCTTGAAGAACTAGGAAGTAGGGGCACTTCGACGAAACTCAATCGATAAGATCTTGCTTAATCTTCACCGAAATTATCTCTGGTGAATCTTCACTTGTTCATGAGATGATGGTCTACCGATCTGATGGCTCTATGGTGGTTGGAGATGGTGAAACGAAGATCTGGAGGTCAGAAAGTATTTTGCTCCAAGTGGACCTCCAAATGTCGAATCTTGGTCGCATATGCACTCATGGTCCGTGCAATGAAATGCATGTTTGGAGGTGGATCTCTAGTTGAAGTGATTTGATGCAGAAGAAGGAAAAATGGTAGTGGTCATGTGACTCCATCATAGGTGGTCGGAAGTGGAGTCAATTTTCCATATCAGTGAAGATCTAGGAGTTCATATGATGGAAGGAGGTGGAGAACGTCGATGCGAAGGTGATGCGATGGTCGGAGTAGGTTGAAAAATGGCCAGAACACCTCCAATCTTGCATATTGGAGGATCACGACGAAAGAGCTAATCTGACTAAATAAGAATAAAAATGCAAAAGATAGATGCTAAAATTAAAAGGTTTAATCCTAATGTTACCTATGGTGTATGGCAGATGAATGCCAGCCTCAATCTACTGTGGAAGAAGGAGAGGCAAAATGAGCAGCGGAGGTCTCCGACGGCGTGGTTGGATCGCGACTAGAGCTCTCAATTCGTGCTCAGGATCGGAGATGCTCTCCTCTATCGACAGGGTGCTATCTCTATCACTCAATCTCGAGGAAACAAGGGATAAAATCGGATCAAATTGTGTGTATAAATATCAATATGTACATATAAGCAGTAGACTTCGGTCGAGTTTTGAATTTGAATCATGCGCAGATCAATGTGAGATGAGTGTATCTAATGAGTTGGCAATGAAGAGGGTTGTTAGGTTTAGAAATTTTGGAGAAGTGACTGGGGAGCATTAGCGATCGGAGCGCATGGGGAAATTGGGAGAAAGAGTGCCAATGAGCGGGTTAGGCGGAAATCACGATGGTGAAGTTGACCCGGGTCTACAAACCCAGGTCAACGAATAGGAGAGCGTGTAGAATAAGATAAAATAGGCTAGACGACAAAAATCCATAAAAATTTTAAATAAATTAGGTTAAAAATTGAAAATGGTTTTAAATTGTTAAATAATGTAAATAAAAAATATTATGAATTTAATTACCTTAATTATGGTGATTTTTAATTAAATAAATAAAATGTGTTATTTATAAGTATGTGTACCTATATATACAATGCTTTGATTTTTAGTTAATTAATTATACATGTATACATAATTTAGTAATTTATTCATTTATAATATTTTACAAGGGTTTTAATGATATTTTTATTTGAAGTAATTAATTAGGTTAAATAAATAGAGGTTTTTACAGGATATACATAATGGTAATACACGATTTTATTTTTTTATTTTTGATTTTGTGATTATTTGTATTTTATATAAGTCAAATACAATATTTACAATTAATTAAAAATATAATATGCACAAATATGTACAAGAAAATAAATAAGTAAATGATATACATAGTATACATAGGTATTATATACAATAGTACCCCAAATAGCCACATTTCACACCTTAACTCTGATTTTTATGAAACACCTCCATTTTAAAAATTATTTAATTTGGAGTACAATGAAAGTGAGTTTGATGAATTTTGAGTTTTGGTGGAGAATATATCGATCTTACAAGTTAAGCTTTGTAGCTTTTTCAAAGTGTTGTAATTTACACAATATACAATAATTATTTTTGCAATTATTCTTATTATTTATATAAGATTTTATGCATAATTTTTATGAAGAAAACAATAGTGTTAGAATTGAATTTGGGTTTGAATATATTGATAAAAAGAATGTGTATTATATGCAGTAAGGTATAGATGATGAATATATACAAGTGGAGGTTGATTTTTTGAATTTTTATGGTATTTAGGTCTTATCTCCCCATACATTATTCATTATCGATTAGGTCAAGTCTTGACCTACTCTAGGGGGTTGAGTGAGTTTATATGAATTGCATATATACAGTTTTTTATTTTCTTTATTTCTTTATTTATTTATTTTAGTTTAAAATAGTGATAAATATACAATATTTACATAAGAATTAGGGTTAGTAAAAGAATAGATTTATTGATATTTACAGGTGCAAGGGATTTTAAGCTAAAATAAATCAACAAAGATGATGAAATGTAGGTTCATTAGTAGATAATTTAATTTAGAGTACAATAAATATGTCTGGTTAATTTTGAGACTATATGAAGAAGGTATTGATCAGTGAAGTTATGTTTACGCCTTTTCATCAGTGTGTCCCAGTCACACTGTACCTTATTTTTCAGGTGCAATTATTTTTATGATATTCTATGCAAGTACAAGTTTGGTGTTGAAAATATCTTTATTTGATGTATGTAAGAGTGTGTATAAAATAGTGTAAGTTTCATCTATGTACATTGTACATGTCACCAAGGGTTTCTGGTGACGGTTAATTTGTATGTATTTAACTTATCTCCCCCTGCTTTATTCCTAGTCAACCAAGTCAATATTGACTTAGTCTCGGGGTTTAGGGACAGTCAGTATTTACAATACATCCTTTCTTTTTTCTTTTCTTTTTATTTATTCATTTATTTTATAATTAAATACAGATATTTAACATCATTTATAAACAAAGGTAATAGTGTTAATTTATACAAGTTAGTTATATTTAAATGCATTTAACTAGGGTTTTAAAGATAATAAATGAATAAAGATGCATGAATGGGTATTCGTCACTACTGTGGAGACGGTAATCCCTGGTCAGGTGCTTGCACCTATTATACATGTTGCATGAACTGTGGTTACCCTTGACTCACCTGCACTGATTAACGTGGTGATGATTCTTTCAGCTCAATGAGAGTCTCAGTCTGTGTTGTGACAGAATTGCAAGAATTGATGGTGCTCACCATAAGATCTAGTTATTTTGAGATCTGGTATGGCTTGTCTAGTTTCATGGTATGTTACTCAATCACATTCAGTTTTTCAAGATCTTGTAACCGCTTCTCAATAATATTGACATTTGAGAGATGGTTCTCGATGATGTTGAGGTTGGAACTCTCGTCTCTCTCTTTTCCATAGGATGCTACCATACGAACTGGTTTGGGAGGAATATGTGGGTTCCTCTGGAATGCGGGGAATGAAGACATGGCAATTGAACCTTCGACCATTTCCTCAAAAATTTAACACACCACATCTTCATCCTTGTTGAAGCGGGACCCTCCACATGATGCATCCACTGACTTCTAGAAATCTTGATTCAATCCACCAAAAAAATCTGGACCAAATTGGTCTTATGGATATCATGGTAGGGGTACTTCTTCTGAAGTTCCTTGAACCTTTTTCATGCCTCATGCATAGTATCATCGCACAATTGTGAAAAATTGGAGATGAATGCACACGCTTGATTCAGACATCCCAGAGGATAATATTTGTGTAGGAAGGCAGGCTTGAGTGCCTCCCAGGTCCTAACTACTTTCTCTAGATGGTTTATCCAATAAAGCGTCTTGTCCTAAAGGCTGAACGGGAAAGCAATCATCTTGACTACCTCCAATGGGATGTTGGGATAGTGCATGGTGCCACAGATGCAGTTGAATTTCTGAAGGTGGATATATGGTTCCTTATATGTGTTCCCATGGAATGTAGAAATGAAAGTAGTTGTGGCTTGAGTTCAAAATGTCCACGAATTTGAGGAATTTGGAACCACTCGGTGATCCGTCCAGTTCTAGGGTTGTAGGTCTCCTTGAGAGTTGGCTTTGGTTTCTCTCTCACATCATCATCACCTTCAGGGTTTCCACATGATTGGCGATCCTCTCCTCCATGTTGATCTTCTCCTCCTCCACGATTTCCTTTGTCCTTCCTCATCTCAACCAACATTTATTGAAATATCGTTTGGGCAAGGGCCTGCTCAGTAAGATGATGCAGAATTGCATGAATCGATGGTAGCATATATACATTAACTTCGTTTTGATCCAATTATTGTCCTTTTCCTTTCGATGCCATCTCAGGTTAAGAGTTGGACGAACTGATCTCCATATCGGGCTCTTGGTATGCAATAGGAAATATGCCTTGATTAGTTTGAAAACACGTGCCAAATGTGGAAAAGATTTTAGAATCAGGGTCGATTCTAAGCTTTATTGAGGTTGGAGACGTATAAGGAGTAAAATCAATCTCCATCCAAAAAGGAGTGAATTCGGGACAAGAGAGATCCCAATTTATTTAAGAAATATGCGGGGAGTCTTGAGAGTGGTTCACAAGGTCTGAACTAGGTTCTCATGGGTCACCCTGAATTGCTTGAGATGTTGGCATTGGAGACTCGATGTGGGCATTTACGGAGTACAAACAAAGCCATCCCAGATGTGACATCTTAGAAGTAAAAATGAAATGTTGTGGAGTTAGAACACAGATTGAAGGAGAGATGAAATATATAATAGAAGAAAGGCATGATCATAGAAAACGAAAAGGAGTATAAAAAGAAGGGTAAATGAAAGGCGCAAGTGCATGATGTTTTTGATCTTGACAAAAATAGAACTAATCAAGCAAACCTCAATACACTGGTGAATTCACCTATTCAACACAATGAGTTGTGAAGGGTTCGGCGATTATATTGTTAGTTTTATTAGTTCTCAAGAAATCTTATCATAATAGTCCTTCGTGGCCATCCCTATAGGCGAGTGAGTACTAATAGACAATCGTCTTGTACTTCCCACTTCCTTTGTAACCAGTAGCATGTACTTTTTTAAGGTCCTTGTTATTGGGTCTAGATCCACTACTCAGCCAAAGAATAGATGAGGAAGTTGATAGATGAAATCGTTACTTCCCCTTTTCAGGGTACTCGGTCATGGTATGATGAGACAGGGATCTGTTGTCGCAGTTTCCCTATGCTCAGTGCTTCAAACTAGGTTTGCAAGAGAATTTAGCCTTACTTTCCCATGCATCGATAGAAACACCAATACTTCATGAATCAAGTCAATAGGAAAGAGAATACTCAGGCTGGGATTCGGGCTCTATTCCTTAAGGGGTGTGCCACACTCAGTCTGAAAGGTACATGAGAACAATGAGAGTATTACTCGCCCAATAGAATGAATGTCCAATTAATCAAATTTAATTTGATCAAGTTTTCTTAGCAACCCCTTCTAATTTGTTTTGGTTATCATTTTTTTGAATATTTTTATGCAAAGGCCTATCAAGATTATCGATTCTTTGCTTAGTCTATGTGATCAAAATTAGAGGGAGAGGATGAAAAAGCAATGTAAGTAAGAAAATAATGATGTGATGCTCAATCAGAATGCTCATCTTTCTTCCCAGCTCTCTCTATGTGGGATGCAATACATAACTGCAATTTACATTAAATGAATGCAGTGATGAATTGCCATAAGATATGAGTTTCTATTATCATGAAGAACTTGCTCGATTTGACTAAATCCAAACGTAAGACTATATGCGAATGAATAATATTGTGGTTTTGGACCTAATTAACCGAACATACACTCCTATATATATGGGCTTAATCAACAAAGATGTAAAATGAAAAATAATGTGGAAAGCATAAAACACGAGAAACATATGAAAATAAGAGGAAATATAGGGAGGAATAAAGGTAGAAAGCGAAGAAAATCGATAAAAGTCGACAGGAACTCCCCAGTATAAAATATTATTACAAATTAAGCAAATGAATCACTCTCTCACAAAATTTAAATTACTTTATATGTTAATCTACTCCGAACAATTCCTTGTCTCCTTTTACTGCTCTCTCCTATTGGTGGGTGTAGAATCACCAACTTTCACATCTCTCGGGTGTCTTGAGCCTCCAAATAAACTCTCCCCCTATAACAAGCCCTTGCAACAAATTCAAACAAGAAATATGTTCATAACAGATTACATAGAAAACAGAAAAATGAGAGAAGAAAAATAACAATATAATAGATGATGAAAAAAACTAAGTAGACTACTACTCTACTCAACCATTGCTCCCTGACAACGATGCAATTTGAAAGGCATGAGGATCGAGGTACCAAGGCCTAATTTTCGAGGATTTGTGTGTCCGACAAGTCGGATCTGGCAATCATTGTATCAGCCGCACTCATGGCATGCGGCACCGAACCAAATGACAATTCAAGAATCAACCCACAAATAACAATAAGGAAGGCAAATGTGTGAGTCAAAATTTATTATAACTCTACGAAATATATGTATAAAGCAAGTGTGTAAAGTGTCGAACCACCGAAAGCATAGGGTAATAGACACGAAATTAATAATCTACTTAGATTCTTTTTTATCGTTTCTTTTTCAATTATTTTTTGTGGTTTTTTATTATATTATATTTTTTGAGTTTTTACTTTTGTAAATTTTTTGGTTGTTTTAAATTTAATATTATAGATATAATAGCACATATATATATATACCTAGTACATATATATAATATGGTTATATAAATATAAGTACAAAATAGAAGGAACTTGACTTTTTTGAAAGTTTAAATAACAAAGGGATATTTACCCAGCAGACCCTGAAATCTTTCGAAATTACCTCTACGACCTTTGAAACATCGTAATTCCTCCTTAGACCCCGTAATCTTGCTCCGTCTTACCCCACGAACCCTGCCGTTAAATTGACACATCTTGAGTTAACTCTGGTAGGTTAAAACTGAGTTAATTAAACCATATAAAATCTAACGGTTGGATTTATTTCTCTCATCCCTGTTTCTTCTTCTATCATCTTCTTCATCTTCCCTTCTCTTCCCCAATCCACCACTGAGACAGAACCTTAAAACACAGCAAAGTCAAGGGCACTTTAACATGGGTGGAGGTTCTCGACCTGGGAGCAGTTCCATCGGTGCGTGGGGGGTGGGGTCGGGAGGCAGTGCGTCAAGGGAAGGAGGTTTCCGGGGGTCGAGGGAGGAGGTGACGTGGGCTGGAGGGGGAGGTTCTCGGCCGGGGAGCAGTTCCATCGGTGCGGCAGCGCCGAGGGGGTCGGGGCTGCCGGGAGGGGGGGGGTTCGATCCGTTCTACCCACTGGAAGTGGTGGGAATCGACTCCATTGTCCTGTGCTGTGTACGCTTCTGCCAACCAATACCCACCTGCAAGCAGAGCCGAGACTCCGGTGCAACCCCCCTTGGCAAAATCCAAAGAAGCAGCTGCCAGATTCAGACATAAGTAGGGAATCAAACACCTTTTCCACGTAAAAATATCTCACTGGAGATATTTTCCATAAGGTTTTGCTCATCAAAAACACAAGGCAGAGCTTGGCCGCCATGAATGGGTTATGGGCTACCCCTGTCCTTGTTCCAGGATCTTTTCCCTCCTTATCAGTTCCCGTACGATTGTGGTCATCGTGCTTAAAACCAAGGAATTGAAAGATTTCAGGGTCTGCTAGCGGCGCCGGGGAGGGGGGAGGGGTGGCCGCCTCGAGCTCTTCAGCGGCGCATCTCCCTCGCCGCACGATCACGGCACAACTCCCCTGTTCAAGCACCTTGCGGCGCCATCATTCGGCGACGAGCCCTAACAGCCTCCAGGTTGCGCACCGTGCTCGCATAGGCGGAAGGGGAGACATCCACGCGCCTCAGATGCCCTGTTGTGCCGGTGCGCAACCCCCGAGCGCCCAGGCGCTTGCTGCTGCATCGCTCAGTCCCTTCCGCCCAGCGGCGCGATCTATGCGTGAGATCTCTTCAGCCGTAACCACGGGATGAGCCTCCTGTTCCGCTGCGAGATCCCCTTCATCCAAGCATCAGCGGGCTTCTGGCATCCCCAGCAACGACGTTGCCGATTCGAAGGGGGTTGGGGGTGTGGGGTTGCAGCGGCGCTCCGGGGAGGGTAGGGTGCATCGTCGGCCGGAGGGAAGAACATGGATGGAGGAGCTGTTCGCGGGGAGTTGGCGTTGACGGAGGAGCGGCTCCGGGAAGATCAACTCTTATGAGATGATGTAGTGGCATTAAATGTAAATTTGATAAACAAATTGGGTATAATATAAATGAACATAACGGAATCAGGTTAATTTTAACGGGTAAATGAACGGGAGTTAACCGCAGGGTCTGTAGGGTAAGGGTTAGCAAGATTACGGGGTCGTGAGAGGAATTACGATGTTTCAAAGGTCGTAGAGGTAATTTCGAAAGATTTCAGGGTCTGCTGGGTAAATATCCCAATAACAAATAAATTCAATTTTTTCAAAAAAAATATTTTTTTAGTTTTTAAATTTTTCTTTATTTTCTATGATTTTTAGGGTATTTTTTAGAATTTTGTAGATTTTTAAATAAAGAAATGCATAAAAAATGCAAAACTGAAAGTCAGGAGTTTGAAATGGGCCTAAAAAATATCTAACAGATACTATAGAGCCTAAAATAAATTTTCGTGGAAAATAGAGGAAACAAGGAAAATCCAAAATTTTAAAACATAGTTTTTGGATTGTTGAGTTTTTTTATGATTTTTATAAGTTTTTCATTGCTTTATAACTTTTTAGGATTTTGATTTTAAATTTTGATGGTTTTCGGATATGTGTTAGACCACTATAAGGTATAACTAATATATTTTTGGGGGAATTTTTGGGGATATTTTGAAACTTTTATAATTTTCTACGCCAAAATAGGGAAATAAGGCATGTTTTGTATTTTTTGTAAATAGAAAAACAATTGTAGTTGCTCCAAGAAATATGTGCGATAAAAATAAGGTTCCATGCAATTAAGGTAATTTTTTTACCATTTTTAATCTTGGAATACGATTTAAGACACACAAAAATATATAATGAAATAATTCAGGGAATAAATGGCTCAAACGTAATTTCCAAGAAGTTTAATGTCATTTAATAATACTATAGCAAATGTTCAAGACCATTCACGCAAGTAATCTAAATATTTCAAAGTAAATACACAGGGTAGAGGCATTTTTGCAAATAAGCAACTTCTAGCGTCAAATATGTAATTTTCACAAAAATACTACACTGATATTCAATATTTTAGGACCAAATTGAAATAAAGAAATCTAGAGGGGTGTCCTTACAAATTATCCAAGCACCTCACATGTATGGACATGTGAGGTGACCTCACATTGGACCTAAGTGCAATAAGGACCAAGTTTGAGAGTTAGCGTGCAAATATTACAAATAATATTAGACTACAGATGAAAGTTTATGTAGTCTAATATTACAAATAATATTAGACTACAGATGAAACTATAAATAAAAAATGTGGGGGATTTGGCATGCAAAATACCCCTTAAGGCTCGTGCAACATGTGAGGGCGCCAAGGATCCACAGCTGAGGGTGAATCACTTAACTAGATCCGACATCTCATGTTGCTTGATACTGCTTCGACTATCAATGTTTGTGATTTCATCCTATATCTAGGTCGATAGTGGAGGCACTTCAAGATCTGGCTCGCTTCTACACTTGGGCTTTGCACCTGATCTAACAATGGAAAGGACCCTTGTATGAACTAGGAAAAACAACTAATCTGGGATGCTTCAATCGGATGCTTCTCGCTACTACAATTACCTCTCAGAACTCCTGAAGAGCTCGGTAGGTAGTTGGGAACGATCCGAGTCTGTTGGGCTCCTCAAAATGGTCCAGACCTCGCTAATCGGAGCTAGTACTGAAGAAGGCTCGGTCACCTGGAGCTAGGTCTCGTGGGATGAAATCGCTCCAAATGGAGTCCTCTGAGCTCGAGACATGTACAGATAGAAAGGGGGACCAAGGCGTAACTTTTGGACCCGATTGATGCACAAAAATATGGTGATATGAACTGGGCGTAGGTGTTCCGGTGAACTGCGGAGAATGAGTGATAACACGGAATCCGAGCAACTAAGGTAAAGGTACAGAACAGGTCGTTGCGACCTCGGTCACTCAGATGTGTATATCAAGAAAAATGAACCACTCGAAAATATATCAAATCAATAAAATCACGAAGAAGCGGTCCTGCTATGAGATTAACCTGGTATAGCACTCAGGGTCGAACTCAAGGAGCACGGATTGGCCGAGAGGCCTACGAAGTAGTCAAAAATAAAGGGAGAAAGTATTTTTTAGTGGTTTTTAATTCTTTTTATATTTTTTTGGATTTTTAAGTTTATTAAGAAAATAAGGCAAGCAAGGGAGAACACAATTCAACAAATTATTTCAAGCATCAAAATTCAACCAAAAATCAAAACAAAAATATTTTTATGTGTTTTCTATTTTTTTATGTTTTTGGTGATTTTTTGATAATTTTCTGATATTTATTCTATTTTCTAAAAATCAAACAGTGACAAAAATAAGAGGTACTGTCCAGCCGAGCCAAGAAACCCTAGATAAAATATCTAAGGGCCTCAAAATGGCCTGGAGGTAATTTTCCTGTAAAGATGATAAAACAAGGAAAATTTAGGTACCAATTTTATTGTTTTTGGGTTTTCAATTTTTTTACTAGACTTTTTATGGGTTTTTGAGTGTTTTTAAGTTTTTAGAGCTTTTCAGTGATGAAAAATAGCCAAAATTGGCTAGAAAATAAAGCAAACTAAACTAAACAGTAACTAATTTTTAGGGAATTTTTGAAGGAGTCTTTATATTTTTTTTGTGATTTTTCAAACTAGACAGTGCCGAAAATAGAGGTTTTTGAATTTTTAAAAATAGCAAACAAAATCAAAAATGTCCTCAAAAATCTATAAAAATCCTACACCATGGCAGGAGCCATGTGTCAAATTTTCGTTGGATTCGGAGGTGATTTGATATTTTATTCAAAAATAGAGAGAGGGCACTGTGCATAGGGACCAAAGTGCAAATACCCAAAGTTCTGGGGGTCCAGGTGCAATTAACCCAGCAAACCACGCGCCAAGCGCGTGCCTGGGGCACTCAGGGACCTATATGTAAGGAAAATAAGTCCCGAGGACCTATTGGTAACACGTACCAAAAGTCCAAGGGGCTCGGTTGCAATTTACCCACAAATAAACGCACATGCGAAATTAAACCATTCACAGGGGCATAAATGCAAATACCAAAAATATTTCATTCATTTCATAACAACCAGAACTACAAGGGTAAAGGTTGCAAGTACACCAACAAAACACGTGACGAAGCACGTGGCTCACAATAGGCAAGGGTATAAATGCAAACAAACTTAAGCTCAGGGTCCTCTATGCAATTTTAACCTAAAACTAAACAACGTATTTAAATATTTACAGGACTGATATGAAATAATGCAAAGATAAGGGCCTAAGGGTAATTTACCCTTTATTAACCGGAGCTGATGGATGGCCGCCACGTGTAGATCGGACGGTCGGGAGGGGGGCGGCTCTCAACGCTGGTGCTGCTCTGGTAGATCCAACGGTCCAGGCCAGGACACGTGTGGATCTGACGGTCTGGATCTATCGCCTCAGATCTGACATCAAAGGGGGTGCTAGGAATGGACGGTCTGGATCGCGTCTGGAGCTGAGGGTAGATCCGACGACACTGGAGGGTCCTGGAGGAACTGGTCCCCAGCGAACTTCGCCAGGCTCGTGCGGGTGCTGGCCTCCTCCTCGGAGCGCGCCAATGATCGGAGAAGAAAGATCGTGCGCTCCTGCGTCTGCTGCGGTGCTCCGATGATCGACCCAAGCTCGGAGGAGCTCAGGCACGGTCGGCGGAGCTGGGTCTCCCGGCCTGAATGACCAAGCCCTCAGATGGGCTCGGAATGACCTGCAAAGGGGCTCAGAAGACTCGCGGGTCGAGGGCAAAGTGCCTCGACCCCGTTAGGCTATGTGGAGGTGACTGGTGCGTCGGGGCGGCGGGCTCCGGCGAAGGTGGAAGACGGTGGAGCTCGGTTCCCAGCTCCTGTGCGAGCTGGGTTGTGCGAGTGGGTGGAGAATGTGCGACGGAGAGAGGCGAACGTGAGGGTGGATTCCGATGATCGAGATGGAAGGCGGAGTGGTCGGAATCGAAGAAAAACGTCGACGGCGAAGATTGGGCGAAAATGGAAATTACACGAAATGGCTAAGCTAAGGGACTACCTGGGTGAAGGAGTAGACTGTGCTGGAGCTGGGGAAGCTCCCGGTCGTCGCCTCGAGGGACGTCTGGGCCCGAGGCTCGGAGCTCGCTCAGGTGGCGGAGCTGCGGCGAGTGCTTCGCCGGATCGATGGTTTTCACCTCCTCTCCTCGCTGCAACAGGTCGAGGGGCGAGCTGTCACCTCTCTCTCTCTCTCTCTCTGGAGCTCACTGGAGAATGAAGTGAATGGCCAAAGATCCCGATTGAAGGTGGTGGAGGTCGACGTATATATGGGTGCAGATCCGACTAGGGCTGGTCGGGTAGGGCAATGGAAGGCGCGGATCCCGAGGCAAGGGCTCCGGCGAGCATGTCGGATGCAAGGAGAAGAAGTAGGACCCGGGGTTTGCGGAGATGGCGAGCGGATCGAGCGCGGAAAAAGAGGAGAAGTCAGGTCGGGCGCGAGATCCGCTGGAGAAGAAGGTCCGCGGAGGGAGTTGACCGGAGGTCAACATCTCCGTGGACCAATGAGAGGCTGCCACGTGGAAATGATTTGAAAAATCATTTATAAATAGAAAATGGCAGAATTATCAAAAAGTCAAAACATGAAATATTTTTATTTTAATTTTTTCTATTTTTTGGTGATTTTTAATTAATTTTTCAAAATAAAACCAAGGTATTTACAATATATAGCTATACATAGGTATATGTACAATATGTATTTTTAATTTTTGATTTTTAATTTGTTATTTTTGTGCATTTTTATTCCCATTTTATATTTTATTTATTTATATCATAGAATTAGGAATAAAAAGATATTTTTATTTTATTTTTATTATTTGTGTCCATAGGTAAAATAAATATACATATATACATCTATATACATGGTATATGTACATGATGAAGGGATATTTTTGATCTTTTTAATTTTTAACTTTTTATTTTGTTTTTTTATATTTTTATAAATAGATACAGGTATTTACAAGCATATTTTTGGGTGAGGAAAATATAGTTTTATGTATTTACACAAATATTTACACATGAGCCCCTATCTCCCTCTACTTTGGCTTTTATGCGGTCAGGCCCATGCTGAGCCCTCCCTTGGGTTAGGATGCTCAATATTTATTCTAAATATTTCCCTCTTTTTCTTTTTACTCTTTATTCTTTTATTTTCGCACAAAAACATGCTAATTACATGTTTTTACACAATGCATGCTTTTGGTAATTATTTGTATTTACATATATCTACATGTATTTGCAAAGGTTTTTGTAGCTAAAATATAAGAATAAAGAGTGATGAATGGGCATTCATCAATGAGCACCGATCTCTCTAATCTATGCAAGATATGGGGTGAAGGATGGGTCAGAATGATGGATTTGGAGAACCGAAAATGTGAGGATATTCAATGAGTCGAAACAAAGGAGGGGACATGTTTGATGTCCAAAGACTTGAACTCCAACGAAGTGTTTTTTTCATTGATCTTAGAAAAATCAGATCAATTAAAAGACACAACTTTATTGAGAATTACAAAATGAAACTAAATGAGCTATATATAAGGATTCACTTGTTCGGGAAATCAAGTTGATAGTGGAGATCCACCTAGTGGATATGAATCGCCTCCTTTTCATCAACTCCTCGCCTAGAGTAAAGGGGAATCACTTCCTATCATGAAGGACTCGCTCCATAGTGGGATTCTCAAGGGTTTAGGTACAAAACAAGAGATTAAAATTGGAATGAAGCTCGGAGGGGGAGATTTATAGCAGAGGCAAGGAGCACTATTGTGATCAAGATTTTTCTCAAATCGATGAAGATCGATTAGATCTTAAGCTTGTGCGAAAATTAGGGAGATATAATCAACATTTTTTGATTCGGATAGCCAAGAAAAAACATAAGTGGATTGAGTGGAAAAATGTGAGAAAACATGGGTTGATAGGCCTTAACAAGCGTAAGGCTCTAGGAAGGGCAGTTGGTCGGCGGTCAATAAATGAAGGGGCCGCATTTGTCTATGTCAAACCATATGAGGACAAAATAGAAATGAAAAGAATTATTAATTCAATAATAAATGATAAATGATTTTATTAATTAAAACTCAAAACATGAAAAATGTTTCTTATTTTACAAACTATTTTATGGGGATTTTTATTTATTTTTATAACTTAATTTCGTAGGTGTTAATTTTTATAAGTATACGTATATTTACCTATAATTTGCCTATTTTATTTTTATTTAGTATTTTATTTATTATCACATTTGCATATTTTATATATTTATAATATAATTAAATACATATTTACATATTTTTATTTTTGTCATGATGTTATTTACATATATAAACAATTATATGTACGCACATTATTTGTATAGTATACCTATATAATTTATTGTATTATTTATTCTAATAAATTTTTAATGGTTTTGTTTTGCATTTATATTTTTATATAGTCTAAATGATATTTATAATTATTAAAAATATAAAAAGAGTAAAAATATAAAGAATAGAATATATGAATAAAATATACATGTACATAGTATAATAGGACCCTTGAAAGTCAACTTTTGTATCTTAACTATATTTTTAGTGAAAACTTTTATTAAATAAATAATTTAATTTAAAATACAATGGAGGTGAGTTTGGTAGATTTTGAGTTCATATGGATAAGATATTGATCTATGAAGTTTGATTTGCGGCTTTTTCATTTGTGTGTCCCAGATGAATAATGCATTATTTTTTTGTGCAAATATTTTTATAATTTTCTATGTATTTTTATGTGCAAGTCTCTTGTAGATTATTTTATTGTTTTAGGAGTATAAAATGAAGAATAATATAGAGGAAATTATCATTTTAAAGAATGGAAATTAAGGTTTCTACATACAGTGTAGACCCTTATGTCCCCCTACTTTATTCCTTATTGACCAAGTCACTATTGACTTGGTTTCAGGGTTTAGGTTCAGTCAGTATTTATAATACTTTATTTTTCTTTTCTTTTCTTTTCTTTTCTTTTCTTTATTCTTTTATTTTGGATTTAAATACAAGTATTTATATATTATTTACATATTAATATGTGAGTGTTAATTTATGCAAGTTAGATGTATTTGTGTGTACTTTACTAGGGATTAAAGACAAGATAAGAAAATAAAGGTGAATGAATGTATATTCATCAATGATGAAATCAGGAGCATTGAGTTTCAGATCATCTCATTGGATTGCGGAAAGTACACGGCTAAGTGTTCGATTTTCTCTAGCTTCTCCACATGGTATTCCTCCAGCTTTTCCATATAGATTTTTTGGCCCTGAGCCTATTAGGTTGAGTTTCAGGTCGAGTTCGTGGGTCGTGCTCGTGGGTTGGGTCGAACCAACTAGACTCAACCAAATGCTCCTCCCTATCTATGTCATTGCAATATCCTAATATGATGAAATTGCCTAGCTAATGTGTAGGCACATACCAAAAAAAACTATAGTAGACATGCACCCAAATCGATTCCAACTTCAAAAGACATACATTTTGATACTATTTACCCTCTCTCCGCCAGGATGCATTAATTTCAAGCAGTGATCACAATCGTGCATCCCAGCCTCCATGCCCTCAGATCATCCAACCCACCGGATCCGACGGTCATGCAAACATCCTACATGAGCCCCCTCGGGTCCATCTTCTAGAAACCTTGTCGCCCGTAACACCCCAAAGTGGCATATATAGCATTATGAACCCACAACGTGTAAATGTTCTTTACAAACCCAGGAAGGAATACGGCGGAATAACCCCTCTCTTCGTAAAGCCCGGAAAAGATGGAATAAGAAAAGAGGAGAATAAGAGAAGGTGAATAAGAAAGTGGAATAAGGGAGTGGATAAGGAGGAATAAGGAAGAGGAAAATATGAACTTATTCTAATCCCATTTCCCCTACCAAACATGCCCAACATTTCTAAGTTTTCAATCTGATAGAATCTCAACAGCATATGCCAAACAGTTAAAATTGGATCCCCTTTGAGGAAATAGTTAAAATTATTAGGCACGATTCTGCTTAGAATTGTAGCAAATCTGATGGCATAACTTTGTTACCAATTTAAAAAGAGCATTTTATAAAATTGATAGGCCTAAAGTTCTCTATTCTTACGAGATATTTCTTCTTAGGGGCTAAAGTAGTTACAGCATAATTAGTATCCTCCATAATTGAGGCAAACACATCTATGAAAATAACTTGTTGATCGCGTTTAACTAAATCAATCATGTTATCTCTACGGAAGTTGTAGAAGAAGCCATCCGGTCTCGGAGCCTTGTAGAAAACAACCCCATTAGTCTATTTGCCGCTAAATGGGAAAATGCTAAAATCATCACCACGAAAAAAACTTCGCTTGAACATAGTGAAAGAGCAACAAAATTATCCACCTCTGAGTAAAGGGAACTAAAATAATTGATAATATGATTAGAATTTTTCCTTGGAGAGGTGTAAAGGGTATAATTGATGAAGAAAGAAGAAATGTAAATTTTAATTTTTTTTAGTTAAGAACAACTTTGGGTTTCTCGTTTTCAATGATACTTTTAAGGTATAAAAGCTAACACCAATCACACTTTATAAGCATAATCTTTTCTTGAAAAAGCCAACACGATTGTAATGTTAGTGACATCTAAAGGCATCATGACCACCGAAAGCAAGAGGGTCGAGATTAATATAAGGATTAGGGATAAGTGCAATCATCATAATGATATAAAAAATGTTGTTTTGCACTTATGCCTCTCAGAGATTCTACTATTACAGTTGTATCCTTACCTTTTTGCAATAACAGTTGTACAAGTGCTCATGTATTCTTACAAAATTCACATAGCGTCCTCCATTATTGCCCTTATATTACATTGACGGAAGGACGGTAGTGGGAATCTTGTAATTTGAATACATGGGCACAAGTGCAATTGCAATATTACAAAACAAGGTAGAGGCGTAAGTGTATTTACATAATCTTGGAGGAGTACAAGTGTGAAAACTCATATAAAAACCATGGAAATTTATGTTCACCGATCCTACTTGGATGCCACTTTAGAGTGAGCATGGTCACATGGAAGCACCTGATGATGGGATCTAAGTTAGAGGCAGCATGTTACTTCACTATGGTGTGGTGGGATCCCAAATCTACTGGAGCAGCTTTCCAATATAGGGTTGGCTGCATCACTTCCCAACCATGTGCATAAAGAAGATATCATCCTAATTGGCTTGCAAATTGGCCAAAGGAAGATTGCCCAATATATCAGAAGGATATAGGGAAGATGACGAGTAGATAAATTATTGTAACACTCCAACCCCCAAACATAGTCCCACATCTAAAACTCACATAGTGTGGGTGTGATTTATAAGTGGTGTGGAATACTACTTGACAACATGAGCTTAAACATTTTGAGCGATTATTAACTGATACATTTGGACCCAAATCCAACAAGTTATCGGAGTCAGTTTTCCTCGATAACGAACGAGGACCTAAACATGGGACGTTACAATTATCCCCCATCCCCCCCCCTCTCTGAGTGATGGGTTGATTTGTATGTATATATTCTTCTATAATCCTGTCAGATGTTTTATCAATCCGATACATGTAATCCATTCGTCTTGATAGATCAAGATCGAACTATTGTTTAAATGCTCTTACAACAATAACAACAAAGCCTTTTCCCACAATTAAGTAGGGTCGGCTACATGGACTCTTCGCCTCCATGCATATCTATCTTGGGCCAATCCCGAGCTTATATCCACTCGCAAGTAGGGAACGCCCCAACGAAATCTGTATGTTTGCTTAAATCCATGTTGAAAAGATCCGACTGTCATGAGGCAACTTCTTAAATAGTATTTTAAAAAAAAGGGTACTATTTAGGAAGTTGTCTCTGGCTGTTTTACGCTGACGGTTGGCTACCTAACGCAACCCTCCTCATTTAAATGCTCTTACAGTCCTATAATTAACAATACTTCCAGGGAAGAGGTGGAATATGATGCAGGCCATCTCCCCTGCAGCACATTCATACTTGTTTGCGGAAGCTCCAGCTTTCCATGGCATATCGGAGATGAATGCTATTTGTTGCAATTAGCTGAAGCAATCAAGTACAAAGCAAACTAGCAAATACATGTGCACACGGATTTATGGATTTATGAGGTTCACCTTTGATTAAACCACGTTCTTCCAGTACAAACGGATTGCAGAGACAAATGGGTTCAATTACCCGAAAAGAAAATGAAACGTTTATACAGTTCTATTTTGGGCAGCAAGACTCATCCAGTACAGTGAGCTTCGTCCATCCTTCTTGTACAGGACGGAGAAAAATGGCTCTTTAATTAAGTTCAGCATGACAGATACCTTGGATTTAAAGAATATCAACACTATTTATCTGAACTTGTTGGACTGAGGCAGTGGATTGAAGGACGATGAGAAGGCGGAGAAATGTCATGGTAGAGGAAGAGAAGTTGGGGAGAGGAGAAGACGAATAGAGCGATATAATGGCAGAAAATTGTAGGGTTTAAGTCAAAATCATTGATTTAACACCGTTAGTTAGGGAGGGACAGCACAGTAACCTGAATAGGATTTCTTCAACGCAAACCATTTGAGGCTCTGATTTGGTTGTTCGCGATTATTAGAAACATATAACTTTATTGTACAAACAAACAACATTGTTCAACTTTGCTGCATCCTTTTCCATCTTTTTCTGTGACAAAACAAGATCGTCTATTTCAAAATAAAATCGATGTACAATTGCATGATATCGAAACAAAAATCGAAGCTGGAAATCCTGCATTCCAGTCAAATTATGAGATTACTTTTCGAGGGACGACTGCTAATCCTCTAAATCGTATGATCAAGGTCTCCAGGTGATGATCATCAGATGGAATTGACAACAGAGAGATTTTCTTTCTGTTTCCTTTACTTTCAAAAATCTTAATCCATCGTATAACTGATCCGCTCCTCTATCGATCGTTTGTCACCGAATCATCAAGGCAGGTTCGAGTTCCTAGAAGATTTTTAGAACTTGATCAACTTCTCTTGATCACAACGGAGAAGACTGAGAAGAGGGGAGCAGATCATCCCCGAACAGATAGAGCAACCGATCCACCGCCCAACTGGGCTCGTCCGGCAGTGCAGGCGCAGCTTCATGGTGTAGCAGCGGCGATCGGCACAGCGGGCACGTCCCTTGATCATCATGATCGATCCATCGGTCGAGACAGACCATGTGGAACACATGGCTGCAGTTCTTCAACTCCCGGACCTTGTCGTCGGCTTCCATCTCCATCAAGCACACGGCGCACGTCTCCGACCGATCATGATCAGATGGGAGGAGGTCAGCGTAGGTAGAGATGGGGAGGCATTCCTTGATTGCCTTTGCAGAGGGTCCTAAGGGATGAGAAGAGTTATCGGAAGAGGAGAGGAAGGCCCAAGAGATGAGCATGCGGAGGAGGTTGGCAGCGTCGCGGAGGAGGTGGACGACCGCGATCGAGAATTCGAAAGAGAAGCCCATTGTGGTGTTTATGAGAATTCAAAAGATTGGGAGGAGATGGGAGGAGAGGAAGGAGGGGGCTATGTGTATATATTATGGTGGTTATGATGGTTTGAGGACTAGTGCATAGGTGACATGTACATGAAGTGGATCCTCTGCTATGGCATAGGCTACAGCAGACTTTATTGTACGCTCGGGAGCCGCTCGATCTTGATAGAGCGGTTTTCACAAACTCACTTTTTGTGGGGCCCGATCATGTGAATTTGTGGAAATTGCTCGATCAAAATCGAACGGCTCCCGAGCGTGCAGTAGAGTCTGCTCCGACATGTACATGAGATGGGAGGGTTGGTACCTTTACAAGTAATGTCACCCGAGGATTGATGTAAGCTAAAGGGTCTTTATATTAATTGAGAATTATATATGTGCTTGGTGATGATGCGAGACAATGGCATAAGATGACTCGGTGAAGAGAATCTCATTTAGGATAAGATTGGTAACAGAAAGCTGAGGTGAGAACGTATAGAAATGCTTTGACCATAACCGATAGGGTTTGGAAGAATCACGCGTGCATGATTGGTGCCACCACAACTACGAGGACGTGAGAGGAAATACATACACGACCACACATATCCGAATATTTTTCATGTACATCTAGTTTAAAGAGGAGGTAAGAAAAGGATGTTTCTTTCCCTGGGCACCGTTCACCGTCTTCCTCCTGTGTGAGAAACTTATCTCCCAACGTCTCTCTCTCTCATTTGGAGTATAGTCCCAGGATTTCTGTGTCATTTACTCCTCCAAATATGTATGTGCATGTGGTAACACGTGTGCACCAGCATGTCATGTGCATGTGCGTGAAATAGGGTTGTTCGATCCTGATCGAGAGGTTCGCATGATAAGAGCTCACAAAAACTCGAATTTCATGAGAACGGCTCAGCTCGAGCATCCGATCGATCCTTTCTAATTAGGGATGTCAATCTAGGTCTACCCATTGGGTATCCAACCAGAACCCGCCCCATTTAAGGACTCGAAACCCGTCCCATTTACTTTTGGACGGGTTTGGATTTTGAATTGACTACCCATGTGGGTATGAGTATGGATTTGGAAATGTCTTGTGGGTATCCGAACCCGCCCCAAACCCGAATATGTGTGTGTTGCATTTTTGTAAAAGTAGCCAATTCTATTTCATATCTAATAGTTATCGATCTACATATATAACTTCCAACTTAATTTTCTCCTATTCATCCATTTATTTATATTCAACTAACTTTTTGTATCCTTAATTAATTAAAACTATCAACCTAAAAGATGAAACACTTAATGTATATAAACCTTTAATATTCCTACATATTGCACATTATTATGTATTACCATATTACACGATCTCACTCTATTTTATCTATCTGCGAAAATCTTGTCTACATCCATAAACAACTTAAGATTTCTCATATCAAATATATGGGTACCCATTGAGTATATGGGTATCCGATGGGTATATGGGTACCCGCTAAAAATTACCCATTTAATAAATAGGTAGGTATGTGTATTGATTTTATAAATAGGTATGGATTTGGGAATATTGATATCCGACCCAAACCCGACCCTTGACATCCCTATTTCTAATCCAAAGATTGTCCTTTTTGGTCAAAAGAAACGGTTGTTTAACCCACCCACATGTACGTAACAAAAATTTTATATTTTCTTTTCATCATGTATTTGATATATTTTTATAAATTAAATGCACTTAGTATATTTGTTTCAGATATTTTTATACATGTATATTTAATCTAAACTATAAATTATATCTAGTATCTGACAGGAAAGATGGTGGCTTACGTACAGGATGGAAACATGAATGACTATTTTTTTGGCATGTTTGGTTGCTGGGTTGGACTGGGTTGGGTTGGGGTACGACGGTGTACCCCTCCTTCCAACTTCCTTCCAACCCTTTCAATGCTCCTCACAGTTTACTATTCGCAGGGATACAGTTTACTATTCACAGGGATACCTCAATCCAACCCAACCCAGTCCAACCCAGCAACCAAAGGCAACTTTCAAAACCTGCCCAACATTATTCAAGAGGAATAACTTCTTGTGGCAGTAAATGCAAGTGCAATCATAGCAATTTGTGCTCATCAATTTAAGTACCTTATGCAAATTTTCAATATGTTTTGGTGGTTGTAAAAGCTAATATGTGTATTGGTGAATCTGTTTTCCAAGATGGGTTAGTTGAAGAGCTTCCTGACTCGAGTATATATCATGAGTTAGACAACCGTTTCTTTGGTCATCATGAAGAAATTTTTGGCTGGATCCGACCACGATGTTAGATACCCGATCAAAAAGCCCATAGTTTTTGGTTTGGATGTTGAGATCTCGCCTAAGCTAAACTAATTTTGTTTTGGGTAATTTACATATTAACTTCTTCATCTATAGATTTAATTACAAATTGCATCCTCATCTCTTAAGGACCCCTTCAGTTCATGGGGGCAAAATCCCCTTTGTGGAGTTTACCTCCCCCTCCCTTAGGGCATGTTCGTTTGGAGAATATGCCCTGAAATAAGGGGCCTATTCTCCATTCGATACGGTTTCCTGTGGTATGATTATTCCTCCTCATTTCATCTTATTTCACTCTTATCCTTATCTTTATCCCACCTTACCTACCTTTATTTCACCTTATTCTCCTTATTTCTATTCTCCAGTCGAACAAAAAATAGACCATTATTCTCCTTATTCCTAATCCTTATTCCTGCTTATTCCCGAACCGAACGAGCCCTTAGGCCTTGTTTGGTTAGAGAATAGGCCATGGAAAAGGGGACAATTCTCCTCCCGACATGGTGTCCAGTGGTACGACTATTCCCCATTATTTCATCTTATTTCATTCTTATTCCTATCTTTATCCCAACTTACCTACCTTTATTTCACCTTATTCTCTTTATTCCTATCCTCCAGCCGAACAAAGAATGGATACTTATTCTCTTTATTCCACATCCTTATTCCTGCTTATTCCCGAACCGAACACGGCCTTAACTCATTTTTCTTTTCTCTCACGTGGGTTCCAATTTTTTTCTTTTCAATAAATAAATAAATCAATTCTTTTTTATCGATTCCATCAAAAAAATAATATATTATACTATCACATCATATGAAAATTATAAACTACTCCACATCAACTTATTTTTCTAAACTTCAATGCAATCATATCACAATAACTACACACTTTTTCAAACTTCAATACAATCATATCACAACAAACTCGTTTCAAACCCACCTTCAGTTTAACCCTATATCCAAACACCAACACACAAAAATGAGTTATCCTCTATCAATTTAACCCGCCCTAACCCATGTAACAAACGCACCCTAAAAGTAAGAATTTGAGTCATGGAATCGTTTTCTTAATAGTGCCATTAAAACAAATTTTTTATATGGACAAAACATCAACGCACCCTATCTCAGGAACTGGTCATCTTTAGTCGCCACTGCAGCAGATTATGCAGTAACCGCTTGAGCCGTTGAATCTTGATAGAGCGTCTAGCGGCTCTATTGCCTGCAATCTCTCCTTCCCAAAAAAAAACGTGAAACATTTTATATCCCACACAACCCCCATCCCTTCCCCCTATCTCTTCTTGCAGCGACGTCGTACTAGACCAACACTCTCCTGCAGCGATGGTGAATCCTCTGATCTCCCATTCTCCTCCTCCTGCAGAAACGGTGGCACACACCCATCTCCCCGACCCCCATTCTCCTCCTGCAGCAGCGGCAAACCCGTGGTAGCAGCATGAACCCTCTAACCTCGTTCTCCTCCTACCGTGGCAGCGAACCCTGCGAGGTCCTCTTTTCCGCCGACATTATGTGGCGAGCTCCACGGTGACGCACCCTCAGCATGGTCAGCGCACATGGATCCATGCCATTCGAAATAATATTCTTGTCGAAAGGTGTTTTCCTCACGATTTAGATGCCATCTAATCTTCTCATAACGGTGACGCGACCTCGTTCTCGTTACGATCGGATGCTGTAGAATCTGGATCGATTGATCTTGATCGAGTGGTTCACACGAATTTGCACAATATAAGATCACAAAAAGTGTGAATTCTTGTGAACCGTTCAATTTCAAAACCGAGCGGCTCACTAGTATACTGCAGAATCTGCTGCACTCCACATCAGACAATCCTCTCTATTTGTGGCAAGCCAGGTAAAAATTTTGACGTACCTTATTAGGAAACGGTTCGAGGATCCTAATTGTAAAATTTAAAAGATGAGGACTCATTTTAGGATTGAATCCATAATCGAGGACCTAATATGTAAAGGGATTGGGAAGCAGCATTTGGGGGTGTAGCCAACTAGTTGCATTCGATTATTTTTCCATTGATTTTTTCTGTTTTTCAAATGAAATTTAGGGGGATTTAAATCAACATATATCACCATGATCTCATGCCAAATTCAACTAAATTCGGCACTTCTAACATCTCCATCAAGATTATCACATTTTAATTATCTTAGAATTGTTGAAATTAATCCTATCTAAATGGGTATGTTAGGAATGTTTGTTTTGCATTAAATTTGAAACATATATTCCACTCAATAAACTACGTATATCCACACAAGTTTCCTTCAAAAAATCAAATCAATAAGAAAAATGGTCGGATGTAACTAGTTGGTTGCACCCTCTGGTGTAGCTTCTCTTTTCCCATATGTAAATTACTCTTATATTTTCGGTAGCTCTTTCTGGGAGATATATGTGCATGATTATCTCGATGCTAGGTTTCTAGTATCAAACCATGTGGACTAATTTGCGCTTGTTTGCTAGATGATGAGTTCGATCTCTTCTTAAAAAGAATTACATGTATCTTATCCATAGTCGTTTTTTTACATGTCCATTTTAAGTAAAAGATGGCATGTTTTTTTATATCTTGAGTATATATTAATGCCTACATTTGTCTCCAAATAATTTTCATCTCGAGGATCCAATTGAGTTTGGAAATTCTGGAGTTAATAATGTGCTACATCATCAATAGGAAAAGTTGGTAAACCATAGGCCGCAAGAATACTAATTCTGAAACACTATGGTGTCAATCCAAAAGAATAAGAATCTTATCGAGCCTCGTAAGGATGGCAAGGGAATACAAAGTTCTGACTACATACTAAAATTATTCTTGAGTTTTATGAAAAACTATTCGATGAACATTCGGAAGGAGATCTTCAAGTATTTTGGACTTCACCATGGTTGGTAACACCCTAATATGTTGAGACTTTGATAGCTTCTCTTTCATTAGATGAGATGGAAGGAACTTGTTGATGAAGAGCCAAACAAGCAATCAACCATGGAAAACACACACAATTTACATGGAAAAGCTCCACTGGTGTGGTGGAAAAAAATCATGGACTAAGAGAGGTTCCACGAAAGAAACAAGAGTACAAATACAAGGACTCTGGGAGGCGATGACTCTCTCGGAATGAGACTCTCTGATAACGCACGCATTAAGCCTACAATATGTATGGGATAAACGGTAAACAGATCCTAATAGGATCAAAAAAATCAATATTAATTAGGTCGGCCACGATCCGTTTATGGAATGTGCTCAAATCGCAAAGGGGATGGTACTTCAAGGTATATTTCAACAAAAAAAATCACCCCCCTTGACTTAAACTCCACATGGAATGTTGCGCAGGAACTCTCTCTTTGTCGAATAGGACCTTTACGCCCTAGAAAGCCCAACCAAGTCCACGCAGGTTGTGAACTTTGTCGATGGCACTTACTTTATCATCATGTCTGTTGGATTGTCTGTAGTGGCGATCCTCTTCATCTAAATGTGACCCTCTATGAGTGCATCTCTGATGAAGTGGTAGTGGACATCGACATGCTTTGTTCTTTCATGGTGCATCTAGTTCTCGTTAGATGTATAGCACTCTATCACAGTGGATGGCGATTGTTTTTAGACCACGACTGAGCTCATTGAATAATCCTCTCAATCAAATTATTTACTTGATTCATTCGGTTGTTGCCATGCACTCGACCACCGTGGTAGATAAGACTACAATGTGTTCAATGTTGCCTTCCGTGAAAGTGCACATCTACCAATGATAAATACATAGCATGTTATGGATCTTCTCTAGTCACAGTGACCCACATAGTAAGCATCAACTAACCAACTACTCCATCATTACTTCTCCCAAGCTCAAGATAAAACCTAGTGCTATCTCGTAGGCATCTCAGAATCGAACAATAAGTTCCTAAAATTGACCTACACATCATAATTTCTCCTGGTAAAATCATATGCAATAATGAATGACTTGAAGTATTTGTACATTATCTCTATGATTGCTTCAACCCATAAAAAGATTTTCACAACAGCAACTCCTGATCTTCCTTTCCATGCGCTGCAAATCCCAGAGGTTGGCGCATGTAAATATGCTCTTCAAGGTCTCTGTGTAAAAACGTTATCTTGACATCTATCTGCTCCAACTCCGTCATTCATGACAACAATAATTAGTTGAACTCGTATGGAGGCATGCTTTATCATGGATGAGAAGATATCATTGTAACTGATACCCTCAACATGGTTAAAGCCTTTGGCAACTAGTCTTGCATTGTATCTCGCATTGACAGATCCAGAGATGCCTTCTTTCTACTTGTAAATTCACTTGCAACCGATCACCTTCTGTCTACGTAGTGGAGAAACAAGGCTCCTTGTCGGATTTTATGAAGAGATTCAATCTCCTCATTCATCACTACATAAAATTTTAGAGAGTACTATGATGAAGCTTCTAAAAAACTGCTTGGTACTCTTACATCACATGTTTCCTCTGCAATGGATGGTGCATATTTAAAAGCAAAATCTGCGTATATGTAGGGTGGCTTTATATGCATTTGTCTTCACCTATTTGCGATGCACTCTTCTTCTTCACATGTTTATCTCTCCTCTCTTTTTTCTAATTCAGATAGATGACCATGATGTGGTTGGACTAGCTCAACCTCAAGCTCCACCTTCTTATCCATACTCACATTTGTATCTGCATCAGAAGAACGAACATCAGAACTATGCTCTGAAGAAAAAATAGCAAACTCATTAAGTACAACATTCTTCTCGATCATCAATTTTTGCAACTTCGGATCAATACAACACAATATAAATCTATCATTCCAGATTCATACCTAAGAAATATGTAAACAGAACTAGGTTCTAGCTTTCATTGACTAACATGTGCATATGCAGGACAATAAAAAAATAAATCAGAATAACCAATGGGGTGTGCTGGACCATACATCCTCTAGTTTCATATTGTCTAGAAACGATGAGAGAGATAGATTTACAAGGAAGGATGTCGTCGCAACTACTTCAACCCAAAAATCTCTTGTCAATCCAACATATTAATCAATATACATCTGGCTCTCTCTAGGGGACCTATTCCTATGCTCTACGACTCCATTTTGCTGAGGAGTATGTCTGATTGAACGAAGTCTCGTGACATCTTCATTTTTGCAACTGTCATTAAATTTTGTTGAACAAAATTTGAGACCATTATATGTTTGTAGCCTCTTGATGATTTCCCGATATGCTTCTCTAGTAGTGCTTTCCACTGTTTGAAGTACTCAAACACCTCATTTTTGGATTTAAGGGTGTAAATACAAACTATTCTGGAGTGATCATCAATAAAAGTCAGCATGTATCATGCACTATCTTTGGATGGAACTTGAGATAGTCACTATAGATCAGAGTGAATATATCCCAGATTGTCGTGTGTTCTATATTTAGTGGAACCAAAACTCTTCCATGTCAGTTTGCCAAGAATGCATGCCAAGCTTAGATGTCCCAGTCTGAGATGCCACGATATGGTGTTATCAGCTGCTCAACTAGTGGAAACATGTGCAACACATGTAATAGTATCTCCCTGTAAAGCATATAGATTTGTAGACCTCTTCGTGGATATAATGTTCTGAACATAGCAAATATTTCTGCATTTAATTTTTAGATAGCTTGCTTATGCCGCAAAACCATCTTTTCCAAATTATTTGTGTATTTTCCCCTCATGCAGAGCACCTCGAATTTCTTGTTGCTTTGACGAATGTTCTGTGAGTTCACGGTCCATTAACTCCTAAAAGAGAAGGGATGATTCACATCATCTAGCATGATCTCGTCCTTCTCGTAAATTAGGGTTTCACAAAAGTGTTTATATGAGGATGGTAACAAACATAACAGTAGCTATGCTTGATCTTCATCTTGAATTTCTTCATCCATATTTTCCAACTCAGAAATAATTGAATCAAAAACTTCTATATGATATTTAATCAATGTACCTTTAGTCATATGAATCATGAAGTGTCGTTTCTTAAGATGTAGACAATTGGCAATGAGTCTTTGCCATGTAAAGACTCTCATGTTTCAGCCACATAGCCATTGTTGAGGATTCCTTCATAACTTCACGAAGAATGTCGTTGAAAGGCAAAGTTGTAAGCTTTCCCTAGCCTCCGTGTCGATGTCCTCCTTCTCGTATTGACTTAGCATCGCAGACATCTTTTCTATGCCCTTCAATGCCTTTTGCGAAGCCCTGTTGGATGAGGATCGACTCCATTTTGACCTTCTATAGACCAAAATGATGTTATGATCGAATTTCTTGATCTCAAACTTCATCGTCATCGTGAGTGTTAAATCAGATTAACCGATGATCTATTTCTCAATGCCAAGGAGAAAACTATCAACCAGATACATATAGATGGGACTCTCATGTGAGGCGGAGAATCACCCGGATAGCTCTGATATCAGTTTGTTGAAGACGATCCAAACATACAATCAACCATAGAGAACATGCATGATTTACATGAAAAACTCAACCTGTGTAACGGGGGAAAAATCATGGGTAAAGAGAGGTTCCTCTATGAGAGAAAACAAGAGTACAAATGCAAGAACCCTAGGAGGCAACAACTCTCCCAGAACGAGACTCTCTGATAACTTATACTTTCAAATACTATAAACATAGGTATGGTATATGTGTTTTCCAATTACTGTGTTTATTTATATATTTTATAATACAATTAGTATATATTAAATTTTATTATTTTAACTCTATAAATTAATATACTTAATAAGTATTTAATTTTTTTATTTTGATTGCATTTGTAGATAATAGATTATATATGACTATAAACATATGTATAAATTCTTATTAACATTTTTTATTTTTGTTTCTCTTATGTTTTAGTTTGTTTCCATTTTATTGAAATTTAATGAAAAAAAATAATTAAAAGTAAAGAAAAGGAAATTAAGAATAACTTTGTACAATTAGTGTAAGTTTATAATAAAGTTGTGTTATATACCAGAGGTGCCACGAAACATTTTTACTTTCAATTTCCCCCTAAATTTGACATATTTTCATGATGAACTTAATAATGAGTATGTGCGAATTAGACTTTATTAGTTCAAGATACGAACCTTCGAATATAAGCAAAAAGGGGTTTGATTTTATTACTTTGTATGCTTGATACAAGTCATAAACATAATTAGGTTAAAACGAGTTACAATATAACTCCCTGAAATATTTGAATTTTTTATTCAATATATACATGAAAAGGAAATTAAGAATAACTTTGTACAATTAGTGTAAGTTTGCAATAAAGTTGTGCTATGTAAAGTTGTACAATTAGTGTAAGAATAACTTTATTGAAATTTCATGAAAAATAATTTAATTAAAATTAAAGAAAAGGAAATTGAGAATAACTTTGTGCAATTAGTGTAATTTTGCAATAAAGTTGTGCTATATGCCAGAGGTGCCACGAAACATTTTTATTTTGTATTCAATACATGCATGAAAAGGAAATTAAGAAAAGGAAATTAAGAAAAGGAAATTAAGAATAGCTTTGTACAATTAGTGTAAGTTTGCAATAAAGTTGTGCTATATACCAGAGGTGCCACGAAAATTTTTTACTTTCAATTTCTCTCTAAATTTGATGTATTTTTCATGATCAAATAAAATAATGAGTATGTGTGAATTAGACTTTATTAGCTCAAGATATGAACCTTCAAACATATGCAAAAGGGGTTTTGATTTTATTACTTTGTATGCTTGATAACACGTCATAAAAAGAATGAGGTTAAACTGAGTTAAAATATAATACACAGAAATTTTTGAAATTTTTATTCAATATATGCATGTAAATTGAAGTGTATTGTATATGATAAATAATCAGTTTTAGTATTTTATTTATTTATCTTATTTTATTCTTTATCAACTGAGTTGGTCTAACTTGATCTCCAGATTAGAGTCATAAATATAACTTATATTTATGTTTTATTTTAGGTTTTCTATTTAGTATGCACACCTACACACGTACTTACATAAATACATACATGTCCTTCTGAGTTCTTCTTTCTTTTCTTTTCCTTCTTTTATTTTAAGCATTAATATCGTTATGTTTTTGGATATTTTTATAAGTGTTAAATGTTAATGACTTGCATGTGTCACTAAAAGATTTTCAGATAAAATGAACACAATTAAAAGAGATAAATCAGGATTCGTCACAATATAGGCTCCTCAAGATCCCTAAGGGTATCTCTACGAGGAGATATTACCAGACGAATCTACTATGGCTAAGGGGGGTCTTATTAGGACATGAATTTAGTCGAGGCATAATATCAACTCTTACATAAGATGCTTAAGATTCCCGAGGGACTCGTGTTGTATATGATAGGAGCCTGAAGGCCCTTATCAAGGTGCCTTTTTTTCTTAATTTTACCGACAAATCTATGACGAGCATCTATATCACTCATGTTGGGGTCTGAGGACCTCTTGAGGAATGCCCTTGTCTCGAGTTTTAAGATCTCTACAAGGGTGTCTAACCTATGATGTCAGACAACTTGCCCTTCCAAGGTTTCAATATCTTAGAGGGTTGTTCCTCACGAGGGAGAACATACTACATGCTAAGTATCAAGGTTTTACTACCCCACTATACTTATCCTATTGTTGATATCTGCTCTTCTAATGTGAAGAATTTGATTACTTTAAAGGGAGGGGAATCCTATCTTTCTTAATCTCAGATTTGGATACCGATGTATCGGGATAATGACCCAAGAGCACTGCTTTTGATCTTTAAGCTCGAGAAGAAGAGCTTGAGTTGAGGCACACGCTTATTTAGTGAGAACTTTTTTAACTTTCATCACATACATCTACATGTCCATACACCTAGGATTAATGCATTTTTTTCTTAAAAATGGATAAATATTCTATGTTGTATACATATCATCATACATAAATACATACCAAGCCTATGGGTTAAAAAAACTTATATTGGATGATTAATACATAAAATAAAGATAAGAAATATATTTATGTGATAACAAATATATCAAGATAGGAAATATGTAAAATATTAGTATAAACAAGTATAAGTAAGCGAAATAAATCCATTTTCAAAGTAAAACTAAAAGATCTTTACCGATAAGATAGTTTTATACGCTAATAAAGATTTGCAGAGACCCGATTGGGATATGGCGACACTCATCGTCCACTCTCTTCCTTACCCCCATCCACGCGCGCGCAATGACCTCCCTCTCCCTCTCCCCTTTCCCCGCTCTCTCCGCGGCTCCCCGCCTCTCCCCCCGCGTCGGAACCCCCGACCTCCGCCTTCCCTTTCCCTCTGCCACCACTCGCCGCGTGCGCGCGAGCCGCCGCCTCTCGTTTCGTGTCCCGGAGCTCCACCACATCAGGAACGGCCCCGACCCTTCCGTGAAGCGAGAGCCGGCGGTTCCTCCCTACAACGTCTTGATCACCGGATCCACCAAAGGTCGAGATGCTTCTTTCTTTTGTTTGTAATATTCGAGACCTCTGTGGATTTTAATTTTCGAAATGTATGAAATCGTGCGTCGAAAGCGGCTATCGGTTTTGGTCTGTGAATTCCAAGTAATACTCAGCTGATGATCTGATGCACGAGAGAAATGTCCTGTGGCGATTTCTCTTATATCAGACGCTGTGTTTGTGGTTAATTTGTGTAGAAATCTAAGATTGTAAGATAATGGAACAGACACGGAGCTGAATGCGGAGAATAAATCCTGGTTAAGATTGAAGTACAGCTTTTTACATGTATATATCACATTTGTAATCACAGCAGAATGAAGTTGTTCTATATTGCATGGGGTGACTAATGGTGGATGCAACTGCAGAAATGGCTTTGTACATATATAATCTCGCACTTAACAGATGATACATAATGTAATGCACGTATCAGATTCGTCTCATAGACACCAGTAATGTTTCTTTTAGCTTAGTTTGTGCCCCTTTTTTAAAAAAAGAGTGTTTGATTCTGTCACTGCCATGATATATAATGTTTATCATCTGGGTTGCACCGAAAATTTCCAATCTAAATTAGGGTTGCTGTCTCAATGGCCTTATGTTAGCATGGACTCTCCTCCTATCTACCCCATATTGTCCAATGCACTAGCTGTGTTCTGATAGGAGTAGAGCATTGTCACTACTCACTAGCATTGCCAGTTTGCCACTAAGTGGTCATTATAAATATCAAGGGTTGAGATACAAGTGGAATTCAGTTGCAAATACAAATCAAAGCACATTGATGCCATGGAGTTGAGATTGCTGCCCCATGTCTAGGATACACACTATCCCTTGGCAAAGATCCGAAATTACCATGACAATGTCATCCCAAGACAAAACTTAAGTTATGCGTGGTGTGTCCCATCACTCGGCATGGTTTAACGACTTCCGTGCATGGAGAATGCCTGGTTGAGGGAGCAAGGGGCTTTTTCCATGAAATTCCAGTCTTAATTTATTTATAAAAAAGAAAGGGTGTAATTATTATTATTTATTATAATCAGTTAAGATATGAACTAACCAAATCCAATGGCAGCATATTATGGCTGCTAAAGGTGTTGAATGACTCAGGAAAATGGTTATGTCAAATGAAATATTTTGGTTGGTAATCATTAACTCTATGAGCTTGACAGGAGGTATGTGTAATATTTAAATATATAAGGGAATTTACATAAATAATTTTTCTAATTATTTGAATTCTATATTAGGCCATTTGCCTCTCTCTCCCTTCAAATAAATGTACATTCTTCAGGTATTGGTTTTGCTCTTGCCAAGGAATTTCTCAGATCTGGTGACAACGTCATCATATGCTCAAGATCAGGTAAGATTTCCCGTTAATGCGATCATTTCATTACCATTTTTTTATCTGGGATGCTCCGACTTCTATCTCATATGGCACATATTTGCCAAGTATGATGCTCTTTCAATTTTTTATTTGTCTTTTGCACGTGGCTAATATTCATTTTTTTTCTATATGTACTTGATTTATTCATTATGTAAGCATTATAAGGCCGGTTGTCTCGTGTGTTCTACCTTTTTATATGCAGCTGAACGTGTGAACTCTGCTGTCAAAGATCTGAGGACAGACTTCGGGGAGCTGCGCGTGTGGGTACCTACTGCAGAACTGTATTTTTCACCTTCCTTTTGCCCTCCAATTATGGTCTTGGTAGTTGTCTGTAAAGACTTTGCCTTCCACAAATCTGGGAGTTGATTTTGTCTTCGCCTCAGGGTACTGTTTGTGATGTCAGAGATGGCAAGAATGTCAAAGCATTAGTTGATTTTGCACGTGAAAAGCTTGGTTACATTGACATATGGGTATTCAATCAGATCGATCACCTCTGATGTTAAAATGAGATTAGTTGAATAAGACTTTGTTTTGGCTACATTTTCTATTCTCTAATTGTTCGAAATGTGAACCTCTTCTGGTTTAGATAAATAATGCCGGATCAAATGCATACAGTTATAAGCCACTGGCCGAGACTTCTGACACTGACTTAATGTGAGTTTTTTTATTCCATATTTTGTTTGCTGCTTGAGTTTTCATTCTACATCCTAGTCATGTTATAGTTCAGATATTTTTCTTTACCAGGGAAGTTGTTGCAACAAACACTCTTGGATTGATGATCTGCTGTCGAGAGGTAAATATGACATCTCAATATATCATCTCCAAAATCTACTCTTTTCTTCCATCTCATTACAGTCGATGTCATTATAGGCTATAAACATGATGCTGAGCCAACCACGTGGTGGACATGTTTTTAATATGGATGGAGCTGGTTCTGATGGACGCCCGACCCCACGGTATAGATTTCGATACACACATATGAATTCATTGACATAGATGTGCGGTTAGTTTAATTGGATAACTAAATAGCATCCAAGATCCAATTAGTTGTGTGTGCTAATATGCTTAATCACACATCTCTTGTTTAAAGTTTCGATTCAGTTATTAGGTTCTGTACGTGTCTTATAATTCTTGTTATACTGAGAAGAAAGAAGAGCCCAATCTAGCTTTTAAGTTTCTTTTTATTTTGAGTAGGATAGCTCTCTTCAGTTATGAATTATGCTATATTTTGATCTTGATCCTCTGCAGTTGCTGTAGCTCATTTATTTTCTTGACGCTCTTCCACTTATTATGGAGTTTTGATTGTCTGATGGTGTAGGCATAATTTAGATATTATAATAAATTAGGATTTGGCAGGTTCTATGGTTTCTTTCTTTAAATAAATTGAGATCGATTTTCGATCCATAATTATAATATTGAAACTTGATAAGTTAGTTTTATTTAAATAGGAGCCACAAGGGTATGTTTTACACCCGTAACCCTAAGTAGTTCAGTAATTACGTATGTAACCCTCGATAATCCATAATTCACTCAGAATTCCGAATAATGCTTAACTCTTACATGACATAGCCCTATGTTAACATCCATCCATTTTTGCTGTTGACTATGATGGAATCCGTCAAATATTAAACATTCCACTCTTAAGTTCACATTAATTTCAAATGATGCCACCCACCTCATTCTCCAATACCACCAAAAAAAGAACCATGTCCATTGTTGGAATAATTTAGAAGGGAAGATGAATATTTGATATATGGTATATGCCTTAAATCCTTATCAATAGTTCTTCCTCTGTCGGAAGTGGGGCAAAGCCTGAAAATATCATTTATTTGAGTCGGATTTATACAGGGATTCTACATCTATGGGCCACCCTGTTAGCAGGGATTTATTTGAGTCAGATTTATACCCGGTTGTGCTGGTGAAGGTGCTGCACTGTCTTTGAAACCTTCGAAGTTGGAGGGAGGATCAATGCTGGTGTTCAGTACTCGTCATCCCGAGAACCTTGTTGAACAGTTCCCAATGTCCCCTCCGCTCTCATCTTGCAGCAGCTGCTCTTAGTTTGTCGATGTTGGGATTCTGAGCTTCTGGTTTCCTTCTGCATGGAGTCTGCAGTACCAGTGACCTTGGTGATTTACTTGAGTTGGTTCTGGCTGTTGCTGCTGGAGATCTCCAGTAGAGCCATTCCGCCATCAATCTGATCCCCTGCACTGCCGACACTCTTGAATCTCTCCTGGAATCTCCTTCCTGTTCAGTTTTTTTTAAATCACTATTAAAATAAGTTCTAATTTCGTTGATTCCAATCGCCTGTGTCTCCTTCTCAGAATACTTTTCATTCATCTCCTTAAATTTCCTCTTGAACTTTGCAATCTCCGTGAATACGCTTGGAGATCGGACACCACTGGTGTTACCGGTTGTCAGGCACACGTTGCTCCGAGCCTGCTTTGACATCAGGAACTCCAGAGCAGCAAGATTCGATCTCTCCACGAACCTGAGTGTAAGCAGTGATAGAAGCTTAGACCTCCTCTGTTTTTTTTGTATAGATCGAGAATTTCTGGACAACAGGGCTGCAGGCGGAGGGGCTGGACGGCGGGGGCTGCGGGCAGAGGAGAGGCGAGTGCTACAGGCTGAGGAGGGGCGAGGGCTGCAGGCAGAGGGGTTGGAGCGGGATGGTGTCGGAGGAGGATGGTGGGGGCCAGGGGGTTGGAGGAGGGTCGTTGGAGACTTCGAGGAGGGGGTTGAGTTGGATGTATTTTTCTTTTATATTTTATTTTATTATAGTCGTTGGATAGAGTGTAGGTTGGATTAACTCATTGGTCTGATTGAGTTAATGGATTAAACTATCGGAGGGTTGTAAATTAATACAAAATGATATTCAGGGTTCTGGATATAATTATGGATTATTGAGGGTTACATATGTAATTACAGAGGTAAGGTTATGGGTGTAAATATCCTTTTTTATTTTAATTTGTATTGTACTCATAATCCCGCTATGTTTATAACAGGTTGGTAAGGTTATATGAGAAGATTATATTATGAGTTACTGAATTTGGAGATTGTCTCCACCTACCCCCATCCCTCCCTCTCTCCTCCTAACCTAAATATCTCCCCATCTTTGTTCCTATCTTAACCCGCAAGGCTCGTCACATGATTTTATCATCTTCTATTATTCATGATTCTTTTCTACATCAAGTGATATCAAAGCATGGCATCCAAAATGTTCTAACGACGTAGCGATCCTCATAAGCTTGCATGGAAGACGACTTGCATAAAAGCACACACCACAAGTCTTTGTCTTGTTGTTACCATTGAAAGTCTTATTTATTTTCTTATTTCAACAATTTTCCATGTTCTTTATTTTATTTTAATCTCTTATAATTTACCCAACACCCTACTCTCACAACAGAAAGGGTAGGATTTCATCTTTAAGTAAAAACATGTTGGAGAGACGTGTTGGATTAAGAATGGACTCATGTCTACTTGTTTGGTTATATAGAGATCTTAATATTCGATTGGAGTAATCTTCACCAGAGTTGAATTCGATAGGATTTCATCTTTAAGTAAAAACATGTTGGAGAGACGTGTTGGATTAAGAATGGACTCGTGTCTACTTGTTAGGTTATATAGAGATCTTAGTATTCGATTGGAGTAATCATCACCAGAGTTGAATTCGATAATCTCTAGTAGGGTGTAAAGTCCATATGTTATATATTGTTGATATATTAGTCATCTTTCATATCTTTTATGTATTATTTATTTTCCTTTGTCTTTGTGTAATTTGCCAAATAGGTCACTTTCCTATATAAGAGAACTCTAGAGCTTTCTGAATAAATAATTCATTCTTTTCTCTCCATGTGGTATCAGAGCGACGGTTCTAGACTGGAGTTCTCATACCCCATCATGTCCTAGTCCTTACCCTCTCAGTGGGATCATCGCCCTCTCATTTCTTTGTGGCGCAGTCGCCACCTTTCCCTCTCTTTCCGCAGGACCGTTGCTATCGTCGCCCCCTCTTCCTTTCTCCGCAGGGCCACCGCCGTCACTTCTTTCCAGCCCGTGCGTGCTGAAGCGTAGCAGTCCCAGCTGTCTGTAGGGGCCCTCTTGGCCCCTACACGTGCTGCCGACCCTTGAAGAATCATCCGCAGGCTATCACGAGACCTTTTCCAACACACATGGGCGTTTAATCCCCTCTCTACGACCAAACTGTAGTCTGAAACGAACTGATTTTGATCAGAAAAAAAATGAGATTTCAGACCGATAAGTCTCATTTTTTGGCCCTAGCGCGGTTTGAGGAGTAACAGGGATGGTTGTATGAGTGTACACGTACAACCAATCTTCATATGATCGTGTAGACTTGCTCGATTCGGTCTACTTCCCCCGTCAAGTTCTTTTTTTCAGCCTTATTTCATCATGTCGGAAAACAAGGGTGATGTCTTCTCTGTCTGGTGCCTTCGAGGGCATGGCTCCCATCGTGAAGATGGATGGGACCAACTATAACTTATGGTCTATGCAGTTTATGACCCTTATGCAATGCAACAAGGAGCACATTCTAACAAAGCCAGAGCCGACAGACAAGACTAAGGATAATGCTTCATGGAAGCAAGATGACATGTATAGACGTATTTATCTATCTGAGACCCTCATTACAGAGATAACAAATAATATTGTGAACCAACCAACCGTCAAGGCAATGTGGGATATTTTGGCATCCACTTATCGCTAAATGAAGAATGAGACCAAGATTCTTCAACTTTAGTTTGACATATATAGGTCAAAGCAGAATGGTCGTCCACTGCACACGTTCTACTCCTCGTTTCATGTCATGTTCGAGAAGCTTCACAGCTTCATGTCGATTACAACCTCCACAGAGCAACAGATGTCATATAGAAACTCCATGATAGTTGGAGTTTTCTTGGTTGCGCTCGACCCTGATTATGAGGCAGCACGAACACATTCCTTACTGGAGCGACCATACCTCTCATGGATGAAGCTTATAGTCGTCTCAACAAACTTCTTATTCCACATACTGCCACCACACAACCTTACTCAACGATGGTTGCTTCTTGCGGCAGAGGAGGTTCCACTCAGTTCAGAGGACGTAGTCCTCGTAGCAGAGGTGGTGGACGTCAGTGTGGTCTCTGCACCTACTGTCGTCATCCATGACACTCTGAGGATCCATGTTATCAGAAGCTTGGATACCACGCATATGCTCGAGTGGCAGAGCAAATTGAGCCTTCAGACACTACAACTCCTCAGGCAGATACATGACTTGATGACACTGTCTCTCGTATACAAGAGATCATGACTCTAGTAGCTGACACTACCACTACAGGATCCACAGATACTGCAGCTGCAGCTAGAACTTCTTCGAGCTCCTTAGGTATTGCATACACTTTTACTGGTTGTAGCAGTGCAAATATGATAGAGTGGATCATGAACTCTGGTACTTCTCATCATCTGTGTGGAGACAGGGCCCAGTTCAGGTCTTACAGGTCTATACCCCCCGGTAGATGGGTCATTATTGCAAATGAGGTTCACTTACCCATTACATAGGGGGAGGTGCATTTGACGCCATTCATGCGTCTGCAGAATGTTTTATATGCTCCTGATGTTTAGATGAACTTGCTTTCTATTAGTCAAATTATAAAGGATATGCATTGTCGTGCCATTTTTGACATATCTTCTCTTGTGTATCGGGACATACTCACAGGAAGGGTGATTGGATGTGGCCATAAGCAGAGGGAACTTTACATATTGGTCAAGCCTCATGCTGGTGCGTCTACTATTCCTATTGGACCGGTCTCACTGTACATGTGGTACCTTCGTTTTGGCCAACTTCCTCTGCAGAAGCCGTGTCATGTCCTTCCACAAATCTCCACATCATCTTCCTTCCAACACGAGGCTTACCAGCTTAGGAAGCGGCACCATTCTTCATTTCCATCTCGTCAGAGTTGGAGCAATTCTCAGTTGTTTGAGCTCCTTCACTTAGATATATGGGGTCCAAGTTGTGTCCCTGATCACTAGGGACACCGTTTTTATCCGGTTGTTGTTGATGACTGTTTTAGACTTTCTTGGGTTTTCTTGTTAAAGAATAAGTCTGAGGTCGGGTTTGTCATTAAATCATTTATTAATGAGATAAATAATATTTTTCTACTATTGTCATGTGTTTTTATTCTGATAATGTCTTAGAGTTTTGCAATTTACAACTATCCGAGTTTCTCAGGTCACTTGGCATTTTATACCAAACCTCGTGTGCCTATACATCTCAACGGAACGGTCTTTTCGAGCGCAAACATCGTCATTTGCTCAATGTGACCAGAACCCTTCTGATTCAGAGTCGTGCTCTTCACTCTTATTGGAGTGATGCAGTTCTCACCGCCTGCTACTTAGTGAACCCTATGTCATCCTCTGTTTTATGAGAAAAGGTTCCTTTCTTGATTACGTTTCTCGAGAAGGATTCGTTCTCCCTTATACCCCGTGTGTTTGAATATGTGGTCTTTGTTCACAATCTTTTGCCTGGTCGAGACAAGTTCTCCCCTAGAGTTGTTAAGTGTGTCTTTGTTGGCTACTCTCGTACCCAGAAAGGGTATCGTTGCTTTGATCTGCTTCTGTGAAATACTTTGTTAGCGTTGATGTTACATTCTATGAGTTTCTTATGTATTTCTCTCCTACACGTGGCAGACTAGCTCCATCTGACTCTGATGAGGTCTACATGCCTCCACCTCCTACAACTCTACCACCTCATGCATGCTCTACCACCTCCATCACCTCTCTCACAACCACCTCCACCATCATATCCAGTACCTACACCTGCTCTTGTGGCTGCCCCTGGACCACCACCTACATTGACTCGATTTTTGTCTCGTGTGTTTACTTGCAAGTCTCTCTCTGCTCCCCCGGCTCACAAGCCTTCCTCATCATTCAACACACCTCAGGTATGTAATGAGCACATTGTTCTACTGATTGCACTATTAAGTTGTCTATGCAGCAGGATTCCTTACAGGATGAGCATGTACCCTCTTAAAAGGGAAACTTACATATTCAGGAGGTGGCAAATGATCTCGATGTGCTTATTGCTCTGCGAAAGTAGAGACGTACTTGTGCTTCATATCCTCTTGCAGCCCAATTTTTTTTAGCAGACTTTCAGAGGATTTCAGGAGATTTACTATGGCTCTGTCAATAGTGGAGATACCACAGACTTATCATGAAGCTATTCAGGACAATCAGTGGCATCTTGCCATGGAGGAGGAGATAATCGTGCTACAATCACGTAGCACTTGGAGCTTTGTTTCAGCTCCAATTTATGTGTTCGTTGTTGGGTACAAGTAGGTATTCATGGTGAAGCACCGAGCAAATAACAGTATGTATCGCTACAAGGCGAGACTTGTGGCATGTGGGTTCACTCAGACATATGAGGTGGATTATCAGGGTACATTCTCTCTTGTGTGGCAAAGCATTCTACTCTACATATACTTCTATATGTTGCAGTGACATGAGATTGACCCCTCTACCAGCTTGATGTGAAGAATGCTTTTCTTTATGGTGACATACAAAAGGAGATTTACATGCAATAACCACATGGGTTTGCTATTGAGGTGGAGTGTCGGAAAGTTTGCAGGCTTCACAAGGTGATCTATGACCTTAAGAAAAATCCAAGAGCATTGTTCCAGATGCTCTCAAACTTGATAGAGCAACATGGGTTCGTGAAATCGACTGCCGATCATTCACTGTTTGTTCGGAGAACTCAGAGAGGTATAGTTGTCATACTTGTATATGTTGATGATATCGTTGTTACATGGGATGATGAGCAGGGCATCCCGTCTGCTAAGGATTTCCTAGGTCAGCAGTTTGTGACCAAGGATCTTGGTAGTTTATGCTACTTCCTTGGACCGGAGTTCGTTAGGAACCAGCGAGGTCTTGTGATGACCTAAAGGAAATATGTTATAAATCTTCTCTGAGACAATCATGACATATTGCGGGCCTGCCACTACTTCTATGGACCCGAGCATAAAGCTCTATAATGATGACACTGAGGAGGTACAAGGAGCTTATTAGGAAGCTTATTTATGTGACTATCAGTGGACCATATATATCTTTTGCAGTGAGCAAAGTGAGTCAGTTTATGAAGCAATCTAGACATGCACATATGGATGCATTCCGTATGATTCTGAGGTATCTAAAGGCCTCACCTTGCACTGGTCTTCTATTTAGCAGATGTACATCCCTTACAGTTACAACATGTACATATGCATATTATGAGGGTCGTCCCAAAGACAGGAAGTCCACTTCTGGCTTCGCAGTGTTCATAAGAAGTTCCTTGGTGTCATGGAAGGGCAAGAAATAGATTGCGTTTGCCAGATCTAATGCATAATCTGAATACATGGCCATGATTCAAGCTAGTACAGAGATATGTATGTCAAATCTGTTCTTACTGACCTAATTGTTGAGGCACCTCTTCCCATGTACACATTCAATGTGACAACCAGGTTGCTCTCTTTATTGCAATCAACCCGACCTTCTATGAGAGGACCAAGCACATTGAGGTGGACTGTCACTACACTCGTGACATGATAAAGAAGGGTCTCATCTCCACTGCTCATGTTAGCTCTGGAGACCAGACAACATATGTACTTTCCAAGGTCCTAGCTAGAGGGCCTTACCAGAGATGATGCTCCAAGCTGAGCTTGATAGATATCTACACTCCAGCTTGAGGGAGAATGTTGAGATATTAGTTATCTTTCATGTCTTTTATGTATTATTTATTAAATTTTGTCTTCTTCATGTAATTTTAAGGTGCTAAAGTGGGGAGGAGTCTATGTTATTCTTTGTGATAAGAAAATTCCTTTAAAAGTTAAAAGAAGTTTTACAAAGCAGCCGTGTGACCTGTTATGCTCTATGGATCTGAATGTTGGTCTTTAAACCATAGACATTTGCAGAGAATGGTTGTAGCAGAAATGAAAATGCTAAGGTGGATGTGTGGACACACATGTAAAGATCGGATTCAGAATGATGCAATCAGAAAGAGAGTTGTTGTAGCTCCGATCGAGGATAAGATGCGAGAAAACATTGTTTGGTCATTTGCAAAGATGATCAGTTGATGCACCAGTTAGGAGATGCGAGTGTTGGGATGTTGAGACGGTTAAGAGAGGGCGTTGACAGCCTAAGAAGTGTTGGAAAGAGACTATACGAAGGGATCTTAGTTTTTTCGATATAAGCCCGAGATTGACCCAAGATGGATCTGAATGAAGGCAAAGAATCCATGTAGCCAACCCTATTTAATTGTGGGAAAAGGCTTTGTTGTCGGTGTTGTTGTTGAGTCTTCTTCATGTAATTTACCCAACAGATTACTCTCCTACGTAAGAGAACCTTAGAACATCTGTTAAATAATTCATTCTTTTCTCTCTACACATATCAATCGCAAGGAGCCTCAAACATGTCCATTCAATCAGGAAAGCTCCTTTAGTCACCAAACTTGATTGCCATATCCGAAACTCATGTAGAAGTCGACCTCCACCAAATTTGGTCTAAGATTACACAGCACTGCCAAATTCACCTGAGGACCTTAATGTTGCCATATAAATGAATCTGACGGAATTGAGGAGCTGCCATGGTTTGAAATAGCTAGCCTTGAATCGTACGCCTCATGGCAAGGAAAACTTTTTAGCCTTAAGGGGGACACTTTGGTGCTTCTATGAGGCATGCGCCTCAAATTACTGAGGCGGTCTTGAAGCAGTGATGCCAGGTGAGGCAAATACACAATTATTCTTTCATACTTTTTTCCCTTCTTCAATCTAAAAAACTCAATCAACCTTGTAATTATCTTTTTTCTTTCAACTTTTTAAATTAAAGGAAGTCATAAATGTGGCTTTTTGGACAAAACTTTCAATGATTCCCCATTGAACCAATGAATGTAGGTCCTTTGTAAACATTATATTTGGATTTCAAGTTATTAGCTTGTTATAAGTATCAAATATACTATATAATACAGTATTAGAAGAGATAACTGTTGGGCATGTTTGGTAGGCGGGTTGCATATGATTCCACTCTGCCACACCACATTACAATATAATTTCCTTACAATGTTGTTTTACAAGCTCATGTCACATTTGATTTCGTATTTGAGACTTGCACTTGTAGACCTCACCAAAAAAACCCACACAACCGCCCAAGAGAAACATATATAGTCGGTGTTCCAGATGGAGGAAGCAACGGATTCGGGAGCTTGCAGTGTAGGGAGACGATGCGCTTGGGGATATCGTCTAGTCGATTCACCTTCAAAAAATAGGGAGGACTCCGAGATATTGGTTGCTACCTAGTTTGAGATATCAACAAGCATGGATTCAGCAAGAAATTCATTTATTTTGGTAGCGCAAATGTGAGTTTGGGGGTGGAAAGATGAATGTGGTGGTGGGTGAGGAGGAGAAAGAAGATGATGGGTTGAACAATGGGCTTGTATAACTCTAATGGTAAATTGTTGATTTTTACCATGTTTCATAGACCTAACAATGACCACTCCCAAAGAAAAAAAGAACATGTTTGTTGAGGAATCTATTTATCCAGCACTGATAAATCTTTCGTTTTATTTTCTAGAAAATTGATTCGGTTGATTATCTTCAGTCTACTTTTTGAGGAAACCACCTTGACATCTTCTTGCTTTTTAGATTATAATTATTTCATTTGTTTGTTTTTTATTTCCATTCATGCTAACCACATTCAATTACAACAATCATAGTTACAATGCATATATAGGTTTTGGCAGAATCCAGCTTCTTTGCACCATGGTTTATTTCTCTAATTACCGATTTATGCCATTTTAAATTACTTATATTAAGCTAATATGAACATTTTTCAATTGTTAGATTTGCTGCTTATGGTGCAACGAAGCGCAGTGTGGTACATCTGACAAAATCCTTGCAGGTATCTTAGCACAATAATTTGAAATGTACTTGTTTGCACCCCAGTGCGTCTTCTTGGGCTCGGGCTGTACCCATAGTCATCTTATAGTTGAAATACTCTTCATGTACATACTTGGAGTTCTCTGAAATTATTAGGTTCCATGGTCATCTAGTAGTAGAAATAAACTCCATATGCATACTAAGTTTTCAATGGATTCCATGGTCATCTAATAGTTGAAACAAACTCCATATGCATACTTAACGTTCTCTGAGAATATTAGGCTGTTTTTGTTCAACTTGTAGTTGGCTTTTTATTTAGAAATGGTAATTTGTGGGGATTAAACCCGGCCTTTTAAGTTAAAGGGACACTGCTCAAGCACCGGGCCGCTTTAAATGGTTTGATGTACTTTCACATGCATGCTTAGTTTTTTTCTTTGAAATATCTTTCTTATTATTTTATATGGAGTAAAAATTTGGAAAATTACTACAATATGCTTTGCATTCAACATTCTCAATTTCAGTTTTGTATTTTTCCACAGGCAGAATTGCAGATGCATGAAGTTAAGAATGTCATGGTTCATAATTTATCGGTGAGCTCAACTTATAGCTGGATAGCTTATATCATCTATGTTAATAGTTATATACTCAATTATATACCGTTTGTCTCTTAACATCATTCTCTTATTAGCCTGGAATGGTCACAACGGATTTGCTTATGTCTGGGGCTACCACCAAACAGGTGAAGTACCTAAACAACTTTTTTCTCTTGAAGTTTCCCCGATATTTCCATTTATCTAAATGTGAACTTGATACAGGCCAAATTCTTCATTAATATCTTGGCGGAACCACCTGAAGTTGTAAGGCTTTTCCATTATATTTTCTGAAATCATTTCTGATTATGAAAAGTACACGGATAGTGTGTACCATACATTGAAGTGATTGGGATTTTCACTATTTTTTATCACGATTCGCTATCATCTTGTGCACATGGTATTGCCATTACCTGAGAAGCTACCATAAATTATAAAGTGCATACATAATATTATAGAGGGCATTGATATCGGTAATTGCTCTAATATTAGCCGAACACCACCAGCAAATGAACATGACAAATTCCTTTTAAATTTTAACTTACTGTCATAATCTATCTGACTGTTTTAGGAAGATATGTATCTGATAGGTAATAGCATATTGCCGTGTGTTCACAGGAATAACACGACAAACCTACAATGACACCACACATGTCAGGCAGGTTTTTCCTTTTCTATCAACCCCTCGAAAGCATGACAAGATTTCCTACAACTAAATTGCAGTCATCTGCAGTTTGCTTTCTGTATAATGACACGGAAATTGTCCAAGCTGCCTTGGTTGATTTGAGCATTCCTCGTAGTTAGTAGAGGGATGTCTCAAAAGATGGTTGTTCGTGGATCTACTTAATCGTAGTTGCAGGGACATTTTTTTCTTATAATTTATACATTGTGGGTAAACATTTATACGCTTGCAGGTAGCTGAGTATCTTGTTCCACGCATCAGATCACTTCCAACAAGAGGCTCCATGAGACCGGCATATATCCGCTTCCTTACAGGATTGAAAGCCTACTCGCAGATTTTTTCTGTTAGTAAAACTAATCTGTTGATAGTCTGATGTTATTCCAAGTTATCATTTGCTGATGTGGCCTTAATGTTTATGAAGAGGCTTGCCTTTGGTGCTCGGAGGAACAGATATGTGATGGAGGAAGACTGAAGAGGTCATTGTGAACAGAAATGTCTCCTTTTGTCAGGTAACTAAACGTCCAGATCTACCCTTATTATTGCAAAATGTTTTAGCTTAATTGCTATTATGCTCAAGGTCCATTTTTTTATTTTGCAAATCTTCATTCAAAATTCAAATGACCTTGAGTGGATATGACCCTCATTTAATTAATATATCTGGATGACTGCTAACCTCCAAGAAATCCTTGGCTGTTTTAAAAAATAAAAAATTGCAGATATGAGTTTTTAAGATTAAAAAGAATGGCTACTTTCTTAAATTCTAATGCACTGAGGTCAAGTTGAAACTCCCATCTGGATTGTACTTTGTAATTGTAGTTCAGTTTGAGGCATCAATTATAGGAGGGATAAATCTGCTCGTTGAACTCTCAGGAAACCTTGAAAAATGCATCCATCTTATTATCATAATTAGATAGACGAATGAAACTCATTTAATGTGTGAAGGTAGCCTGCAAGTCCAAGAAAACTGCAACTCTTTAACATTTTTTGGATGAGTCCACGCAGAGACTGCTATAACTTTTGAGGAATCCATAGAAATCACATTCCTACTAACAATATGCTCCGAATGAGAGATTGTAGATACAATAAAAGTACATTTTGACCGCTTAGCATACAGCTTGTTCTGGCATGATACTTCAAGGGCTCTCTTCCAAAAAAACTTCAAAGGCGTGCCTTAATTATTATGATATTATGAGTAGTCTTCACTGTACACTAGCATATCATCAAATAAAACTAAGATGAATTTCGTTGAGGTTGAAACATATCATTCATCAAGCTTTGAAATATGAAGGACATTTGTAAGACCAAAAGACGTTATAGGGAATTCATAATGGTCATTGTGTGTTTAAAAGCGGTTTTGTGAATGTCGACACCTGCAACACAAATTTGATGATAACTTGATCTCAAGTCCAGCTTTGACAAATACGGTGATCCAAATAACTCATCCAGTAAGTCATCGATAATAGGGTTGGTATAACTATCCTCAATTGTTTTATCATTTAAAGTTGTTGAGGTTGAGTTTACTTTATTAGGCAAACAGACCTTTGGATGAGGACCATTTATCCAACTCTCTGTATATTGTACTCATCCCTCCATTATTAAGGTTTCCTGTGCCTCCGTGGTTTTTCCCTCTCGTAGGATTTTTCACATAAATCCTCTTTCTATATGATTGTTCTTGGTTGTTTTCTACAAAAGTTATGTAATCAACACACATTCATTAAGTACCATCATTTTTCTTGACTAAAAGTACATGTTTAGAAAGTGAACTAGTGATTGGTCTAATTAAGTCATGGTAACAATGACAGCTTTTTATATCGGAGACTGCCTGTAAAGGAGATCGGAATATGGCCATACCCTCATTTATTAAAGGGAAATTCATTTAGCAAATTAATTGTAGCTTTTGATATAGGATGTTGACGCCAAACTGAACATAATTGTATCATGCACGCTTAATCATACTGAAGTCTTTTCCTTTTGACCGTATTTGCTAGAATCTGCAAGATATCATTCTCCCATGTCACCTGCCTTTATTTAATAACATTATTAACTAGCTCTGCTTTCTTTCTAGCTTGATTCGCATTGTTTGCTCCACCTTGCACCTTTCAAGAGGCCTTGAAGGAAACAAGCTTGACCCTGAAGGAAACAAGCAAGATTGACCTTGCACTTAAAATTTCTTTTAAAAAAAATAGATTCTGAAAATTCCGTTCGGAGGTACACAACGTCCTCAACCATAAGTCCCTTGGACCACGTCATAATCTCCTAACTTGTGAATGTAAAAGCTAAAGGCAAAATGAAAATTTGTGGAGAATGATTATGACATTTAACTTTCTACCCCCTATGGCACATGATACATCCATCACATTTAGTAATCATCGCCCTAAAAGTAGCATGATCATGAATCTTTAGAGCAAACTTCTTGACTAAAGAAGGATCTATAAAGTTGTGGGAGCTGCCAAACTAACTAGGACTGTTTTATCGGAGCCTTCCACAGATCCTTTCACACGTGTCACTGAATCAGTGACTGTACCACTGATTTCCTCAACCAAGATTTCAGAGTGATCGAGAGAAGAATCTTGTTGCAATGGCTTGTCCCTCCAAAATGATGGATCCATTTCATCATCTGGAGTGATCTGAAATGGTGCAAAGGGACTTAAAATCTGTCCATTATTCCACTTTTTGCCGCACCTAAACAGAGACTTTTTTAATCTACATATTCGGATGCTGAAAGTCATCCGATTAAGGATTGGGGCTTGGACAATAGTTGTATAGCAGGTGTAGGTAGTAACCCCTGCTGCAACCGATTCTCTAGAAACTTTTGCTTTGCTTTGAGCTTGGCTTCATGTAATCATGCTAATTCCATTGCTCCCATAAGAATGGTAGGGCGCAAGGATCTATCAAAACTCAGATCATCTCGAGGCCCCTGTAAAGTTTCCAATAAATGTGAATATGAGACACCCTAAATTTTGTTGGAAAGCCACTCAAACTCTTTGAGAAATAGCAGAAAGGGAGCCATCCTTCTTAAGTTTATGAAATGAACCATGTGGGCCTTCAAATATGGTATGAAAAAACCTTTTCCCCCTTACCACAATGAAGGAATCATGTCTATTACCACTCCAATTAAAAAACCACCAGTATAAATCTACTGGAATTTGAAGTATTACTCAGCCTTAAATTCCCAACATGTTGTGTCTGTCTGAGGATCAATTGTAACGAGGAAAATGAAGCTTGTGCCACCAAAAACATTCCAGTTTCATCAGAACTGGAGCTCCTTGAGCTCAAAACTTTCTTCTGATTCCGAATTTCCTCTTGCAACTCAGATTTACCAACCTGATTGAATCTGCAATCAATTTCTTAATTACCTCCAGCTACTCCTGTGTCATTGTTGCCGAACTGGAACCCAGAAGGGGCTCAGTCACCAATTTGATATAATATGCTGCTGATTTTAGCTTGCTTCAGGCACAAACGGTATCTAGAATTAAGAGTGAGAATAATGAGAGAATTAAGAGAGAGAGAGCAGGAAGAGATAATGGAGAAGAAAATCTTTGTATTATTATTATTGAACCCCCCACCCAGAGAAACATGTACTTCTTTATAGTTTGAGCTCTAACAACAATATATTAAAACAGAAACCTCGGGGAACAACTAACTTCATCTTATCACAAAGGGATCCTATTGGACGTGTCAAGTTCCAAACATGGTCCCACATCTGAAACTCACAAAACGTGAGAATGGGTTATAAGAGTGAGGGATTACTACTTGACAATTTCGACTTAAGAATTTCGGGTGGTTGTTAACTTGTCCATTTGGGTTTGAACCTAACAAATTGTCTTGGACAGCTTTCCTCGATAATAGTTCATGGATGCAAGTTCAGAACATTATAAATGGTATCAGAGCAGGTCCCCTCGAGTAGCACTTTTCACTATCATAGGGAAATTGCTCTAACCATTTGTAACTTCCGATGCTCAAGTCTTTGGACTTTTATCGAAGAAAATTAATCCCGACAACTTGTTGGTTTTGGACCCGTTGACAACCATCCAAAATGCTTAAGCCTAAGTTGTAATAGTATTCCCCACCACTTATAACCCACTCTCTCTCACTTTGTGAGTTTTGCATATAGATGTGGGTTATAAGTGGTGGGGAATGCTACTTTGGCAACTTAGGTTAGTGTCCATTTGGTAACCGGGTTACCCCGAGATAACCCGGTTTACCCCTCTTTACTTTTGGGTTGGAATTCCATCATAAATCATAGTGACATCACCCCCACATTCTTTATTTCAACCCTCTCCAACCCTCATAACCATCCCAAACAGCTATTATTCACATCAGGTTACCCCAACCCACCCTATCCCAGTAACCAAACAGACCCTTAAGCATTTTGGATGGTTGTCAATGGATCCAATCAGACACAAAACCACGAAGTTGCTAGGGAGAGTATTCCTCGATGGTTGGGGGTGGAACATTACAGGATTAGTATGGTAAATAAGATCTGTGGATATAAAAGAAGGTTAATTGCAATCTGGTATAATGGGCCTCTTCGTGGGCCAGTTTTCAGACTTTCTGATTAGGCCAGCCTAGGCTGCGAGGGAGTTGGATCAGTTTCTCATGTTCATGTTTTGTTTGGTTTGGGCAACGACTTGCCTGTTTTTTTTTTTTTTTGAACTTTGATTATTCCAACAAGTATCATGTTCCTTCTTGCGGTTTGTGTTGGGGTGGCAATGGATTTTGAAACAGGTTTTTTTTATGAAGCTGCTGCTACACGAAGGACCTCATGCAGGATTCAATCTGCGGAAAGCAAGAACCATCTTCGAGGAAAACCTGGACGAGCTCCACGTTACATGGTAAATTTGTTTGGCTCACAATGTATTTCGAAAGGCTACTGCTTATTGTTGTGTGAATTCTCTTATTAGTGTTTGAGATGCAGTGTTGCCTGAAATTATTGTACTTCCACTTTTGCTGTATTTAGTGCTCAAAACTTTGTATTTCTACAAGGATCTCCCGGTTAATTACGATGATATGAAGGCTCAGAATAGGATGACAACTTGTCTGTCTTGTTGACATTTTGCCCTTAAGTCATGAGCTACCAAAAAAATCAGTGATTGCCTTCATGATGTATAATGATTTGGGAACATACAGGTCTTTCTGCTGGACCTGTTTCCTCGAACAATTACTCGAGAGAGGAAATCAAATCTACGAGTAAATGGTACACCACATGATTCTCTAGTCAGTATCATTTTTCCACTGGGTTCATTGGTTGGGTTCTCTTTTTCATTCCGTGTACAAGATACAAGTGCGTACGTATACAAATATTCTGGGATGTCTATTGGTCTGTTTCAGCAGTGGAAGCCGTCTCCTTGTGACAATTTCGAAGTCATGTCGCAAAAAAAAGCTGAACTTCAGTGCAACATACGAAATGATCGAACAGACATGTTTTAGGTCGCAAAGGGAGATCACATTTCCGATGAGACAAGTTGTGATGCGGTTTGGTATGATGAATATTTGTCATGTGAATTATTGTACTAAAGTCTTATCATATACTTTACCAGTATGTCTTATAATTCACCATTAGAATTTCGATGCTTAAAACTTTGACGGGTGCTAAGTGCAAATATTGTGACATTTTTCCCACAATAACAGAAGAGGTAGCTTAGTATTATATTATAAACTAAGTATCACGCTTGAAGTATCGGGTTCAATGCATACTTGATATCATCTAACTAACAGAACCTTCTTCAAAAATGTGTAAAGGATAGGCTATATAACCAGTATATTGATATTCCTCCCCTGCAGCAGGCTCAACATCGTCCTTTATAACAATCAAGGCTAGTAAGTCTATCCATATTCACACGATTGGCCATGAATAAGTAAAAGATTCGGCAGCTACCGATGTTGCCAGTATATCAGTATCTTTGGTTTCATATTCATGAGTATAATAAGTGAATTTATCTAAACACCAACTTTTGAATCCTAACATTTACTTTAATCTCAGTTTGTTCTGACATAAGTCCCTCTCTATAACCCATGAATTAAATATCTCACAGGTCTACTCGACATAAAATAGGCATGGAAGATGGCAACAACCATGAGAGCAACCTTCCTATTTTTCCAATTAGACTCGAATGGCAATGCTTACAAATTTTAAAAAATGTTCTGTGTTTAACTAAGGTATGTTCCTACAACTCCAAATAATGGTCAAGATGGAAGTTACATGTCAACTAAGCAGATTTTTTTTCTTTAAAAAGATAAGGATTCGATGGGTGCTTACCCATGAGTTCTCCATTTATTCCCAAGTAGTACATTGTAGGTACTTCAACCGAGACTAGAACAAAAAAATGAACTTTCTCAATATATTGTATTTCTCCTCTGAAAAGAATAGATCATTCCTAATTAAGTCCAGGCCCCAAAGTTTCTCCAAGTGTATCCGAAATAGGAACATCCAGCCAATCCACTCACATCTTCCTCTAAATCTCTCTAGCATTGAGACACAGAAAATCAGATGATCAATTTCATCATCCTCCTCCCTGCAAGCAGGACAAGATCCGACGATGTTCAAGAGAAATCATGCCCTAATGACTCTCGTCATCAGCATGTTCCTCTTGAACAACCACATTAAAATAATCATCCTCGACAGCGCCTGCGCCTTCCATGTCAATCTACAGTGAGTTTGTTATTTCGTATAGATGAAGTGTTTGAAACCTTGAGAAGAGAATCAGACAGAAGAAAAAATCAAACCTCTTCAGAAACAACATTCGTCCATCCGACTACGTAAAAACAAAGGCTTAATAGTTTGTCGCCATATGATCCACCTTTTTCTCCATGTATTTACTTTCCCTTTCAAAATCATTGGGCTATTGACCAAGTAAAATCATTAGTCATAAAAAAAGCATCCACATCAACTCCAAATAGGAGACCACAAGAAAGCTATTTATAGCAAAAGATAATCCAGCTCAATACCAACATAATGGGGAGCAAAATTCCACACTGTTCACAGTCTCGCTCCATCTGACTGTCAAAAAGTTTATGGAGGTGAAGGAAATCACTAATTCTGGAGTTGTGCCAATCACTCTGCAACTGCACCTATTCTTCCCCTTGTTAAGCATGGAGGCTGCGAATAATCCCGTGAAAGTAACCCCCTGTCATTATAAAAGATACCACGGCAACAACTCCAGCAGGAAATATCTTTCCCGATCTCTTGAAACGAGAGCCCATCACTGCAAGAAGCGCTGCAGATAAACCTGCATCAAAGAAATAAAGCAACGATAGCAGCATATTGCAGCCAGTTAAACGTTGAAACTTTAATGCCATTGACAATGCGATTGTTCCATTGCCGGACCTAAGCCCACAGATGATGCAAAAACTGGATGGACAGGGAGCTGTGTGTGCACAAAGAACAAGAGCAAGGCGGAAGAACCCCCAGCAATCAATGACTTTTGACTTCCACTTTTGAGGTAGCCGATGGCTCCACCAACTGTACAGGGAGAAAATTTACTGAGACAAATGCCTGATTATGCAGCAAAAAAGCAACAAAATCATTTCGGAATAAAGGCATGCCATCCATTTAGACTACATATAAAGTTTCTAGATCATTTAGCAGTTGTCTGTTACTATAGAGTAACTAAAATAATTATCCTGATCCAGGCCTGATTGCAGTGAGTGAGTTGGTTACATGTGTGTGACATCTTACATGTTCAATGTAGTGGTTCGGTGTTCACCACTGCAGTCTGTCATTTTATTCGATTACTCATGGACCCATAGTTGCTGCATCCAAATTGAGTAAATAACGGGGAAAGGAAAAAAAATAGTTTAACAGGCATTTTAAAGGCATGTAAATGTCCAAACGGCCTGACCATGGGTCACTTCGTCAGACACGGAACTATCGACATGCTACTACTTGTCTGTGGAGCACACTAGCATAATAGAGAAGAAAGAACAATTGACCTATCCAATCTGATAGTACGATTCCAGTGAGATAAAAAAGAGATCTGCTTTTGCTGCAGCCTGTGCAGCAACACAGGCCTAAATCCAAGTTGAATTAAGTAACATTAACCCTAATACCTTACTATATTAGAACAATATGCATCACTGCCAGGGGTTTTAGAGCGGGCTCGGACCTTAACAATCCCTCCCTGGAGGTGGCCAGTAGCAACGGGGAGCCCCAGATGGACACTAGAATTGTTCCTGAGGCCTTCTCGGTGGATAATCCAATTTGGCTTACCGCCTCCCACAGGAAGAAGAAACCACCCAAGGCACCTGCGAGGAACGTTGGGCAGCAGCTGCCCACTGCTCTGGTTGACTAATGCCGGTGGCCATCTGTAACACCCGGGGGCTCAACAAGCCTCGCAAACAGTGTATGCTCCTCGGGGACCTTCATAAGAAAAATGCGGAAATAATTGGCTTGGTGGAAACCAAAATCAGGCCGGATAGTCGGACGAAGTTTGCGGATTTAATCGCTGATGGCTGGGAGTTCACGCACAATACCACTCCGTTGGGTCGAATATATGTTCTCTGGAAGTCGGCGTGCCGGAGTTGTGATCTCCTTGGTTCCTCCTCGCAAGCAATCTCCATGATGTGTTCAAATAGGGGTGGTTTCACCTTTAATTTGACGGTGGTTTATGGAGCAAATTGTCCTTCCTTGCATCGTGAGCTTTGGGATTTTCTTAAAGGCTGCGACAGCTCAACTCTTGGGGCGTGGCTTGTCCTTGGGGACTTTAATGTGGCCAGGTTTGCTTGTGAGAACCGTGGGGGTCGGGTCCCCTATCAGGGGCACTTGGATGACTTCAATAACTGCATTGATTGTTGTGGGCTAAGTGACATGGATTCCTCTGGTAACACATGGTCATGGTCGAACTCCTCTGTTGGACCCAGGAGGATCGCTGCGAGGTTGGACTGAGCGCTTGTTAACTCCCCTGGTTAACCTGCTTCCCGCAGGCAAAGCTGCCGTACTGTGTTGTTTCTTGGAGTGACCACCTTCTCCTTCATGTTGAGATCACCAGTCCTGGCAGCTTCCCGAAGCCTTTCAGATATTATAAATACTGGGCTGGTAGGTCTGGCTACCCTGAGGCAGTCAATAGGGGTTGGAACTCCCACGTGCAGGGCAACCCCCTCTTCCGCCTCACAGTGAAGCTAAAGAACGTAAAGCAGACCCTCAAAACCTAAGCCGTTAGGGAGGCGAATGTCTTCTCAGAGGTTGAGCACGTGACGAAATTCTTGCATGAGGTGAATAGTGCTCTCTCCGCATCTCCCGTGAACCCATACCTTGCGGCGCTGGAATGTGATGTGAAGCTTCATCTGGAGGCCCTAAATTTGGACTTAGAATCCGCTTGAATGCAAAAGAGCCGAAGTGGACTGGCTTAAGCTTGACGACCGTAACACAAAATTCTTCCATCTATGCACTAGGAACTTCATCCATAATCTTATTGACGTGAATGGAAAGACTATTGAAAGGCCTGCGAAAGTTTACGCGGAGACCGTGGCCTACTTCCATAATTTGCTTGGCCATGTTGGGCCTAGCCCTCCTAGTGGTACTATCCCCCCACCCAAGCGGATCCTGACTACGACCGCTAGAATGTAGCTGGTTGAACCATTCTCCGAGAACGAAATATGGAAGGCGCTCTCATCTATTCCTTCCACAAAGGTTCCCGAGTTAGATGGTTTCAATGCCGCTTTCTTCAAGCGCCACTGGCCTTTGGTGAAGCAAGATGTGCGCCTTGCAATAGAATTCCTACATAACGGTGGGAGCATGGTTCGACAGGTTAACCACACTTTCCTAACTTTGGTGTCTAAGGTCCCTTCTCCATGCAGAATTGGGGATTTTCGTCCCATCTCGTGTTGCAACTTAATTTATAAGATCTTCGCCAAGATGCTGGCCACTCAACTTGGGACGGTGCTCCCACGCTCGATCTCCATTAATCAATCGGCTTTTAGCATAGGAAGATCCATTGGGGATAATAGAAGGCTCGCCAATGAACTTCTGTGGGGCTTTGATAAATGCCCTTGTCCAAATAAGGCATGTTTGAAGATTGACCTCTCCAAAGCCTTTGAATCCATACATCACTCCTTCATTCTTGACGCCCTACGAGTCATGGGATTTGACAACAAGTGGATTGGTTGGATCGAGGTGTGCATTACAACACCATCTTTCTCTGTACTTGTGGATGGTTCCGCACATGGCCTCTTCAGGGGGACTTGAGGTCTGAGGCAGGGGGACCCCTTAATCCCTCAGCTCTTCATCTCGGTCCCATCTCGAGCCAAGCCTCTTATCGAGCCCAAGCTCCTTATCGAGCATGGTCTGAGCTCGAGCCCAAGTCGAGCTCGTTAAGGAAAATGGGTACTTTTTGGTGGAAAAATATTTTTTTTGCGGGTTCGACCTCAAGACCTGCTCCATCTAAGACCGTGTTCCTTATCAGTAGGACACTAACCAAGTTGTGTACAAAATCTTAATTATAATATATGTTGTAACATTATATTTGCTTATAAAAAAATTACTAATTTTCTAATGCATGGGCGAGGGGCAAATGTGTGGGCGGGAATGTGATTTGAGAATTGGGTCATGGCTCGTGACTTGTGAGAGGGTCAAAATTAGTGGAAGGAAAATTGCAAAGGGCTAATTTTATTTTGTTTGTATTATATAAATATATAAATATATAAATTAACTGGAAAATTGATGGAGATAGTGGATACAATGGAAAGAAGGAAGATTCATATATTATGTCTTCAAGAGACTAAATGGGTTGGAGAGAAAGCAAGGGAGATCGAGAAGACATGCTTTAAACTTTGGTATTCAGGTAAAGGTAAGGGCAGAAACGGTGTTGGAGTGGTTGTTCATAAAGATTTGAAGGATTGTGTGGTTGAGGTGCAAAGATTTGAGGATCGGATTATTTTGCTAAAGTTGGTGCTTGAAGAAATTCTGAATATCATCTCAGTTTATGCACCGCAAATTGGTTTAGATGAAAGGACTAAACACACTTTTTGGGAGGATCTGGATAAGATTTTGCAAGGAATCCCACAAAGAGAGATGGTTTGCATAGGTGGAGATCTTAATGGACATGTGGGAAAAGATGTTTCAGGGTATGCAAGTGTGCATGGAGGACATGGTTTTGGGGATAGAAACGAAGAGGGAAAAGTCATTCTGGATTTTGTAACTGCATATGATCTTTTCATAGCAAACACTCTTTTCAAGAAGAGGGAGGAGCATTTAATTACTTATAAGAGTGGCTCAACTAGAACACAGATCGATTACTTTGCGTTGAGGAGAAGAGATCAGTTGTGTTGCAAAGATTGCAAAGTAATCCCTGGAGAGAGTCTGACAATCCAACATCGCTTGTTAGTCTTGGATTTACAAATAAAAAGGCTGATAAAGAAAAGGAAGGTTCCTAAGATCACTAGAACTAGGTGGTGGAATCTTCCGCTGAAGCAATCAAGCTTCAGGGAGAAGGTTTTAGAAGACTTATCTTGGGATTGTAGCGGTAGTGCAAACGAGATGTAGGAGGCAGTGGCATCTTGTATCCGAAAGGTAGCCAAAGAGATGCTAGGCGACTCAAAAGGAGGAGCTCCGGGCCAAAAGGAGGCTTGGTGGTGGAGTGAAGGGGTGCAAGAGAAGCTAAAAATTAAAAGAGCTTGCTTTAAAGCTATGTCTAAGGATAAAACAGAGGAAACTGTCACAGACTATAAAATAGCGAAGAAGGAAGCAAAGAAGGCTGTAAGCGAAGCTAAGTCAAAAGCTTATGAGGTTTTGTATAAAAATCTCAACTCTAAGGAGGGCTAGAAGGATATATTCAGGTTGGCCAAAGCAAGAGAAAGAAAGACCAAAGACCTTTCTCAAGTGAGATGCATTAAGGACGAGGAAGGTCACGTGCTTGTTACTCAGAAGGATATAGAGACTAGATGGGAGCAATACTTCCATAAACTTTTCATTGGAGAAGGAAATAGAGAGATCACTTTGGGTGATCTAGCTAGTAGTGAAAGTTACTTGAATTGTGCATGTTATAGACGAATACAAAGAAAAGAAGTAGAGGAGGCTTTGAAGGTTATGAGACCTGGGAAAGGTGTTGGACCGGATGACATCCCTGTAGAAGTATGAAAAGTTTTAGGTTAGCGTGGTTTGACTTGGCTTACGAATCTATTCAATGTTATTTGGCGAAGCAAGAAAATGCCTGAAGATTTGAGGAGGGGTATCGTGGTGCCTCTTTATAAGAACAAAGGAGACATTCAAAATTGTTTAAATTACAGAGGTATCAAGCTGATGAGTCACACTATGAAAATTTTGGGAATGTGTGATCGAAAGAAGGTTGAGGCAAGTTTCCCAAGTAAAAGAAAACCAATTCGGATTCATGCCAGGTCGCTCAACTATTGAAGCCATCCATTTACCGAGGAGAACAATGGAGATTTATAGGGCTAAAAGGAAGAATCTCCATATGATCTTTATTGATTTGGAAAAGGCTTATGATTCCGTCCCACGAGAGATACTGTGGAGAGTTTTGGAGAAGAGACAAGTGCATGTCCTATACATTAATCTCATAAAGGATATGTATGATAGGGCTTTATCTTGTGTAAGGACCCCGACGGGGAAGACTGACTATTTTGATATCAACATTGGTTTACATCAAGGTTCAGCTTTGAGTCCATTTCTTTTTACTTTGATTACGGACGAGTTGACAAGTCACATTCAGGATGAGTTACCTTGTTGTATGTTATTTGCTGATGATATTGTGTTGATTGACGAGACTATAGATGAAGTAAATGAGAAGCTTGAGGTTTGGAGACATGCATTGGAGACTAAAGGTTTTCGTATAAGTAGGGCTAAGACGGAATATATGGAATGCACCTTTGATGGAAGCAATGGTGAAGGAATCGAGATGAAGATTGGTGACGATAACATTCAGAAGAGAGATTCTTTTAGATATCTGGGATCTATTTTGCAACATGATGGGGAAATTGATGGAGATGTTACTAATAGAATAAATGTAGGCTGGCTAAAGTGGAGAGGAGCCTCCGTTGTTCTCTGTGATAAGAAAATTCCTTTAAAAATTAAAGGAAAGTTTTACAAAGCAGCCGTGAGACCTGCTATGCTTTATGGTTCTGAATGTTGGCCTGTAAACCATAGACATGTGCAGAGAATGGTTGTAGCAGAAATGAAAATGCTAAGATGGATGTGTGGACATACACGTAAAGATTGGATTCGGAATGATGCAATAAGAAAGAAAGTTGGTGTAGCTCCGATCGAGGATAAGATGCGAGAAAACCGCTTAAGATGGTTTGGTCATTTGCAAAGAAGGTCAAATGATGCACCGGTTAGGAGATGCGAGTGTTGGGATGTTGAGCCGGTTAGGAGAGGGCGAGGACAGCCCAAGAAGTGTTGGAAAGAGACTATACGAAGGGATCTTAGTTTTTTGGATTTAAGTCCGAGATTGACCCAAAATAGATCTGAATGGAGGCGAAGAATCCATGTAGCCGACTATACTTAATTGTGGGAAAAGGCTTTGTTGTTGTTATTGTATATAAATATATAAATAATGTATATATATATTCCTTATCGAGACCCTTATTGAGTTGTCGAGCTGAGCAAGGCTTAGCTCGAGCTCGGTTCGTTAAGTCACCGAGCCCAAAATTCTAGCTCAGGCTCGGCTCAGTAGCTTAATGATACAGACTCACGAGCCCTTATCGAGCCGAGCCCGAGCCTACCTCATCGAGCCGTGACTCAACAGCCAGCCCTAACGCTGATGGCCAAATATCAATGGCCGAGTTCCTTGTATTCTCTTTTAACCACCCTAATCTTGTTTCAGAAAAAAATGCCTCCTCTACTGAATTGCAAACAAGGATTGCATACACGCATGAACTATGCTAGTGTTATTTGTATATGCTTCCTTGCAACACCAAGATAAAATATAGATCCAAAAAGTCAAATGAAACGAAATGCAATCGCTTTTTCTCTGGAGGGGGGGGGGGCTCCTCTTCTGTTACTATACATAAGATAATGACAGCCTAGATAGTTTTCACAAAGACCGTGTAAGTTTCCAATCACTTACCATCCTTCAACCAGTGTCGCCATTATAAATCAGCACCTCAATTAAGACAGAGAACCCCATTTTCAAACACCGTTTGGGACTCTATGGAGGAGACGTATAAACAAAAGATTCATCACTCTCCACACTTACAGTACTAATCATTAAGAACACTGCAGGGGGGCTAGAAATTTTATCTAGGGACTGAAAGCAAGTATAAGAAATATTAATATAAGCTTACTTTGAAAATCTAAGCTTATGAACTAAAGTTGTACGAGGAGATTGGAGATTAGTTACTAATATGAAAATACTTTTGATCAAATACATAATGCACATTAGAGAAAAATGGGTAGGTAAAAACATGCATTGCATATATCTGTTTGACCTGAAATTTTTAGCAATTATTGTTTCATTGTAATTACTCGATCTATAAATCTGGATCTCCAAAAAAATTCAACAAGTTATAATAGGTGGGAAATGGGAAGTTTAAGAAAAGAAAATTTACCGTACTTTACATGTATAAGAGAATTCAAATTTATTTAGGAAATATATAAAAATTTAAAATTTGCAATTCAAAAAGGACTAGCGGCGCAGCTTGTTGCCCGATTGTCTCCTATTTCGACGTAATCCCTCTATTTATTGTTTTCAAAATCGAAAAATCTTCATGTTGAAATTGCTGGACCGGCACTTTTAATTCTAATCCACGAATGTGATGGTAGAGACGGGGATAACCTAGATCCAAACACAGGTTGTGCGATGGGTAGTCTGAGTAACCTTGCAACCAAACAAGCTAGCATCAGGCATGAATCACAATCAGCGTAATTTGTTTCAGCAGTTGGATTCCGAATGGATCTCAGCCCTAAGCATTTGAAACAATTCGCAACAGCAGAACCCCAACAGGAAATATGGCTTCAGCCTGAATAAAATTCTTTCCAATCAATATGAGGTGCATTGTCGTAATATAAACCAATATGATCCTCTTATATGTAATGTAAACACAGATGTTTTGTAGCGTTCATGTAGATACGATATAGATAAGGACACAAGTGTTAGTGGCAAATTTTGCAGGTGTATTAGAGTAAAAATCCCTGATCTAATTGGCAATGGTAAAAAAATTCTGATTAACAAAGTTGAGGAACGATCTTATGCCCAAAATCAATTCCACGATAACATCAAACAGATTATCGGAATTGTAAGAAAGAATAAAGAATCCGGCGGTCACCTCCGACGAGAGCCGCGTAGGCGAGCGTGAGCTTCTGGGACATGGAGAACCCCGACATCTTCTTCTTCTGCTCGTCGCCCTCGCTTCCACCACCGTTATCCTCGCGATCTCCGCCACCACCAGAAGACCCTCGTCCGCCTTCTCCTCCTCCTCCTCCTGCGAGCTCGACCTCGATCGGCTCCTTGACGAGGCCCTCGTCGGCTGCTCTGCAGAGGAGGCGGCGTTGGGGGGAAGGGAGAGGTGTGCGGAAGAAGAGGGAGAGGGGGCGAGGGGGGAGAGAAGAAGAGGCGAGGGGACGGGGCGTGGGGGAGGAGAGGAGGGGAGTGAACTGCGAGGTGACGATGCTGTGCATTTTTCTTTGGGTTTGAGAGCGAAGTGGAATGGGAGTGGTTAGTCAATGAGAGGGGGAGAGGGAGAGGAGGCGTTTGGTATCTGTGGGCGGATTGAGCATTTGGTTGCTATTAAAATTAAAAATTATTCACGTTTCTTTCAGGGCTGATTTGTAATTGTACATTTACATTATATGTCCCCATTATTATGATTTTGTTGATTAAATGGAAAGAAAGTGGATTTACTTGATGAAAGGAGTTGGCTAGTGTTATGTTAGAAGATAAAGGGGAGGTGTACTTTATTTCAAATATAATACATGAAACATTTGAGGAATATACCCATCTAAACTGAAGTGGATAAGATCGTAGTAAAATAGCATTTGATGGATTGTACCTACTTGAAGAGGTGTCCAAACCTCGTTCAGACCTCAAGTCCTAAGAAACCTTAAAGCCTCATCAACACCTAGATTGTACCCTCTCCTGCGATCAGTCGGCATTTTCCACAAATCTTAAGAAAAGAAGAACTTAACTTCATGTTTATATTTCCATGTGTTTTCTTTTAAATTATGAATGTACTTATTGAAAGACTAATGATCCTTTAATTTTGAAACCGTAAATTCTATTTCAATGATGAAGAGGCTTGAAAATACCTAATAGTTTGAATACTTGTTGCAAAGTCTATGAATTATATGTTCTTTGATTGAATCATAATGAATTCAATTTTGACTCTGAGGGAAGGAGGGTTTTTTCACTTCTGATAATCTAACAAGCACATGTCTAGAATTGTGGTTTAGGATTTTTTACAAGATAACTTTGTCCGATCATTATAAAGTCACTTCTATATCTATTTATTGATTATCTTTATCCTAAGGTTTACTAATACTATCAATGTAATTAAACAATGATTGAGCATATAATCAAAGTTATCGTGATCCTGATTGAGCAAATATAATCAATTAGATAATTATAAGATCATGACAATAATTAGTTCACCTTATGACATAATAAACAACAATATTTAAAAATTAAAAAAAATTAAATCAAACATCCAATAAAACAAAATAGTATTTGAGATAATAATTCATAAAAGCACTCATCAAGTATTTTTCTTAGAAAATTTTTTGTCCCCGCTATAATATTGCATAAAGTTTGGCAATCATGTCCCATGCTACAATGGTTCTCAATCGAGGACAATGCATTTTCACAAAAATCATCCATCTCAAAGAACCGCACCAATAAAGATAAAAAAAAGTTAAGAAGAGAATAAGAGGATGATCACATGTGTGTTAAACCTTGAAATGGGGGAAGATATACAACATAGTCAAAAATGAATTCAAAAATTGTTACATCCAAGAAGATGAATGTTGGACTCCAACAAATGGACAGAGTACCTAAAGCATTTATTAGGAATCCAAATATTTAAATTAAATTAATAATTACATATTTATTTATCCAAAATACAACATATTATGTAGAAAATATTCTAGATCTAATTGACTCTATCAAGTCCAAGCCTAAGCTAGAGCAAGAGCATGCGTGCTTGTGTAGGTGGCTCATGTAAATCCCCTTCATCTTATTACATAAGCTAGGTAGAGGCCCATATATAATTTCATTGAAATTTAACACTAAGCAATATGATACTAAAGCATCCCTCACATATTAGCCAATGCTTTCAATCTTGAACTCACATTCTCAGTTGAGCGTCCAAATTAGTGCTTGATACCCTTAAAAATAAAAATAACATATGAGTTAATATTAAAAAATCAACACAATAAGAGAGACATCTTTTAACTATAACTAGTGCTTACCCGTGCGCTGCACGGGTCGGACGAATTAATGTTGTACTGATTTTCTAAACATGAACGTGTTACCACGTATTCCTTGACAATGCATTTAAGGGACTATTATAAATTTACATGTGCAATGGAAGTTGTATGTGTACTCAATTTGTACAACCAAATGTTAGGGACCCATGCAAAAGCAACGTGTTAAAGAACAAAGTTATCGTCATTTGTATTGAAATTGTGATTTTAAAATTCCTGATTTATAAGTATATGATAGGGAATTTACCATCTCTCCATCGGATACAACAATAGGAAAAACAGTAAACTCTTTTTCTGTTTATTTTTTTAAGGAGATCGTTACATCCACAATGGAGGAGATCAATTCTTCGTTCGCCTGCATCGTGTGATTTTTGCAAGTACATGCATCAAACCCTACGATCTATTTGTTGCAAGTTGGCAAGGACCATTCATTGACGGCAAGGAGCACTTGTTATAGAACCCTCCCAGCTCTCGATATATCAACTAAAGGAATATCTCCCTCTCCTAGATGACATAAAATGAAAAAAAAATCATAATGTTACTTTTGCATGCCACAATTGTGAGGGCCCACGCCATAAGTCTAAGTTTTTCTTTAATAAGATTCCTAAGCACTTTTTCCTTCTGTAATATTAGTTCAGCTGCAATTTTAATTATGTCTATGTCTTGTTCTTGATCAATGGAATAGTTACTTCAATTTAGATTGAGCCATAAAGTTAATTTAATCATGAAGTTTGTTAGAAGCCTATGATGCAATCTTGTTTTTTATTTTTTAAAAAACTCGGACTCCTTTTAGCTCCTCATCTACTATAGCTTACTCAAATATCAATCAGACAATAGACAATTACATGCTTATAGCCAGACATGAAGAAATCCTTCTGCTGTATAAAGATCAAGTAAGAATATTTTCAGCATATATGCTTTCGGTAGCTCGCAAGAATTCAAATAAAACATTATATGATATCCATAAACTTCATCAGATACTAATAACGATAAACTGAGCTATATGCTATTAAAAATAGGTAACTGACCCAAAGCATTTTAATTGGAAATTAATTCACGATGAGCACACGTTCATTTGCTTTCTTACAAGGTCTGCCTGGGTTCATAAAGAAACTAATCACTGCAAATATTTTTTAAATAACTAAAAACCAATGATATAAAAAATTTGCTACAAACATGGTTAATTAACATGGCTGTAATAGTCACAGAAGCCCATGTTGCAAACTCACTCAAATAGTAGGAGTTTTAAAAAGTTTATGTACATTGTAATAAATGGGGTATATATCGAACTACACATGGGACAAACCCGTTACAATCATATCCTGATCGCCAACGTTTTGTACACGAGCCAATGTTTTTAAGTTTGCTTTTTTAATAATCGGAACAATTGGCCATTAATCAGTGAGGTAAAATTTTATTTAGAATGAAGCATCCAACATAGCACAGTTTCAGAAAATCAAAATACATTACAGTAAGCAAGCAGTGAAAGACTCAAATAAAAAGGCAACAATTAAGAAGCCTAGAAATTGTGCCCAACATAAATGTTCACATAGCTGGCATCCAACACAGCACAGTTTCAGAAAATCAAAATACATTACAGTAAGCAGTGAAAGACTCAAATAAAAAGGCAACGATTAAGAAGCCAAGAAATTGTGCCCAACATAAATGTTCACATCTCAATCATATGATAAACGACGAAAGGAACATCTTACAATACTATCTTACAATACGTGTCTTTAAAATTAGAATGAAGTCTAATAAGAACATACTCATCTATAAAACCAACCTACAAGTAATATCACCGCATAAACATTATATGCGGAGCCGCAGGTGAGGCAGTCGTAGTTGACGAGGATGACATCGTGACCCTTGGTGGAGGAGTCGTATGAGAGGGGGTCGATGGAGCCGATGATAGGGGTGTAGGTGGCAATGTCGTGGAAGCATATATCGGCGGTGGAGGAGGAGGGAGTCGGAGTAGGCGCCGTAGAGGGCGGCGAAGGAGGGCCAGGGGGAGGGACAGGAGAAGAGGGGGCTGGGGCCGAGGGATGAGGAGGAGGGGGTGGAGTCGTAGTCGTACACGATGAAGAGGTGGAGGTAGAAGCGGCCTGGGGGGAGGGAGATGGAGTAGCAGGACTTCGCACGGGGGGGGGGGGGAGCGAAGAGTACGCTCCTGCAGGAATTGGAAGACGTGCGGCTGCGAGGGTGTTGGCGTAATTCTCACGAGAAGGAGAGGATAGCAGTGGAATGTCGGGTGGGGACAAGTAGTAGATAAACTTAGAAGGAGGGTAAAATGGGAATTTTTGGGGCAAAAATTAATGAATTGACGTCCTTTATATATATATATATAATGAATACGTTGCTTTTAAGAAATATATCTTTCTACTTAAACTTCTATGTGAATTAACTACTTTTATCCTCATATGAAAGAGGTAAAATATGTCTTGAACTTCATATCTTAATATGGAAATATCTGATGGAAAGAATTAAGTGATGTTCTTGATGATAATATTCGTGGGTAGTGTTTTCAAAGCCATGTAACTTATCCTTCTTAAAATGTGTGTTCAGAGTAGATCCTATTTACTTTACTAAGACCCTAGATAACATTCACATATGGGTCATTCTCCAGGGATGCACTGTCAATATCTTACTATAAGGTTTCAACATTCTCTCTTTCTTTGATTGCAACTTAAAAGCACTTAAGCTTCCAAGATTAAAAAATATATGCGTAAGTATGAAATACTATTGCCGACTAGTTCTCCAAATAACTTGTTGTCACAATGTTGAGCCTTCATATGATCTACACTTAGTTAGGTTGGGTCACTATTTTAGATGAATTCTCTGAATGGGTCTTAATTACATCCTAAGCCTCGATTTTAGGACTAAAGATGTATAGACACTTATTTAGTAATAAAAATATGTTATATTAAGATTCAATTAAATTTAAATGCATCATATCTCGAGAAACTAAATCTATGGAGAGCTTAAGACAAATATGAATGTTTTCCTTACTTTTAATTAAATGTTGAAGTCGTACTCTTATCAATTATGATCATCCATAATGCATTGAGATTGTCAAAACTAGCTTAATCATCCATAATGCATTGAGATTGTCAAAACTAGCTTAATCATCCATAATGCATTGAGATTGTCAAAACTAGCTTACTCACTATAAATTTTCAAAAAGATATTATGTTATCATTTCAGCCTCAATTCTAGAGATGTTGTGCACATATTAACCTCAAAGGTATCTGATGAATCAATAATTAATCATCTTTACTCCTTCATTTTGGCTTAAAAACACTTACAAAATACATGCAAATATTATTAATTCTCATCTCTTAATGAACTAACATCATCTGTTGATATTGTATTATTATCATTATTTTAACTTAAAATAAATGAATAAAGAAAAAATAAAATGAAAGAAAAGAAAATGAAAGAAAAGAATGTTGTATATATGTGATAAATACATACCGATACTTACCCACTTATATATATTCTTTATATTTTGTATATTTTATATTTTTAATATTTATAAATAAGTTAACTAATTACATAAAATATAAATAAAAATAACAAAGGTTAAAAATAACTAAAAATAAATAAGTGTATTTATTATATAGGTATAATGTACTTATATTGTACATATTTGTATTTATTTGTTCTATTAAATAAATACATAAAAATTAAATGAAAATGTATTTATAAACATAAATTATTATTTAAATAAATAAAATATAATTGTATGTATATTTATAAAATAAATAAATAAAATATGTAAATTATGTATATAGGTAATTTATACCTATAGATACCTATATTTAAATAATTTAACCTTATAAAGTAAATTATTTGATTTATTAAAAATCAATATATTTTTATTTACTAAATTATACACATTTTATATTTTAATCATTTTCTTATTTAAGGTCATTTACTATTTATTTGTATTTATTCCTATTATTTGTTATTTTGTTATTTAGTGGTTGGACTTATTTGGGCTCAAACTCGATTGGTCCAAGCCAAGTCCATTGACCCGAATCAACTTCCCCCTAAACCCGACTCCAACTCGTGAGGCCTGCCTTTTTTCTTATTTTTCTCACCCTATCCTAACTTCATTAGGACCAGATTTCTTCACCTGATTAACCACCTAATAATCGTGATCCATGATCGAACAAAATATCTCTCGATTCACTTTGTTTCATGTGCCTTTCTTTTATTTGAATTCCATCTTTTTCTCGTGTATAAAGAGAGCTCCAGATTATTCTCCCACCGGTGATCGATTTTATCCAATTCTACCATGACCTCAAACTTCAGGAAATATCGAACCGTGATAGAGGTTGATTCCCTTTGTGTGAGAGTGCATAAGATTGGGCGGAGGTGAAATCCAACCATCGGCGGAGCTCTGGCAACGTAGCCTCGGGTTTCTACGAGCTTTCATACTTGCATCGAGGCAAAAATATACACTTGTTCCATCCTTTTCCATCGTAAATACTTATAGCCCAGATTTAATTCAAATTTATTTTCATTTCAGTTGATTTTGTTTGATTTATTTTTTTAATAGTAGTAGTCCAAGATCTGCCTCTCATCATCAGATCAGAGGTTATCCGCTTCGTTTCGATCTGAACTATCCACTTCATCTCATGATCATTTACCACTTCTTCATATCTCACACCCGAAGCTTATCACCTCTGATCATCAGATCCGAGATCGATCTCCTATTGTCATACATCGGAGATCATTATTCTACTCTCCATTTTTACTGTTTGAATAATGGCAAGGTTGAGAAGCTTCTTCGCGAGCCTCCAAATAATATGTGGGTCACCTGGAATCTTGTTGGAGTATAGATCGAACGAAGTCAAATTGCATCTGGACGTTGAGGCGGAGCACCTCCAAGTTCATTTTCAATGGGATCTGGATCCTTGATCATCATTCATTAGATGTGACACCTCTAGAACTATTGATTAGGTCCATCAGAGTGTCAATCCGAGCCGAAATGAGTGAGATCAGCTCAATCGAGATCTTCTTGGAGCATAATTCATCGTTGTTCTTCAAAATCATCCTTCGATTATAGAGGAGAGGTGCCACCACCCTTGATTCACTCCCAAATATGGAGCCATGCGATTAGATTCGAAGCTTCGATCAGGATTGCATGTCGAATACGCACCCTCACATGCGAGACATGCCACCTCGATGAAATTTGCACTCTTTTTCCTTTTGTTCCTATTATTTGTAATTATGTCTATTGTATGTTTATAAAGTTACGATAAGCCTTAGTTTCTCTGATTTTTATCGAAGTTCAATTGATATTTGTGTGATTCATTCTGGCATTTATCGTTGTTAATAATTGATGAAAAGTTGTTGAATAACTACGTTTAGTTCATTTTTCTGTTATGCAAGTGAGTTCTACGTGTTCTCTTAGATCTTTTGCATATTTGTTCCAGGAGTTTCGTAGGTGTTATTAATTCCATTGATATTTCTATCTAATGGTCGGATAGGCTTTCATCTATTGCATTTTATTTTATTGTTTGATTCACTTTGATTAATTTGATTCCTTTATTTAAAAAATCTTCAAAATTTCGTGAGATACTTAATAATCAGATCTAACTTCATTATTTTTGTTTTGAAAATTAACATTAATTTTTTAATATTACAAATTCAAAAAAACCTTATTTTTCATTATTTCAACTTTACATAAAAAATCAAAAATTGTTTGAAAAATATTGTATTTTATCAATATACAAATTTAAATGAAAATAGAAACAGAAAACCTTAAAAATTAAATTATTTTTAAAACTTGTAAAAATCACATAAAATTGCAGAAAAATACATTATTGGTATTGTTTTAAAGATTAATAAAATTAGTTTATATAAAAAAATTTTTCAGATATTTTATCTCTATTTTATTTTTCAAAAGTCACAAAAATGGTAGTTTGTTTTGCTTTGTAAATTACTTTCAATTTTAATTGTTTTTAAAATCTTAAAAATATTTATATATCATAAAAAGCAATAAAAACATAGAAAAATTTTAAAATACGAAAATATTTTATTTTATATTTTTATTTTATTTTACCTTTTTAAAAAAAACTAAAAATGCTTTTATTTCATTTTTTATGCATCTTATTCATAATTGATCTTCAAAATTAGAAAAATAAATAAAAACTTTCAAAAATAAAATCATATATGAATTAAAAATCAGAAAATATAAAAATATAAAATATTTAAAACTTCATTAAAAGTAATATAAATCAGTAAAAATACGTAAAATCAAAAAAGGTGATTAAAATCCTATATTAATTAAAAATTATTAATTACCCTTCATTTATTTGTGGCCTCCTTGAGTTCAATACTAGAAGCTATACATGGTTAAATAAAAAGTAAATTACTTTAATAATTCTCTATTTAGGAATTCATTGGGTTGCATTGACATTCTTTACATTAATTAAAAAATTCCAGATAAGTTCCTTAAACAAAATCAAATGGCAACGTTGCCTCCCTGACAACGGAGAGGGTATTTAGGTTTCTTGTTTTTTCTTCTTCTAATTGTTTGCAATTTTTCTTTCTCTTTTATATCTTGCATTTATTTCTTTCATTTTTTGATAAAATCTGTTCTAATGACCTTTTTGTTTCAACTTTTGTTGCGATGGTCCACAGAGCAATGGAGGAGCTCTTAAGAGAGCCAACACATCCGATCGAAGAGGATGATGGTAGTTCGAGTCAAGCCGGCATGAGAGAGCATTAGGTACGAAACAAGAAGCTGAGGAGTAGAACTTTCTTTTAACATACTTTTCTGTTTTCTTTTGTGAGAGAGCGTAGCTTAGATTTATTTTCCTGTCTTTAGTAGAAGGGGCCCGCAAAGGTGATTTATATAGACTTCCGGACCCTTATTTTAGAGGTATGTTACACCAAGTGTCGGTGCACTTGCGGGACATCATCGTAGGTTTTCATATATTTTCTTCGCTCTCTTCACTTTCTCATTTTTTCTCTTTATTTATCTAGACTTGAGTTTTCCGACTTATTTTTCATTTTAAGTCTTCCTTGATTGAGCCCTTCAAATTTAGGAATTGTTGCTCGGTTAACTTAGGTCCAAACCCTAATAAGATTTCATGTTCCTATAGTTTTATATGATTTATACTTACACCAAATAAATCTGCTCTTTCCGATAATAGAAGTTCATGTCTAGGGTGCTTTCATCGTTGCATCATATAGATTAGTTTAAATTTATGCATGTATCATTTTACACGTAGATTGCTGAAGTAAGGTACGCAGTAAGACAAGATCTACCTCCAATTCTTGGATCAGAGGCTATCCTCTTCATTTTGATTTGATCAGAACTATCCAATTCATCTCATGATCACTTACCCCTTTTTCATGCCTTGACCCATAATATTATCACTTCGGATCATCGGATCTGAGATCGATCTCCGATCGTTGTATGTTGGATATCATCAATCCACTCTTCCTTCTTGATGTCTGAATAACCACAAGGTCAAGGAACTTCTCCTCGAGCTTCCAAGTAATATGGAAGTCACCTGGGAGCTTGGAGTAACGAAGTTAGATCGCATATGGACCTCGAGGCAGGCACCTCCAGGTCCCTTCTCAACAAAACATGGATCCTTGATGGCCATCCATTAGACTTTGAACCTCCAGGGCTATTGATCGAGACCATCAGAGCATCGATCTGAGCTGAAACGAGCAAGATATGCTCAATCGAAATCTACCTGGAGCGTCATTCATGGATGTTCTTCCAAGTAGCTCATCCACCTTACGATCAGAGAGGAGAGGTTCCATATTCAATCATCGTTGTTGATTCACGCCCAATATGGAGTTGTACGATCAAATCCGAAGCTTCGGTCAGGACTACGACTCCACTCCCTAACACGTGAGACACATCGCCTCAGTGAGATTTCACTTTTTTCCCTTTTGTTCCTGCTAATTGCAATTATGTTCATTATTTGTTTATAAAGTTTAAGTCCCTTAGTTTCTTTGATTTGCATTAAAGTACGATTGAACTGAACTCATGTGTATATACATGAGATTTGTGGATATTTTCCCGATTCATCCTAGCATTTATTGTTGTTAATAGTTAATGAAAGGTTGTTGAATAATTATGTTTAATTTATTATTTCGTTGTGTGTATCAATTCAATGTGTTATGTTGGATCTTTTGCATATTTGTTCCAGGAGTTTTCTACAATGTTTATAGTTGCTACGATATTTTTGGTTAATTACAAAATAGTCTTTCAACTGTTGAATTTTATATTATTGCTTGATTTGTTTTGATTAATTTGATTCCTTAAAAACTTAAAAAAAATTCATGAGGCGCTTAATAATCAAATCTAACTTTGTTAATGTTTGTTATGAAAATTAACTTCAATTTTCTGACATTGAAAATTCAGAAACACCTTATTTTTCACTTATTGAAATTTAAAAATACATAAAAATTTTAAAATTATTTGAAAATTTCTAAAAAAATTCCCATTGATTATGATATGGTATTTTAGCATATACACCACAATCAAACAAAAATACAAACCAAAAACCTTAAATTTTCATATATTCTCATAAACTCATAAAATCATATAAAAAATCAAAAATACATTGTTGGTCTTGTTTTAACGTTTAATAAAAATACTTTATATAAAATTTGTTTTCAGAATTTTTATTCTATGTTTTCTGTTTTAAAAATCATAATAGTAGCTTGTTGTGATTTGTAAATTTTTTTTCACCTTAATCGTTTTTAAAATCAATAAAAATATAAAAAAATCACAAAGCACTTAAAATAGAGGAAATTTTATAAAATGTAAATTATGTTATTTTTATTTTAAAAATCTAAAAAATGCTTTTATTTAATTTTTTGTATACATCCTATTCATAATTGATTTTCAAAATTAGTTAATAAATAAATATTTGCAAATCAAAATCAATTAAATTAAATTTTAAAATATAAAATATTTAAAATATTTAAAAATATGTAGAAAATCATTAAATTTCATAAAAGTTTATTAAAAAGTCATAAAAATTAGAAAAAGAAATTAAAAAATATGTATTAGTTAGAAATAATCAATTAACCCTCATTTATTTGTAGCTTCCCTAATTTTAACCCCGGGAATCTATACCATATTAAATAAAAAGCAAATTATTTTAATAATTTTTTATTTGGGAGTTGTTGGGTTGCATCAACATTCTTTACATTAATTTAAAAAATCACAATAAGTTCCTTGAACAAAATCGGTATCTGGTAAAAATAGTATGCTCTGCATGTATTTAGGAGACTTAACAACCTTAAAGGATCACTACATGCCTATTAGCATCATCATCCCTGGATTTCTTTATCTTTCAAGTTCAAGTTGCATCATTGCAACCTTCTAAGATGGTCAAATTTCTGTTATAGTGGAAAAAAAATTAGGGGAACTATTCCTTTCAATTATCTAAGTACTCGATCACAAGCCTTCTAATGAGAAAGCACGTGGCTAGTTATGTATTTAATCAACTTAGGAAAAGAGAGTGAATTATCATGTTTCTTGTATTAGTACTTGAGTTGAGATACGAGAATTCTAGCTGTATTCTTATAAAGATTTTTTAGGAACCACAAGGAGTGTTTACAATTTTTTATTCTTGATATCCAAAATTCTTAAGTACCTTCTCAACATAGTGATCTTGAAAGACCGACATTCCATCAAATGCCATAGTTGGTCTGAGACAAGATAACATCAAGACCATCAAATTGATCCATGTGCATTTCCTCTCAAGGTTTCTATTTAGAAATATGATAGTAGATCATTTACATATGATAGTGCAATAAGCATTCAAACCGTGTTCATTTTGTTTATAATGGAAAGTATATCAAAATAAATCATTAAGTTCCTTTTAATTAAATCCTATGTCAACCAGTCTAGATTTATACTTCATATTAATCTGTATGACTAAGATTTCTCTTAAATGCTTATATGCAACCTATGTGAGAGCCCTCTACAAGTTAATCAACGAACTTTTATTCTATTAGCCATAATGGAATATCTCTAATTAGTGCCTTCCTTCCAATGTTTAGATTCATACAAGGAAATGTTTTCTTCATAACTTCCAGGTTCACCATCGATTTAATACTCAATAAACTCACTATCAAGATCCTTGGAATTGCTTGGTCCTTTATTCCACCCAAGGCTCAACTCTCCTAAAGGTTCATTTGATTTTGAATAGGTTTCAACCTCAATGCTTCCACTTGACCAACTAATTAGAAATGGGGGTTGCGTTATTCGTCATATTTTTGAAGAATTTCATTCTTCATATGAAAGATGTTCTTAAAAAAGATAACATTGTTGTCAATAGATATCTAAAATCCAATTATTAATAATTTATTTGCATAACTTATTTTAGCATTCTTAAATCAATAACATCCACCCTACATTTAAGATATGTTAAAATTAATTTTATACTTCTATACAACTAAAATGGACATTTCTTCCTGTCTTGAAGGGGCCATGGTGTTTAACCTGAAAATCGAGCGATCGTATGTTCCACACAAGGAGAGAACACAATCGTCGAAGTGACCGACAAGAAAGCCGATTAAAACAACAATTAACCCACAATCAATGATTAAGCAATGAAAATAATGTGGAGTTAAAATTTATTTTATTTAAATCTACAAAAGATGTGTATAGTGTAAGTAGTGTAGAGTGTCGAACATAGGGAACAAAAAAGGATAGATTGTGCAATTGAATGCAAAAGTGATTGTGAAATCTTTGTCTATGTATTCTTTCGTGGGTTTTTATTTTTTATTTTTATTTTATTTTTGTTTTATATTTTTAAATTTTGTTTTAAGTTTCTATTTTTCTATTTTCTTTTTATAATTTTATAATTTTATAATTTTATATTTGCTTTTCTTTTAAATACAATATAGATATATATATAGTATATATACAAAGTAAGCTAAGATAAAAATAAATAATAATAATAATAATTGTAGTAAAAATAAAGAAAATAAAATATTTTTGGGTTTTAGATATGTTTTACTATTTTTTAATTTTTAGGGTTTTTTTCCTAATTATTATATAATTTTAAAGTAAAAGTACCTGAAATTAGGGTTTAATTAAGTAGGAAGAAATTAAAATGAAAAGGAAAAATGTCAAAATAGGTCCAAAATTTTTCAAATCAATTTTAATAGTTAGATAATCATATAAATAAAATTATAAAATAAAAAATAATATTTTTGGAATTTTATAATTTTTTATAAATGTTTTTGGGGGATTTTTCATTTTTTATGTATTTTCTTTGGCTATTTTTAGGGATTCTTAGTCTGGACTTGTAAAATAACTAAATAAACCCCAAACCTATTTTTTGTGATTTTTCAAAAATTTTATTATTTTTTTGTATTTTAATCAATAGACAAGAATTAAAAGTGCTCTTTTTATTCTTAATAAATAATAAAATGGTTGAAAATGCTAAAATAATATTTATACGTGAACTACAAGCATCCAGGAACCTTACATTATTTTCGAAGAATTTTGGAGCACAATAGCTATATTAAATAAATAGAGAAAACAATAAGAAGCTACAATATTGGCAGGAATATTTTTGTAAACAAAATTAAGTCCAGGGGCCAATATGTAATTTTCCTAAAAAAAATGAACATTCATAATTTTTTTCTTAGACAAGACAGAAAATCTAAGACATGCGAGGGCATGCCTGCAAAATGCTCGCACCTCACACGAACAGGCACATGAGGTGACATGATGGAGGACCTAACTGCAAATACTAAAAGTAGAAGGGGCCTAATGCAAATATTCTGGGGTCAAATGCGTAAAATGTCCACAACTAGGCAGGAGCCAACGGTCATCTGAGCTTCACTTGCCATGTGGCATCCCCTGATAGCCTGATGCTGCTTCGTCGTGAATGGCAGAGATTAGATCTCCAAGTTGATCTAATGGCTGAGGGGACGCTCGATCGGATGAAGGCTATAGCGCACGAGGAACAAGGTCTGATCTAACGGTCATAGAGGGCGTAGGATGAATGGACGGGATCCAAAATCTCCCCCTAGCATCTCTTTGCTCTTCAGACCTGCACAGGAGAAAACTAAGGACGAGGGCAAACTGCCTCGTCCCGTTAGAAGGTGGAATGGAAGCGGAGGAGGCAAAATGGCGGCTGCTTTGGCAAAGTAGAGGAGTTGGAGGCTGAGATCCTGCTCCAGGAGGGAGCAGGTTGAATGGGAGGTGTCAAGGTGGAGAGAAGTGGAAGGGAGAGGTGGTAGCAGGGTCGGAAGATGAGTGGTGACACGATGGGGAGTTCCCCGGAGCGTAGCTCCGACGAACTGCGATGGACGATTTAGAGACTAAAACACTAAATTAAAAGCATAAAATAAATCCTAGGGCTACTACTAAGCTAAAAAATGCAAGAAAAGGAGTTACCTCACCGACCGAGACCAAGAGATATGACCTCGATAGCGACCATGGTTGGAGGTGGTGGAGTCTTCTTCAAAGCTCGCTTGAACTCGATGCAAAGTAGCTGGAGAGGACTTGTCATGTCCCTCGATCCAGAGCACATGACGAGGGAGCCAAATAGGGCCAAGAGGAGATTCAAAGGGGAAGAAGGAATCGTGAGAGGTTTTGTACATGATGGCTAGACATGAGGGAAGAACGAGGGGGTCAGCTCGACTCAGTGATCCACACCACGAAGTAATCACTGACGTGAATCACCAAGGAACGAGGAAAAAGTTTGCAGAGGAAATCATATCAAAAGGAGGATCGAGTCATCGGGGAAAAAAGCGAGAAGATAGGCTAGAATACGGGTTTGACAAGCCTAGGGACCTTGGTCAGAGAGTTGACTGAGGTCAATGAGCAGAGGGATCTGGTTGGTCCATGTGGACCAACCAGAAAAAAACCATCCAAAAATTATTCAAAAAATCGATAAAAAATAATAAATGATTTTATTAACTTTAAGTTATAGAATAAAACATGTTTATTATTTTATAAAATATTTTATTATGATTTTTATTTATTTTTAGAGGTATATAATTACAAGTTATTATTTAGGTTTAATATATAGGTATATTTATCTATAATTTTGTGTCTTTTATTTTTTATTTTATATTTTTGATTTTATTATTTTATTTTCTTATTTTATATAATTATAACTTATTTTTATGTGTGTACATATATTTTTATTATATTCTTTATGTATATACACTTAAATAAATATATATATTTATTAGATAGGTATAGTTATATGTATTTTATCTATGTATTTTATATACATAGTTTATTTATCATTTTCCTTATATTTTTATTCTAGTTCCAATATGTAAATATATAAATTATATTTACAACATTATAAAAACATAAAATTATAAAAGAATAAAGAATAAATAAAATGATTATTTTAATCAGGTATATTATACAATAGGGGTCCAAAACCTAATTTTCACTCCTTAGCTCCAAAAAATATGAAACCACTTTCATTAAATATCTTATTAAAAGTTATATACAATTAAAGGTGATTTTATATATTTTGAGTTTTTATTTGAGATATATGGGTCTGGGAAGTTGGGATTTTGTACATGATGGCTGGACATGGGGGAAGAACGAGGGGGTCAGCTCGACTCAGTGATCCACACCACGAAGTAATCACCGACATGAATCACCAAGGATCAATGAAAAAGTTTGCAGAAGAAATCATATCAAAAGGAGGATCGAGTCGTCGGAGAAAAAAGCGAGAAGATGGGCTAGAATACGGGTTTAGCAACACTAGGGACCTTGGTCAGAGAGTTGATCGAGGTCAATGGGTGAAGGGATCTGATTGGTCCATGTGGACCAACCAGAAAAAAAACCAGCCAACAATTATTCAAAAAATCGATAAAAGTAATAAATGATTTTATTAACTTTAAGTTATACAACAACAACAAAGCCCTTTCCCAAAATTAAGTAGGGTCGGCTACATGGATTATTTGCCTCCATTCAGATCTATCTTGGGCCAATCCCAGGCTTACATCCACAAACTAAGATCCCTTCGTATGGCCTCTTTCCAACATTTCTTGGGTCATCCTCGCCCTCTCTTAGCCGGCTCAACATCCAAACACTCGCATCTCCTAACCGGTGCATCAGTTGATCTTCTTTGCAAATGTCCAAACCATCTTAAGTGGTTTTCTCGCATCTTATCCTCGATCAAAGCTACGCCAACTTTCTTTTTGATTGCATCATTCCGAATCCGATCTTTACGTGTGTGTGTGTCCACACACCCACCTTAGCATTTTCATTTCTGCTACATTCATTCTCTGCACATGTCTATGGTTCACAGGCCAACATTCAGATCCATAAAGTATAGCAGGTCTCACAGCTGCTTTGTAAAACTTTCCTTTAATCTTTAAAGGAATTTTCTTATCACAGAGAACAACAGAGGCTCCTCTCCACTTTAGCCAGCCTGCATTTATTCTATTAGTAACATCTCCATCAATTTCCCATCATGTTGCAGAATAGATCTCAGATATCTAAATGAATCTCTCTTCTGAATGTTATCATCACCAAACTTCACCGATTCCTTTACCATTGCTTCCATTAAAGGTGCACTCCATATATTCTGTCTTAGCCTTACTTATACGAAATCCTTTAGTCTCCAACTCATGTCTCCAGACCTCAAGCTTCTCATTTACTCCATCTCTAGTCTTGTCAATTAACACAATATCATCAACAAATAACATACACCAAGGTAACTCATCCTGAATGTGACTGGTCAACTCGTCCATAATCAAAGTAAAAAAGAAATGGACTCAAAGCAGAACCTTGATGTAAATCAATGTTGATGTCAAAATATCCAGTCTTCCTAGATGGGGTCCTTACACAAGATAAAGCCCTATCATACATGTCATTTATGAGGTTACATGTATTTGTCTCTTCTCCAACACTCTCCACAATATCTCTCGTGGTACAGAATCATAAGCCTTCTCCAAATCAATAAAGATCATGTGGAGGTTCTTCCTTTTAGCTCTATAAATCTCCATTGTTCTCCTCAGCAAATGGATGGCTTCAGTCGTTGAGCGACCTGGCATGAATCCGAATTGGTTTTCTTTTACATTGGAAATTTGATTCAACCTTCGTTCGATCACACGTTCCCAAATTTTCATAGTGTGACACATCAGCTTGATACCTCTATAATTTGAATAATTTTGAATGTCTCCTTTATTCTTATAAAGAGGCACCACGATACTCCTCCTCCAATCTTCAGGCATTTTCTTGCTTCGCCAAATAACACTGAATAGATTCGTAAGCCAAGTCAAACCACGCTCACCTAAAACTCTCCATACTTCTACAGGGATGTCATCCGGTCCTACACCTTTTCCACGTCTCATAACCTTCAAAGCATCCTCTACTTCCTTTCTTTGTATCCGTCTATAGCATGCACGATTCAAGTAACTTTCACTACAAGCTAGATCACCCAAAGTGATATCTCTATTTCCTTCACCAATGAAAAGTTTATGGAAGTACTGCTCCCATCTAGTCTTTATATCCTTCTGAGTAACAAGAACATGACCTTCCTCATCCTTAATGCATCTCACTTGAGAAAGGTCTTTGGTTTTTCTTTCTCTTGCTTTGGCCAACCTGAATATATCCTTTTGTCCCTCCTTAGAGTCGAGATTTTTATACAAAACTTCATATGCTTTTGACTTAGCTTCGCTTACGGCCTTCTTTGCTTCCTTCTTCGCTATTTTGTAGTTTGTGACAGTTTCCTCTGTTCTATCCTTAGACATAGCTTTAAAGCAAGCTCTTTTTAATTTTAGCTTCTCTTGCACCCCTTCACTCCACCACCAAGCCTCCTTTTGACATGGAACTCCTCCCTTTGACTCGCCTAGCATCTCTTTAGCTACTTTTCGGATACAAGATGCTACTGCCTCCCATATCTCATTTGCACTACCGCTACAATCCCAAGATAAGTCTTCTAAAACCTTCTCCCTGCAGCTCAGTTGCTTCAGTGCAAGATTCCACCATCTAGTTCTAGTTATCTTAGAAACCCTCCTTTTCTTTAACTTTAAGTTATAGAATAAAAAATGTTTATTATTTTATAAAATCTTTTATTATGATTTTTATTTATTTTTAGAGTTATATATTATTTTATCTATGTATTTTATATACATAATTTATTTTAGCATTTTCTTTATATTTTTATTATGGTTCTAATATGTAAATATATATTACAAAATTATAAAAACATAAAGTTATAAAATAATAAAGAATAAATAAAATGATTATTTTAATCGGGTATACTATACAATAGGGGTTCAAAACCTAATTTTTACACCTTAGCTCCAAAAATATGAAACCACTTTTATTAAATATCTTATTAAAAGTTATATACAATTAAAGGTGATTTTATATATTTTGAGTTTTTATTTGAGAGATATGGGTCTGGGAAGTGGGGATTTTGTACATGATGGCTGGACATGGTGGAAGAATGAGGGGGTCAGCTCGACTCAGTGATCCACACCATGAAGTAATCACCGACGTGAATCACCAAGGATCGATGAAAAAGTTTGCAAAAGAAATCATATCAAAAGGAGGATCGAGTCGTCAGGGGAAAAAGCGAGAAGATGGGCTAGAATACGGGTTTGACAAGCCTCGAGATCTTGGTCAGAGAGTTGACCGAGGTCAATGGGCGGAGGGATCCGGTTGGTCCATGTGGACCAACCAAAAAAACCAGCCAACAATTATTCAAAAATCGATAAAAAATAATAAATGATTTTATTTACTTTAAGTTATAGAACAAAATGTTTATTATTTTATAAAATCTTTTATTATGATTTTTATTTATTTTTAGAGGTATATAAGTATAAGTTACTTTTTAGGTTTAATATATAAGTATATTTATCTATAATTTTGTATCTTTTATTTTTATTTTATATTTTTGATTTTATTATTTTATTATTTTATTATTTTATTTTCTTATTTTATTTTCTTATTTTATATAATTATAACTTATTTTTATATATGTACATATATTTTTATTATATTCTTTATATATATACACTGAAATAAATAGATATATTTATTATATAGGTATAGTTATATGTATTTTATCTATGTATTTTATATACATAGTTTATTTTAGCATTTTCTTTATATTTTAATTCTGGTTCTAATATGAATGAGGTGGATTAAGGTCTTAACCAAGCTCCACTTTTCAATTTAATTCTAGGCTAGTTTAAATGTCAACTAATATTAGAAAAACTGTACAATTATATACAAAAATATTTTTATGCAACTTTTGAAAATGTGCGAAATTTTTTAAAAATGTTTGAATGAATAAATGCAAAAGTTTTGCAAACTATTCACATACATTTACACAAGGGTTTTTGCAAACTTTTTATTTTTCAACATTTTACAAAAATTTTGTACTATATACATAATTTTGATATCAGAATATTTACAATCTTTTTACAATCAAAACATGTTTATAATCATTTATACAAAAATAATTTTTTATAAATAGCTATATATGTGCAAGGAATAGTTTTATGTACAAGAAAAGAATTTTTAAATTTTTATGGTTTTTTAGATAAAGGATTTTAACCATTTTATTTATTAACACATTCACACAAAGTAGGAGTTATGGCTAAAGTATATATGAAATATATACGATACCCCCCTATTCTTAGCTCGAACGATGTCCTCAGAGTGGATCAATAGCGATGAAGAAGACATAACTCGTGCTTAGTATAGGGAAGTGAAAAGGAAAGCTATACTACAACGACGAATCAAAGAATAGAATGAAAGGATCTCGATGTTTTCCCCTATACTTAGGATCAAATAATCTTAAGTATAGTAAACTGTACATAAAGGGAAACCCGAATGATAGGATGTACAGGGTTCACCTCTCCTATACTTAGAGTGAAAGGTCCCTAAGTATAGACAACAAAACATAGGTAAAAAGAATCAAAAGAATACTCAAGAGTCCGACACCCTCCCATACTTAGGGTAAGATATACCCTATGTATAGCATAATCATATGATGCAGATGGGGTGTTGGACTAAAGAATGAGATGATATGGACATCTGGATCTATAAATGGCGGAGGACAGTGATAATCAGGCATGAAATGCACTAGATGTGAGCCAAAGATCACATCTCACGCAAAATGAATAGGGGTGACGCCAACAAAGAGTGGCTCATGATCTATATATGGTTTGAGTCGCTGCCCGTTAACACGAAAGGTAGACTCAGATGACATCTCAGATATGTCAATACTCCCATTGTCATGTACCTTTCGGACCAGATACGGTCCCTTCCACTTGCTCTGCAACTTCCCTGGAAATAATCTAAGCCTGGCATCAAAAAATTATGCTCTATGATCTGGCTCAAACTGCTTGTGGCTGATATGAGAATCATGCCACTCCTTCACTCGCTCTTTATAATGTAGGCTGCTCGAAAAGGTTGTATTTCTAAGCTCCTCTAGGGCTGCCAATTTTGCCATCCTTTGATCTGCTATACTCACTGGATCCAATAATATATCTGTGATAGCCCAAAGTGACTTGTGCCTAATCTTAACAGGTAAATGGCAGGGCGGCCCCATTGACCCATATATATATATATATATATATATATATATATGGGTCATAACTGGCTGCCCCCCGGGGGAGCTATATATATAGCTGACCCATATATATGACGATATTTTTCATCAATATATCCCTATATATATGGGGGGAAAGGAGTATGCACACATGTGCATGTAATTTTACATGCACCGGGGTCTTTATCTTCCACATTTTGTTACTTTTTTTGGAAAATATTATCATGTATATCATCTCTACATCCCTCCTATATATCACTCGAATTTCGTCAGAAACAGAGACTTGTATGCCTTCCATCTGTAACATGTAATTTTAACGGTCTTAAATTTGTTGTAATCGATCCGTTCTAGATGGAGGGCATATGAGTTTCTATTTCTGACGAAATCCGAAGGACATAATAGAGGGATATATAGATGAATATACATGGTGATATTTTCAAAAAAAGTAGAAAAACGTGGAAGATATAGACTCCGGTGCATGTAAAATTACATGCACCTAGGTGCATACTCCCCAACCCCATATGTGTGTGTGTGTGTGTGTGTGTCTATCTATCTATCTATATATATACATAGATAGATAGATAGATAGATACACACACATACATACATACATTATATATATATATATATGGGTCAAATGGGGTTGCCCCGTGGGGGAGCTAACTTGGTTCCCCCCGCCCCATTTCGCCCGGTTTTTTTACTTTTTTTGAAAATTTCTTACGTGAAATTTCATAACTATATCTCTATATCATGTTATTAAAATTTTGTGCGAAACAGAGACCCCTGCGACCTCCATCCAGACAACCATTTTTTAACGGTAACAGAATTACTAAAAATGACCCTGTTGGATGGAGGCCGTAGGAGTCTCTATTTCGCACGAAATTTTAATGACATAATATAGGGATATATTGATGAAAATCCACGGAAGAAAATTTCAAAAAAAACAAAAAATCCGGACGAAATGGGACGGGGGGAGCCAAGTTAGCTCCCCCATGGGGGCAACCCCATTTTACCGTATATATAGGGTAAAATGGGGCTGCCCCCATGGGGGGAGCTAACTTGGCTCCCCCGTCCCATTTCGCCCGATTTTTTTTAATTTTTTTGAAAATTTCTTCCGTGGAATTTCATCAATATATGCCTATTTATATCGTTAAAATTTCGTGTGAAACAGAGACCCCTACGACCTCCATCCATACAGTCATTTTTTCACGGTAACATAATTACTAAAAACGACCCCGTTGGATGGAGGCCGTAGGAGTCTCCGTTTCGCACGAAATTTAATGACATAATATAGGGATGTTGATGAAATCTACGGAAGAAATATTCAAAAAAAATAAAAAACCCGGACGAAATGGGGCGGGGGGAGCCAAGTTAGCTCCCCCATGGGGGCAGCCCCATTTTACCCATATATGTATATGTATATGTATGTATATATATATATATATAGGGAAAAGAGAGTATGCACCAAGGTGCATATAATTTTACATGCACCGAGGTTTATATCTTCCACGTTTTTTTATAATTTTGAAATATATCACCATGTATATTCATCCATATATCCCTCCTATACGCTATTCCAATTTCGTCAGAAACAGAGACTCATATAGCTTCCATCTAGAACATGTAATTTTAACGGTCTTAGAATCGTTGTTATCGACCTATTTTAGATGGAGGGCGCAAGAGTTTCTATTTCTGACGAAATTCGAATAGCATAATGAAAGAATATATAGATGAACATACTTGGTGATATTTTCCAAAAAAGTAGAAAAATGTGAATGATATGGGGCCCGGTGCATGCACCTGGGTGCATGCTCCCAACCCCATATATATATATATATATATATGTATATGTATGTATGTATGTATGTATATATGTATGTATGTATGTATGTATATATGTATGTATGTATGTATATATGTATGTATGTATGTATATATGTATGTATGTATCTATATAGAGGGCCCTTCCAATGAGGTGTACCTTTCCTGGATTCATGGAAAGCCCATCTCGAGATCCATTAGATCTCGATCTAGCGGGTCTTCATCCAAAAGGGTATTTTAGTCCATACATTTTCGCTTTAAATTTGAATTTAATTTCGAATTTGAAATTTATTTCGTCCTTGTATTTTTCCATTTTTAGCGTGTCTGATTTGGTATTTTTTTTGTTGCATTTTAGTTAATGAAGTTTCGCCAACATGGTAGCATTTTCGCGCAATGTAGAATAGCAGATCTTTTTGTAAAATTCCCGTTGATATTGTAAAAGTTGTATCCTGCATTGTAAAATAAAATCACAATTAGTAATAGTTATATTATTATAATTGTAATTTTGACAACACCAATGTAAAAGTTCATGCACGTTTTGTAAAATCTGTATGAAGATTGTAAATCAACACTCACAATTATGTGCGTTTTTCACAAAAATGTACGATACTTTCATGCCCTGCAGAATGCCAAGCATCTTTGTAAAATTCGAATCCATATTATAATTTTCCATCATGCATTATAGAATAAGATCACAGTTAGTAATACAATTATTGATGTAATTGTAAATTTGGTAATGTCTTTGTAAAATACAGTCTCATATATGTAGGAAAAGTCTAGGTATTTGTAAATTCTGGTCTGAGATTGTAAAATCCCCCTCTCGAATGTTATCTGAATCTGAATTCGAATTCGAATTGTGTTTTCTAGATAAATCCGAGTCCGAGTTCAACATGACCCGTTCAACTCGGTAGATACTCCCATATGTTACCGTAGGTAACGTGGGCAAATTTATCTCATTTAGATAGTTTTTGCCATATCACGAAATTTAAATAAATGTAAAAAAACGGTCTGAAATTTGTAAAAAAATGATATGAGATTTAAAATATGATCTGAGATTGTAAAAAAATACCCGAGATTGCAAAATAGGATCTCTGATTGTAAAAAACTGGGCACGCCCGCCATCTCCAGCATCCTCTCTACCCACACCTCCTCCGCCCTTCTCCTCCACTACCCACCTGAAATTTGTAAAAAAATGATATGAGATTGTAAAATACTATATGAGATTTTAAAAAAATATTCGAGATCGTAAAATAGGATCTCTGATTGTAAAAACTGGGCACGCCATCCATCTCCAGCATCCTCTCTACCCGCACCTCCTCTGCCCTTCTCCTCCACGACCCACCTCCTCCATGCACGTCCTCCTCCGCCCACACACCTCCATTCACGCACTCCTTCAACCTTCTCCTCCATGATCCACCTCCTCCACACGTAGCCATCACCCCCACGCGACGTCGTCTTTATTACATACAAGAAAACAACCTTGGAGAACGCCATCACCGGCCACCGTAGAGCAGCGGGTTGCATCCACCATCTTGCATGCCATCAGTGACGAGCAGCAACCTCCTCTCCTCATGCCGTCGTCGATCGAGAGAGAAAGAGAGAGAGAGAGATGGAGGAGAGGAACCTTGTGCGGCAATCGAGATCGAGAGAGACGGGGGGAGAGAGAGGAAGAGAGAGAGGAGAGAGGAGATAATTGTGGAGTGTTTGTTGCATTTAAATTTAGAATATGTTAAAATGACCATAATGATTTTTCAACATTAAAAGTATATTAATAACGAGCTATTAATGACAACCATCGGATTGATTGTGTATGGTTAGCATGACGGGCTTTCCATACATCCAGGAAAGGTGCACCTCATTGGAAATATTATATATATATATATGGGATAAATGGGGTTGCCCCCTAGGGGGAGCTAACTTAGCTCCCCCCGCCCCATTTTCACCATTTTTTTATTTTTTTGAAAATTTCTTCAATGAATATTCATCGCTATATCCCTATATTATGCTATTAAAATTTCGTGCGAAACAGAGACTCCTACGGCCTCCATCCAGACAGTCATATTTTAACGGTAACAGGATTTTTAAAATCAACCCCGTTTGGATGGAGGTCGTAGGAGTCTCTGGTTCGCACGAAATTTTAATAGCATAATATAGGGATTTAATAATAAATTTACACGGTTTTAGATTTCAAAAAAAATAAAAAAATTATGTCAAAAAGGGGCGGGGGGAGCTAAGTTAGCTCCCCTAGGGGGCATATACATTTTCCCTATATATATATATATATATATATATATATATATATATATATATCATATCTAACATTGCAATGATTAGAAGTTGGATCATTATCAAAAAATTTCTAATTAATAACTAGATAAATTGGCATGGTCTAGAAAAAGACCTAATTTGTTCGAGGGGGGTAAAATGTGTATGCCCCCTAGGGGGAGCTAACTTAGCTCCCCCCGCCCTTTTTTCACAAAATTTTTTTATTTTTTTTGAAATCTAAAACCGTGTAAATTCATTATTAAATCCCTATATTATGTCATTCAAATTTCATGCGAAACAGAGACTCGTACGACCTCCATCCAAACGGGGTCGATTTAAAAAATCCTGTTACCGTTAAAAAAATGACTGTCTGGATGGATACCGTAGGAGTCTCTGTTTCACATGAAATTTTTATGACATAATATAGGGATATAGTGATGAATATTCACGGAAAAAAATTTCAAAAAAAATAAAATTTTTTGAAGAAAATAGGGCGGGGGGAGCTAAGTTAGCTCCCCCTAGGGGGCAGCCCCATTTTCCTCATATATATATATATATATATATATATATATATATATATCATATCTAACATTGCAATGATTAGAAGTTGGATCATTATCAAAAAAATTCTAATTAATAACTAGATAAATTGGCATGGTCTAGAAAAAGACCTAATTTGTTCGAGGGGGGCCTCGGTACTTAATTTGCTGCTAGCAATGTAATAACAAATATGATATTTATTGCATACTATAAGAATAAAAAATAATAGTGGCACATATAATATTCATTATATAACTTTAACATCGGGATACATCAACAAATTCTCAAACATGTATTGCTAGCTCTGTTTCGTTGTAGTCTTTTTGTATTTAAAATGAATTGTCGTTAAAAACACATGTGATTGTGTTTTTCTAATATGCATCACTTATTTTTCTTCTACCTTCTGCTTATTTGATGTTCTTCTGACCCTATAGTCCTTTTGACGGCAGGTATATTGCTCTACCATTAGATCATTAAAATACTGGACTCACCACGCAGTGATATCTTGATCAACTCAGCTGGTTTGTATCAATAGAAGCAAACATGTATGAACATAGATGTCAAACAAACACCTTGACATCGTAAGCTACAATATTTGAAATATGCAGAGCATCCTCAAGCAATCACTAAGTAGAGTGCAGATGTGTTGTCGACAGGTGATCAATTTGCGCATATGAGCATCTCAAACGCAACTGAGAGGACGAAGAGAAGACAGAGGAAGACGATGTATGCTACCCTCCATGGTCGAACAGCGTCTCCCAAATGGAATCCATAGAAGATATTTCCAACCGCGAGAATGAAGGCAATTCTACCGACATTATGGTGATACCAGTTCCAATACCTCCTGATCTTTGCCTTCTTATCTGGTCTCAGGAAAAATGCCATCACCTGTTCAACTTCAACCGTCAAGAAACAGAGTAACACTTTCTCTTTAGAAAATAGACTCTGAGGTTAGAAGTATATTTTCCATGCACGAATAGCAAACTATTTATAATTTTGATGGACAAATACGTTAATTTGTTCCCGTATGGCACAGTTACTTTTGATCCACATAAATGAATGGTTCTTGTTTAGAAAATTCTTTTTTTAATTGGAGCTTGATTGACCAAAAACACAAAAAGCAGGTAATTTAGTTGACCAAAACAATTATTTATTGACTAGCTCAGGTTAATTTACTTGGAGATATAATCTGTTACAAACATACGAGATTTCTAATCACTTGGGTGAATACGACTACTGCAACAAAATTACCTACGGTTACGCTTTTTTTTTCAAAATCCGTCATTAAATCAACCGTTGTTAATATATAATGACAATCTTATTTGTTGTGAAACAATTTTTTATAAACTTAGCAATGAATATTGTATCCGTCACTATACCATTACTGATGCTTATCCGTTACTATTTTTTAAAATTTTTTAGTGAAAATTTTGAAAAATAGCAATTGATAAGCTCGCTATGTGAACTATTTTTAATGATATACCGATGAATATGACATTCGTCGCTAATTTCAAAAATAAAAAATAATTTTGCATAAAATAATATCACCGTTATATATTTAGCAACAACCTATTTGATGACAGATTTTGAAAAATATATTATAGCTCAATTTTATTGTAGTAGATATATGCTAATGGCAACATGCATTTCGATTAGGGTTTAATGTTCCTACTTGAAATTTTGTTCGTATTGCACATCATAGCTTTTAAAGTTTTATTTTATAATTAAACATGGTACCTATTTCTATATATAAGTTTGAGTATTACGAGGATAATCTACTTTGTGACGGATCTTTATTGTTTTTTGTGAAAAAGAGCCCTCTAATCCCAATGTCATTGTAAAATTAAGATTCATCATAATAGCTGAAGTGTTCGTGGAGCAGATTTCTCAATTTCTGAACTCAAACAACTCTTGGCAGGTATGAAGTATGCATTCCTTAGGGATGATGAAAATATGTAGCTGACTCCTTATCAGGAATCTCAATTTCCCGAGATTCTAGAAAAGAACCGCAAAGCAGTTGTTTGGAAAGTATCTGATCTTCGAGGGATAAATCTAACCTTGTATTCACGTCACGTCTATCTAGAAGATGACTACAAACCATCTCGAAAATTCCAAAGAAGATTAAACCCTAATCATCGGGACATCGTTATGAAGAAAATAACGAGATGGTGTGAGTCAGGTTTCTTTTAACTCATATCCGACTCCAAATAGGTGAGCCCATTGCATGTCCTAACAAAGAAATCAGACCTCACTATAATAAAGAATGACCAAGGAGAGGAGCTCTCGACTTGAGTACCGACATCTTGGCGGGTATGTGTTGACTAGCGCCGCCTCAATACAACTACGAAGAAGGACCATTTCCCTTTGTCATTCATTTATCAAGTTCTGAAAAGACTTGCAGGAAAAGAATTCTACTACTTCTTAGTGGGTACTCTGGTTACAACCAAGTAGCAGTTACCCCTAAAGACCAAGAGAAGACATCATTCACATGTCTGTTTGGCATATTTGCTTTTCGAAGAATTCTCTTTTGACTGTAACACATCTGCTACTTTCCAGAGATGCATGTTTGTCGTCTTTTTCGATATGGTCAGGAGCTTTTTTGAAATTTTCATAGATGATTTCTCAGTCTACGGTAACAGTTTCGACTCTTGTCTTCAGTACCTAGACCGAGTACTACAGAAATGTCGTGAAGTGATTTGATTTTATCATGGAAAGAGTCTCTTCATAGTCAGATAAGGAATTGTGCCTGACCAAGTCATTTCCAAGCAAGGCATGGAAATCTATCTGAAGAAGGTGGACGTTATTGTCAAACCTGATCCACCTCGAAATGTAAAGAATGTGAGATCGTTTCTGGAGCATATAGATTTCTACAGAAGATTTATAAAGAACTTCAGCAAACTTGCCTGACATCTCACAAAGCTTCTATGCAAGGAGACAAAGTTTAATGTAAATTAGAAGGTTCTCCAGTCATTTTATAAGCTAAAAAAGCTCATCCTCAAGCTCTACTCTTACAGCCACAAGATTGGTCTCTTCCATTTGAGATCATGATAGACACGTCAGATTTTGCAATTCAGTCTATTTTACAACAAAGAAGGGATAAATTGTCCTATGTAATTCACTATGCCAGCATACATTAGATAAAGCACAAAGAAATTACATAGTTACATAGAAAAAGTTGTTGGCAGTAGTATTTGCCTTAGAGAAGTTCAGATCCTACCTTCTTGGATCGATAGTTATTGTTTTCATTGATCAATCTGCTATCTAATACCTACAATAGAAGGATGATTCCAAATCATGTATATTAGACAGATCCTTCTACTCCAAAAATTTGACTTGCAAATCAGAGATAAACCTGCAATTCAGAATGTGGTAGCAGATCACCTCTTCATAATTGAATGCCAAGATAGTTGAATAATGCACCGATAATAGAAACTTTCCTTGATGAATCCATCCTAAACATTGGATCTCTTCCTTTGTATACCGATATTGTGAACTACATCCTAGTCCCACAAGATTGGACAAAGATCAAGAAGGACAAATTCTAGTCCCACAAGATTGGACAAAGATCAAGAAGGACAAATTCTTGTCCCATATTCAATTTTATGGGAAGACCCATACTTGTTCAGGAAAGGTGCAGATTGCATTTTACGTTGGTGTATACTCGAGAGGAGTACACAAGTATCTTTGAGCACTGCCATAAGCTCGAATTTGGTAGACACCATTCTGGAATCAAAACGGCAACAAAGATACTGTAGTGTGGCCTCTGGTGGCCAACAATATTCAAGGATGCGAATGAATATGTCAAAGCCTGCACTGACTTCAGAAAATGAGAAAAACCCCACGTGTCAAAGACTATATGCCCTCAAATTTATTCAGATCTGATCTTTGATGTGTTCAATGCATGGGGCATTGATTTCACGGGTTTGTTTCTTAATAATCAGGGCTTTGAATACATCCTTCTCGTCGTAGATTATGTGAGTTGATGAGTTGAAGCTATCTTTGCTCGAGCCACATATACAGAATAGTTTGTAGATTATTGAAAGACATCATTTTGCAGTTCATGATACTAAAAATTATCATCTCAGACAGGGGTAATCTCTTTATCAATAAAGAGGTAAAGAAATTAATGAAGGAGTACATCATGGATCACCGAGTCACATCTCCTTGTCATCCTAATCAAATGGCTTATATGAATTATCAAACAGATAAATCAACATGATCCTGCAAAAACTTGTGAGGCCGAATATAAAGAACTGGTGACAACTCCCAGACTCAGTTCTCTGGATATACAAAACCACCTACAAGTCTCGCTTAGGAATGTTGACCTATCATCTTGTGTATGGAAAGCCATACCATCTTCCCGTAGAGTTAATTCATAAATCACTCTAGGGAGTTAACATCTATAACATTAACTCACAAAAAAGTTGTCAACAGAGAAAATTAGATATGAACAAGCTCCTGGAATTCAGTGATTATGTGTATGACATCTTAATGTACAAAGAGAAGGTCAGATGCTGGCTCGACAAGCACATCGGACGAAAGACCTTCGAACCTGGACAAAAAATGTGATTGTTTGACATGAAGTTGAAGATTTTATCAGGAAAACTGAAGAGTAAATGGACAGGGCCCTATAGAGTCAGAACCATGTGTAGCAAGAAGTGTCTTGACATCAGAATTGTCAGCTGACGCGCAACCTTTCATTGTTAATGGTCAGTTGCTGAAACCCTATTTAGATCATGATACACTCCTGACCATTGTCGACTCTGTTCAAGTAATTTTTGATTAAGAGTTCATCGCGTCAACAACTTCAGTGGAGCTGGACAATGCTCTCAAAATATTTTTGATTGATTTTTTTCTTTTCTTCTTTTTGTTTCTTTTCTTTCAATTCTTTCTCACTTATGGCATTCACCCCATTCATCTTTGTTATACTTAGGATATGCTTCATCTTAAGTATAGGGGGTGAGCACATTCGGGTTATTCGTCATTCTTTCCCTTACCTGTCTCTTAATTTTTGACACTCTATCTATACTTGCGGATATTTTACCCTAAGTATAGGAGGGACAAGTCAAGTCCATTGATTTTGTACATTCTTTTTCTCAATCATTCCTATTTTGTATACCGCCTGCTATACTTAAGATTAATTGATCCTTAGTATAGGGGGATGACCAACTTCACATTCTTTATTTAGTCATTGTAGTATAGACTCTCATATATTTAGCACGAGTTATGTCTTCCTTTTTCTCTCTGGTCTATGAGGACATCACTTAAGTTAAGTATAGGTGGGTCATATATACGATGCATGTACTTTAGCCATAACTCATCCTTCATATTTTTGAATAATATGGGTAAGATACTATATGGGTTGGAATATACAATAAATTAATTGTAAAGAATACACTCCTATAAATACATATAAAAAATTTCAAATAAATTAGTTTCAAAAAGTTTTGCAAAATGATTTGAAAAATGGTTGGAAAGTTACTTAAAAACATTTTGCAAACCATTTGGAACAATTCTGTAAAATATTTTCAAATATTTTTAAATATCATTTTCAAATATTGATAAAAATCTTCTTCATTTGTTAAATTAAAATGTTTAAAAATTCAATTAGCAAATGATTTATAAAATAGTTGTAAAAATATTATGCAAAATCTATACATACTGTTTGGAAAATCTTGCAAAATGATCTTTAAATTTTGTAAATGTTTGAAAAATAATTGTCACGATTATTTGCAAAATAAAATTATCAAAATATTTGTTAAAACTTTTTAAATTATTTTGAGAATCTTGTACATCAATACAAAAAATAAATTTCTTTATAAATATATATCCCTTATATATACAAAAAACTCTATAAATAACCACTAACTTAATTAATGCACATACTTAGTAAATTCTTCAACACGATTCTTATAAATATTGACGCACTCCCGTGTAAATTACTTGCACATAATTCTTTCACTAACCCTTATGAAAAATCCCTAAAATTTTCAAAAATTTCAAAACTCATAAAAAATTGCAAATATTTTAAAATTTTCATAAATTTGCAAAAAATCCATAAATTCCATAAAAATTTCAATATCAGAAAGTTTCTTTACAAAAAGATTTTCTCACATTATACATATCATTTGCATTTTTTGAAATGATCAAGACAATTGAACAAGTTTGAAATAAAGTATGAAGATCGGGGCTTGGTATAGACCTTAATCCACTTGATTTTAGAGAAACCCATGATGGACTGGAATTGAGATGCTTTAGGTCACCATGACTTAATTCTTTAAGTTCCATGAGACTATGTTCATGAGTTGGTTCATTGTGTCTAATCAGAACCTTTCATGTCATCCGTACAACTCTTGAGATAGTGGCTTGACTAGAAACTTCACACTTAACACTTTAGTCAACGCATATGGATTATTGAAAAATCTTGGAGTCTAAGTCGGGACGATACTATACCACTTCGTTAAGGGTTGCTCAGATCCATTCTTGGAGACTATCGAAACCGGTACATCAACCCACTTTTTCTGGTAGCCAGGACATGTAACAACTGGAGACTGGATTGAAACAATGCTTTGAATGAGGAAGGATATGCTGGTGCAACTTTTTATAAGATCCCAAAACATGGGTGGATCAAAATATTCTATATCCGTTGGAGAAAAAAAGAATGCAAAACAATGTGGAGTAAAGAAAATATCCAAAAAAGAAGCCTACACCAAAATTTCCAAAAAAATATTGAGCTTCCAGAATAAAGCTTGCTTCTTGGTGAAGACTCGGTTACACTGGCCGAGCTTCATAAGAGAATAAGGCTACACTTGTCTATTCCCACTTCCTTTCCATTCTTTTATCTTCTCACTTTCTTAATTATGAAACTAGAATGCATTTGAACTTAGAAGGAAATATCTGTCTCCACGAGGATGAGTTACGAGAGGAGCAAACTCCTTGATAAGTTCAGTGATTTGTATGGGAAGATCTAGAAAAATTACACAGTTCTATCATTTCAATGTTGCGAGAGTATGCGACTGTGAGGATGGTTGTGATCAAACTGTGTTACACTGGCCGGGCTTCACAAGAGAATAAGATTACATTAGTCCATTCCCACTTCTTTTTACATTATTCTAGCTTCTCGCTTTCTCAATTGTGAAACTAGAATGCATCTGACCTTAGAAGGAAATATCTGTCTCCACGAGGATGAGTTTCCAGAAGAGCAAACTCCTTGATAAATTCAGTGATTTGTCTGGAAGAGCTAGCAAATTTACACACAGTTCTATCATTTCAATGTTGCGAGAGTATGCGACTGTAGGGATGGTTATGACAAGACTGTGAATTGAACTGAATGATATGATTATGGAACCTAAGGGATATTCTATCACACTTCCTAACATGATGTGGTTCCAAACAAACCAAGAACCCAAAGGTCTTAACTATGCTCCAAATTTTGATTTTATTAAGACAAGCTTAAAAGGCAAAATTTGTTCCAAGTTCTTTCTTTTTCTTTTCTTTATTTTCTTTTTTTGCACTTATTATCACAAGTGTTTTCTAGGGACTATCAAAGGCAAGTATAGGGGATGATGAATCTACATTTCATCACTTTTATTATCTCATTTTGGCTTTAAATCCCTCGCTAAATGCATGGATATAACATTAATTTGTACAAAATAACGTTCAATAATTCACATAAAATTATGTATAACATACTGTATAATAGACTGTATAAATTACTATATATTATATCAAAATAAAAGAATAAAGAAAGAAAAGAAAAAGAATGAAGTGTCAAAGATACTAAGTGACCCTAAACCCAATCATCACGATGACTTGGTCGATAAGAAATAAAGTAGGGAGAGATAGGACAACCAGTTGTACATATAATAAATCATATAAACCCTAATTTTATAGCCCACTAATATATTTTGAGACCCATATTATTTTATTATTTTTAAACCTCAAATCAATAAACCTTCTACATGAAAGTTGTATATAAAAATACAAAAAAATACAAAATTTATTTCATTCATAAATAATGCACAATATGCCTAGGACACACAAAATCAAAAGACAAAAAGAAAACTTTACAGACATGTATCCTCTTCATACTGACTCAAAATTCACCAAACTCACTTTTATTTCATAAAATTAAATTATCTATTTAATGAAGGTGGTTTCATTCAATTTGGAATTAAGATGCAAAAGTTGACTTTTGGACCCTCATTATGCAATACACACACATGTACATAAACCTACATAAACCTATATAAACCTACAAATGTACATACTTGATTACTTAAGTATATAAATAAACTCAAAAAATTATACTAAAATATGGAAATATGTAATTAAATAATATATAAATATATAAAATTCTTGTATATAATAATACAATTTAAAATATAAAATAAAAATAAAATAAGCAAAATACAAGTATATATAATTATACTTACATGTAAATATTAAAACATAATAAATTAACCTATAAAAATAAATAAATAATAAAATAAAATAATACATACAATTATTAACGTTTTTTATATTTTAAATAAAATTAAATAAAACTTTTTATATTTTAAATGTAATTAATAAAGATTTTCCCCGAGGGTTTTTCTAGTTGGTCCACGTGTCAGTTGTTCTTGCACCCCGCCCCCTCTTGTCCGAACATGTGAATCCCCCTTCTCCAATGTTCTAGTCTTGCTACTTATTTGTATCCCTCGTCGAACTCATACCTCTCACCAACCCCTTCCTCCTCGCACACAACCTCTCCACCATTTTTGCCAAAACCCACTTACCCACTTGTATAAAGTCCGAGGGCCCCTTTCTCATTTTGATCCATCCTAATACTTTGTAACCCCAATGGAACCATCGAGAGTGAATCTTTGGTGAAAGGAGAGATTCCTCGACCTGACAGCAAGGTGAAAAAGGAGGAGGAGATCCCGCTCGCCGGAGGTCTTCTTCAAGCGACGCTTCATCTGCTCCAGGTATTAACACCTATAGAGCTGTTTCTTTCCATATTTTCATCGAATTCCCATTCCTTAGCATATCTTAGATTTTAATTTCTTTAATCACTAAGTAACTTAGGAGAAGTTCCAATGATTTCGTTTATCGGATCTTAGAGCTTCAATCATCACATCATTGTGAAATCCACGTTTTCGACCCCCAGATCATTCCATCTCTAAGACTTATGCTTCTCCATCTTTCTTCTCATTGTTCCCCTTTGATTTCACAAGAATCAGAGCGAATCAAAGCTCTGTCTTCCATCTTCATTGGAGTTTCACCACCCATCTCATATCCCTGCTAATCCGGCTTCAGAAGCAGTCAAGAACCCTCACCTCGGGCTTGGCATGGTTTTTGTGCAGGTGATGTGACTTGAAGGCCTCCAGGAGCGAGGAATCGAAGCATTAGAAGGTCTCCAAGTCATGTGATATGTGTTGGGCCCTAGGTCCCCATCGCCGGGATCTAGACATATTTGGTACCCATTTGTAGTTGCGAACACCCCCAAGAAAAGATTGAGCCATTGGGAAGCTTTGGAGGAGGTTAGAGGCAGCCAGATTTATCGAGCGAAGGAGCTTAATCACCATGTTCTTGGGTGGTCTACGTGGGAACCCAAGCACCATTGGATTGAGAGCAGCTGCCAGATCTGTCGAGGGTCGTTGGATTAGACACCAAGCAAAGCCCTCCAAGACCGTAGGATCCTCTTAAGTGAAACATGCCTCACCGTCTGATCGCACCTATTTTGGGTAACTTACAATGTACCCCTCCTCCTTTTTGTAATTATTAAAAAGTTTGTAAATATTTAAGTTAAGTTTAAACTTGTGTAAAAATTGCAAGGACCCCCTCATACTGATTTATATTGCATATAGGTCCACGCCAGCTTGGCTCATGCGGTCCCTTACGTGAGTTGGGCAAATTGCAAGGGACCCATCCCAAGTCTTCTTATTTCATTGTAGTATTTTGCGAATGGTATGTAAGTGTTAACTTTTGGGTGTTTTTGTACAAAAACCCTTATCTTTTATTTTTATTGCAAAAATACCACTGTTAAGCTCGTAAATTAATTTGTGTCTTTTATTTTTTTATTTAAATAGCTCATATACATGTAAAATTTTGGGAAAATCATAATAAATGCTTCTTCTAATGCTTGTTCATGCTACATTTTTATTTTTGGCATTTTGCTTGCTTTTCCATTTATTAAAAATCAAAAGGAACCTATTTATTCCCTCTCTAACTATAAAATACAAAAAATTATAAAACCTCTTCTAAAAATTCCAAAAAAATACATACCGTATATTACTATATAATATAACTCTAGACCAAAAATTACAAAAATATAAAAAGAAAAACTTAAAATTGAAAAACCCTTCTAACCCTAAAAATTTAACAAATATTTTTTAAAATCTAAAAAAATCAGTTTTCTATTGTATAGATTTCTTTATATATATAATATTATGAAAAATAGTTTTGAGTAATTTTGTACTTATTAATAAATAATATTTACAAAATTATAAAAACATAAAGTTATAAAATAATAGAGAATAAATAAAATGATTATTTTTATCGGGTATACTATACAAATATGGTCCAAAACCTAATTTTCACACCTTTGCTCCAAAAAATATGAAACCACTTTCATTAAATATCTTATTAAAAGTTATATATAAATAAAGGTGATTTTATATATTTTGAGTTTTTATTTGAGAGATATGGGTCTAGAAGTTGGGATTTTAGAATTTTATTATGAGTATAACTTTTATTCTGTATATTACTTTTGTATGAAATCAATTTTGTATTCTTCTATATTTTATTATCTACAACTTTCATGACAAAGTTTTTTTACTTGAGGTATAAAAAGCGGAAAATAAAATAGTTCCTAAAAATGAATAAATAATGAATAAATAAATGATAATTTTACTGTATTTTAGTGCTTATCTCTCCCTACTTTATTCCTTATCGACCTAGTCATAAAGGAGCCTAGGTCTTGATGTTTAGGGCCATAAAATATCTTTGATATTTTATTTCTTTTCTTTATTCTATAATTTTGGAATTAAAAATAATGTTTTATATGATATTTATACAACGAGGGATGAATGCTAAATTATGCGAATTAAGTGTATTTACATGCATTTACTAGGATTTTTAAGGCCAAAATGATAGAATAAAGGTGATGAAACGGAGATTCATCACATAGTATGAATATTACAAATCAAATTTTGGGTATTTCGTAGCATATAGATTAGGAATCCAAATTTTCATAAGAGACCATTGATCATGTTTGTTAAGATTTCATTAATCCATTATGTTTTTCCTTTGGACTATGGTGCATATGGTGGTGTAACTTCTTGATCAATGCCATATTTTTTATATTGTTATCAAATAAATAAGATTATATTCACCACCCACATCTTTTTAAAGATATTTAAAAAAATTACCGTTTGTATCTCAACCTCTTTCTTAGATATAATAATTGTTTATAAAATTTCATCATTGGTTTTATTAGATTAATAAAATAGTGCCAATTGTTATCATTTATTAAAGTGATAGAGCATTTCCCAGTGATTTGTTGTCAGTGATAAAAAGAAATAAAGGAACTTAATGTGATTTAGTCATTATATTTTATTTTATTATTATTATTATCTTTAGGTATTTGAAGTTCAGTACATGCTAACTCCGGGAATTTCCACTAATGTAAGTTATTATTTAGTTTGGAATTCTTTATTATTTTATTTTACATCATTTTCACTTTAACCTAATTTATCTCATTAATTTATTTTTCTTAGTTAAGTTTAGTTAAATTAAACCTAAGGAGTGGTACGGTGGTGGTCCAGACTACAGTGTGCCTACACTTTAAATGACCCTAGTTCATAGCATTAGGGGGATGCTCCGGACCTCCGAAATTATCGAACCTTCTATTAGAAAAAGTTTGGTTGAAGTACAAACAAATCCATCATTTCTCTTTTATTACATTTAATAGAAAAATTAAATCATTAGCATTTCATGTGAAAATAGTTCTAAAAAAATCATGCATAAAAAGTGGACGTGATTATCATGTTATGACACGGGGTTGCTTACTAATTACTTTGCAAACTATTTTTAACTGATATGATAATAAGTGGACTAGTGAGTCTAAAAAAGTTATTTGGAAACCATGTGACACCTAACTCTAGATATATATTGTCTCATGTGTTTTGCATTGAGTTTAATCTTATAAATATTATTTATTTGTGATTTTCCTAATGTTCACAATAGTGTATTTAAAAACTTATTGTTAGCCAATAAAAATCCCACAAACATATAGCTATCTCATCTTTTATTTATGACTTTTTTTAGACAATCATGTGACCCAGTAAGGGAATATTTGCTTCTATATTTTAATTCTGATCAAGCAGAAGCTAAAGGGAGAAAGGGATTGATAATTACTTTTTTTTCATTCACAAACTTTATCATTTAAAGTTATGCATGTGTGGATATCTAATTAATTTCTACATGATCTTTGGGAAGATGCATAATCATACATGCTTACCATTTTTTCATGTTAGATTAATAATGAGAATTGGATTCATTTCTTATGTGATTGTGCGATTGATCACGTTTTGAATAATGAGAAACGTATAGACATTCACAAAGGAATTGATTTGATTGCATAAATATTTGAGGGGTTGATATAATATGAGAGAGGGGGTGTAACCCTCGGTGGTCCTAGGAGTAATGTTAGCGAATAGTTTAAGTGAATAGTTTTGTTGTAGATCATGTATAAGTTCGAAGGATGTCCTAGTCCAAGAGATGAGTGGAAGATTGGGAAGGCGTTTAGATATGCTTTGCTAGTTTGAACACTTGTTTACTCGAACTTTAATGCGAGTAAGTATTCAAATTCAATCCCATTTGGTCACATTTTGTTCTAGATTTCAATCATGGACGGTGAATATGTGGGAATGAGTTTTAGTTGCAAATCAAGATTAAGACTGGCATATAAGATACATACATGAAAAATATGAGAAGTAAATTGAATTGGAATGAGGTCGATATTGAGGTATATGCATGTAGAAGTTCCATTCCATATGTTTAATAGCTATAGTTGTGGTTAAGGTTGAATACTATACAATACATTAGTTTAATACCAAGACCCAATGTGAAAAGTGTGTGTATGAACAACTAAATGTCGTATAAATAAAGGAACATATAAATGTGACGTATGTCGTGTGCACATGGATAATTGAATTAATAATTAAGTGAACACGGAATTCCTTTTAAACCAAAGTATAGTGCTAACTCCTTGAGAAACACTATAGAGGGTCAAGTAGTGTTATATGCAGAAAATGATCAATTTAAGCAAATATGGCTCAACAATACAAGAAATGAGCTACAACAATATTCTAACCACAATGCACAATAGATTTGTAAAGGTTTACCCTATATATTGCCTTTTTTTGGCCTATCCAGGGCTTACAAACTCTCACTATACGAATTACTTTTGGTGTAGGCCAAATTGTTAACAAGCATACAACTTTCTAGATTAATCTTCAACACAAAAAAGTTTTCATGGAGAATGCCTCAAGGTACATAATCTCACACATGATTTATCTTCTGTTTACAAAGAAATCCTTCGCATAAAATGCATCTAGCTAAGAATAAGATGATAATATAATAATCTAATAAAGACTATGGATCATAAAACAAATAAAAAAAATGAAAATTGAGTTAGAATGGGTAAAAGTCTTCGAGAGCAAAGCTAAGGAGTGTAAAGTATGCCAAAAACAAATTGCTTTGAAGAACTAGAATCTTAATGAGCATACAAAATGACTTAAAAGATACTAGATAGTATCACATGTGAGTAAAGAACTTATGCTATTGATGTGTTTTGGAATGGTGGAGAGTAGAATTTTTTACAAAAGCTTAAGGGAAACTAAGAATAACAAGTATTCAACAAATCTTATCAAGAAATGACCGGTAACTCAACTCAACTAATCGATATGCCGGTGCATCTTGACCTTAATTGATGCAACTTTAGCGAAACAAATATTAAAAATAGGTTCAATGGATAACTTTTATCGGTGTACAAAAAGTATAGTAGTGCAATTAAAGTAAAATTTTAGATGCATATTGAAACAACTAAGTTCAAAACCTAACAATAAGTATGCACCACTAAAATAGTAGAAAAAACCTTAATTTAAACTTATCAAGAACATGTATCGATGTATCAAGATATCGATGCGTTACAACAGTAATTGTTGCATATACCTAAACTGAAAATCAATGAGTAACAAGAAGATGTATATGTGCATAAGAACGTCTACTGGTGCAACATTACTCAAGGTGTGTGTGGGTGAGTTTATACATGAAAGACTTTGTACGTATAAAAACTTATAAGGATTTAATGGGGCTGCCCCGTCCCTTATTTCGGTGCTTTTTTTATTTTTTGTTGAAAAATATCACCATGTATATTCATCCCTATATCCCTCCTATATGCCATTCGAATTTCGTCAGAAAGCGGAGACTCCTAAGGTCTCCATCGAGATGGTGTTGATTTAAAAAATCCGGTTATCATTAAAAAATGACTGTCTGGATGGAGGCCATAGGAGTCTCTATTTCTGACAAAATTCGAATAGCATATAGGAGGGATATAGGGATGAATATACATGACGACATTTTTCGAAAAAAATAATAAAAAAACGCCGAAAATGACATGGGGACAGCCTCATTAACCTCATACTATAATCTATTTTATTATAAATTGACTTGATAATGGAATAAAAGAGAATTTTGTAGTAGCTCCCTTCGAGTATCGTCAATTTCACCATGTTATGACTTACTCAATGCACTTAATGACATGATTGAATACTACTTCTTCCTTAGTGATTTAATATGTGATATAAAATATGTTGCCATATCTGCAATATATTATTTTAGCATACAAAAATTATCTCTTCTTGTTCAATTATTAAAATAATATATAAGAATGTGTTTCAACAAACTCTTCCTTCTGATAGTGAGAAAACAACAAACATCTTAATCACACAAAGTATATCTTATAAATTAAACAAGTTTTTTCAACGATATCACGAATCGAATCTCCTTCTAAATCTATGCACTTCTTGCAAGGGTTAAAAAAATATAAATATATTGAAAAATAACACACAATTCTAGAGTGTATTTTCTCTCCCTTTTTGTCACAAGAAAAAAGATAACCAACAAAATACAACGACATTAAGAAAATAAGTGGTATGCTACAACTGGGAAAAAAACTTCAAAAAAAGAATAAACTCAAAAACAAAGAACTCACTAATTAAAAAAATGATAATGTATGTCTACTTAATATATTAAATCTGTATCTACATAAAATAATAAAGTTAAATAAAACATACACAGTAATTAGATGATCAAGGATTGCCAAAGAATTTGTGATCATCATGAGGGTGATGCTTGGAAGAGCCAACTTGATTGCCACCAAGGTTGAAGTAATTATCGAAGCATTGTTGACTTTCTTCCAATGCAAACACATGTTTATTCACTTGAGAATGGAAATCACACAAATTGGTTTCAAAGCTTTTTCTTTCAACTCGATCCTCTTCATCCTCTAGAACATTCAATTGAGAGTGAAGGTCGTGTCGTAGAGGATGCCATGATTGGATTGTTCCTTCATGGTAGACATTGGGGTCCAATACCAAGGAGTTTGGAAGTTTGAGTCTCCCAATTGGGGATTGTAGGAGCCATAAGGAGTAGGATCATCACCATATAATGCACTATTAGTATACCTAAATTTAGGTGGGGGTTGTTCAGGCTAGGAAGGAGGCAACTCTACCTTATTTTCTAAACAGACATGATATGATAGGACTTCAAATTCTCGAGTAGGGCCATCTGGGCAAGGTCTATTTGAGATGCGAGTCCCATTCTAGAGCAATATGGGGAGGTAGGCCTCACAAAGCAAGGGATGAGGAAGGAGGCATCCTTATGGTCTAACAACATTGCAAGCTGAGCTTGAACTCTGTTCGATTCGTCTTTTACTCTTTTTTATCAACAAAAACCTGATCAAGCGTCGAAGCCTTGACAGCTTTGAGCTTCTAAGTGGTAGAACTCACAGATGCCAAAGGCTCTTTTAAACAAATCAGTAGTAGATGCATCAAGCTAGGAATCGATTGTTATCGCTAAAACTTCCTCTATTCCTCAACTTGAGAAAACTTTCCCTTTTCACAAAGTGAGTAGTCAAAGTAATTAGCACAAGAAAATTTCAAATTGAATGTCATATACACACTAATATTAACACATAAGTGTGTGATCAGAACTATGAAGGAAACATAAGAGATATGATAAGAATTGATCTTCTGAAATATATAATATGCCCTGTTGACCTTGATATGATGAAGAATGATAATCATGAGAATGTTTATATCATGTGATATGTGACAAAAATCACCTTTTTTTAGCAAGGAAATTTCACCCAAGAATTCAAAAGTCATGGTGGAAGTTTTAGAGTACTTGTAGTGGAGTGGTTGGAGTGGCTTGGAGACTTGTGACAAGCTTTGAATGGAAGCCTTGGTAAGCAGTGGCTATAGCTCTAACATTACCCTAATATATAATGGGCTGAGGTTCAGGGAAAGGCGTTGCAGTGTGTTTATTCCCTTCCAAGCGATCAATTGCCATGCGCTTATTCAGTTGTCTGCTATGAACTAATAGAACCTGATAGCGTCATGTATCGATAATCATGCGTTCAACCAGAGTATGATGTATATGCAACTAAAATCTCTATAGTTTCTCAAAAAAGACTCTCTGGGCTTTCTCAAAATCCTCTCTAAGCTGCTTCACGATCTTATAATGATGACTTTCTTTCTTATCAGCTTTTCGTTTTCCCATATGACATGCAAGTTCAGGGAAGAAAGAAAGCAAGAACTCAAGCTCTTGTTCAATGTCTTGACGTTAGAAGGATTGTCTTTTTGAGAAGGGTATCGATTTTGAAGAAGAAAAGGAAACCCTAACAACCATGCTTGTCTTATTAGATCATTGTAGAATGTTGAAGCAAGAAGATGCATTCGTAACTCTGGTTATCTCTTGTTCATTTTAATTTTTGCTTGATTATCACAACAATAGACAAGGAGGTGTTTCAACAACTCTCTTGTCAACCATAGTTGAGATTACACTCACTTCATTTTATTTTTTAAAAACCCACAATCATCATTACAGTCGTGCAACTGTATATTAATATTGATCGGAGCTCATGTTAAACTAAACTACATAGGTTGAAACTTATGTAGTTGTAGTACACTTTCGTGTGATTTCAACTTCTGTGGATAGCTCTTTTACTTCTAGCTTTGTACTATGTATTCGACTTGTGATATGGACCCTCTTTTATATATGTTGGATAATGTTGTTGTATATATTTTTAAAACTATGAAAAACTATTGTAATATACTTAGCTATGTATTTTTATTCATATATTCTAATTGTATATGTGTGTTCAACTTTTGTTGAGTATTTAGATTGGGATGAGTTAGTCGATCGCTGCACCTTTGATGGGAAAGGGATGACTCTTTAAAGATAGTCGTTATTAGAATCTAGCATAACTCATAATTAGCATAACATATCGAGTTCAAGTAGTATGGTAGTTAGTACTTTGGTATCTCATACATGGTCGATCAAACAAATTTCTTATTTGACTCATAGTGGACAAGTGTAAGGACCCCGTCTGGGAAGACTGGATATTTTGACATCAACATTGGTTTACATCAAGGTTCAGCTTTGAGTCTATTTCTTTTTACTTTGATTATGGACGAGTTGGCCAGTCACATTCAGGATGAGTTACCTTGGTGTATGTTATTTGCTGATGATATTGTGTTAATTGAAGAGACTAGAGATGGAGTAAATGAGAAATTTGAGGTCTGGAGACATGAGTTGGAGACTAAAGGATTTCGTATAAGTAGGGCTAAGACAGAATATATGGAGTGCACCTTTGACGGAAGCAATGGTGAAGGTATCGATGTGAAGATTGGTGACGATAACATTCAGAAGAGAGATTCCTTTAGATATCTGGGATCTATTCTGCAACTTGATGGGGAAATTGATAGAGATGTTACTAATAGAATAAATGCAGGTTGGCTAAAGTGGAGAGGAGCCTCTGTTGTTCTCTGTGATAAGAAAATTCCTTTAAAGATTAAAGGAAAGTTTTACAAAGCAGCCGTGAGACATGCTATGCTCTATGGATCTGAATGTTGGCATGTGAACTATAGACATGTGTAGAGAATAAATGTAGCAGAAATGAAAATGCTAAGGTGGATGTGTGGACACACACACACACACACACACACACACGTAAAGATCGGATTCTGAATGATGCAATCAAAAAGAAAGTTGGTGTAGCTCCGATCAAGGATAAGATGCGACAAAACCGCTTAAGATGGTTTGGACATTTGCAAAGAAGACCAGTTGATGCACCAGTTAGGAGATGCGAGTGTTGAGATGTTGAGCCAGCTAAGAGAGGGCGAGGACGACCCAAGAAGTGTTGGAAAGAGACCATACGAAGGGATCTTAGTTTTGTGGATATTAGCCTGGGATTGCCCAAGATAGATCTGAATGGAGGCGAAGAATCCATGTAGCTGATCCTACTTAATTGTGGGAAAAGGCTTTGTTGTTGTTGTGACTCATAGTGGACAAGGGGGAAACAACCATATGTTAGAGAGGTTCCATAAATTAGGGACTCTCGAATCAATTAATTAAAGTTACAATGATCGATTAAGAGTGCTTCTTAGTTGACAAGTAGCACATCTTAAGATCCAAACCATGAAATATGATAGATTTAAGTGATTGTTGCTAATGACTAGACAAGTGCTTAAGTCAAAGATTGGCCTAAAGTATAAGAGAAAGCGTGGAATTTAAAAGTAAAATGCATTTTAAAAACCTATCAACTTGTCTCTTTGTCTAGTCGATCGAAAATCTTTTTGGCACATGAAACAAATTGGATTTCTACTTCAAGACATAACATATTTTAAGAGAAACACACTTGATACATAATGCACAAACCACAACCAACCTAAAAGTCACTTACCTAAGAACCTTAATCGACTGCTTGACACTTAGAGACATGGAAGGAAATATCGTGATATATCAACGATCTATTGCTGATACATCAATATCAAGATGAGACCGATACCTGTATCGATATGGTGATATAACCTCCTTTTCATGTATTTCCTTCACAAAAGTGCTTATGGACGATATTTCAGCATATATCACCGATATATCGTTGAAATATCGTATCAACACAATATCGAAATGATATCGATATGGGCCATATGACCTTCCATGCTTGGAGAGTTTACAACGAACTAGTAAAAGAATCAGTCGATTGCTCAACACAAATATACTAACAAGTGCTAACTGATGTAATTGGTCGAGACCATTCATGACATCCAGCCTTTAAGCGCCTACTAATGTAATTGAAAGATGATTGATAGTCCTTCCATTTCGGTTGATAGTCCTTCCATTTCGACAAGTAACTGAAATTTATATCACTTTGTAAACGAGAATCATTGGACTTTGGATAATGATACAGTGACAAGGAATCCCAGGAGCTGGGCATGCACTCTCGTAATCTTGGATAGAAACCTTATCATAATTGACATAATATTTCCTTATTAAGACAATACTTATTAGCATTAATTTATTTCTAAAATGATATCTAGTACCAGTTTACCATCCAACGGTCCTAACTGTCGAAGAAAATCATCATGTGACCTTTTCGATTCTACAACCATCCAAAGTTGAAAAATAGTGTAGCAGTATTTGCCCGTCAAAACTAGGGTGGATCATTGGGCTCGACCTGGCTCAACTTGGGAAAGCTCAGCCCGAGCTCATCAATTTCCCGTGGACCTTTGGTCGGGTCGAGGTCCGCTTTTTTCAACAAACTGAGGATCCGGGCCCAGCCCAAGGCCCGCGGGATCGGGCTCGGGTTGGGCTCGAGTCGGGCTCAATCCGCACTTATTTTGATTCCATGAAGTTGCACTGTGATTCCAATTTATTATTATGGATATAATTCATCCATAACACATGAATATTGAACGTATTGTTACGATATAATATTACTATTGATGGATGAGAGAAATATTGGATGTGTTGTGACTATAAATCCGTGTCCCCTAATATAGTTCTAATATGATATTTTGAAATATGAGAGCTCGGATCCGACCCATTTGTACTTCGGATTCGAGCCCGGCCCGACCCAAGCATAATATTATTGAAAAATGAGGGCCTAAGCCCGACCCCATTGTACATCAGATTCGGGTGTTTTGCGGGTCGGGTTAAGGTCGGATTCGAGTCGGCCCGACCCAATTCTCCACCGTAGTCAAAACCATGCATCCAACCGAACATAGCCGGTGGAGCCCGGTACGTTTGAACCCGAGGAGCTCAAAGAAGTGAGAAAACGTCCAACCTCAAAGTCCCCGTTCAACCGAAGCTCCCTCACCTCTTCCCGGATCACTCCGCACTCGAAAGCCCTCCCAGACATCTCGCATCCTCTGCTCATCCTCGTCCCCCCTCCGGATCCGGTCGCCGGTGGATGCGATCCTCGTAGAGCCGTCGCTCGCTTCCACGGTCAGGAGATCGCGAATTCGAAGCCCTCTTCTCGTCCTCGCAGCGATCGCCATGGCTGGTGCCGCAGGTGGATTCGTGACGCGCTCCTTCGAGTCGATGCTCAAGGAGTGCTCGGGAAAGAAGTACGGCGCGCTCCAGAAGGCCATCCAGGCGTACTTAGGTCTGCTTCCCGTCGGCACTAAGTCCTCGCTTTGATCTGCAACCAAATGCACGAAACGACGTATAATCTTATTTGTTTTTCGAACGTTAAGTTTGGTATTGATTTGCGGCAAGCTTTCTGCTTGGATGCATTTTGTTGCGGTCAAATAAACTGCTTTGAATAGAACCATCCATTCCATTATTCCAAATGCACTCGCAGCTACTAGAGTGTCGGTTACTAACTATTTGACATCGAAATGTGTGACTGACTCGAACACTAAGACAAACATGGTGATAGGGGACACGGCAAATTTATGAATAATCACATATAAATCAATTAAATTGCAATTGAGAAGAACCCATGATGGATAGCTGTCAATGCCAGATTCTGGATTCGGTCACTTGATTTAGAATTCTGTGGATAGAAATCACATCATGGTAATCTGATGCCGTGTTGATAGTAAACCAACTTTTCATCTTGGGTATAATGCACAGGGGTGATGCAAATCGGAATTTGCACGGCGATGAAAAATTAATTTGATTGTGGATTTTTGGTGGAGAAGAAAATGGAGTGGTTGAGAAGAGAAGACTCGTCGGAGAACGAGGGATTTTGGAGAAGAGAATCGCGGAGATCGCGTAGGGGAGGAGAGAGACGAGAGAGGGAGATAGAGATAAAATCTCAAATTTTCATATAATCTGAACTTCCTTAAAACAAAGACTACCATCCTTTATATACGAGGGATGAGATTACAAAAATAGAAACCAAATCAAAATTAAATCAAACATATCCTAATTTGGACTCTAACCAACTAACTAATTGATTTGAAATAAATTCAAATCTCTAATTGACTCTAACTAACTAAATTCGAAATTCAAATTGAAACTGACTAACTAATTTTGAGATCACACGCGATCTCTTTATTTAAAGTAAAAAATGCAACGACTCAATTATAAAATGAGACTCTAATTATCAGATAAAAATAAATACATAAGACCCTACTTATCCGATTCACGCTGCATCAGTTCTCCTCCGCTTGAAAAATTCGTCTCCCGACGAATTGCTTGATCTTCGATCTGTTGGTGGGGAATTCCATGAAGATTGATTGATCGGACCTCCCAAGTTTGCTCCTTTTCCATGTTACATTTATAATTTCTTCCCACCAAGGGGCACGGCTGCAAAAGTTCTACCCCTTCAATTAAATAAAAACTGGCCCATATATATAATTCTTTATCCTTTAGATAAAGAATTCTTGGTGTGAGGGGTTTCTTATAATATTTCCAAATGAACCAATTATCCCTCTTTTCATGGGATACAGGTTTCCTTGGGATGGAAAGAAAAACATGATTTTCATCTTCCACATTCAATGGTGGTGGCGACAACAAAATGAGAGGGAGGTGCAGAAGATGAAGGCGCGGCTGCAGCGGGATTGGGGCGAGCGGGAGTTGTGGTGGCAGTGCAGGACCGAGATGGAGGATTCGGCGTCGCGCTGGTGGGATGAGAAGAAGTGTGAGGCGATACCGAGTAGGGAGGGGGAGGCTATCGTCTGGTCCGAAACTCTTATGCCGGCGTCTCTTCACATTCAGTCGGATCAGTCTCTCTTTACATATGGCATCTTCGGTTTGGCTATCTCCCGCTCCAGAAAATGCGACATCTTTTGCCTCAGATCTCTCCTAATTCGTCATTTCGCTGTGAAGCGTGTCAGTTGGGAAAGCATCATCGGTCTAGCTTTCCTAGTCATCAGAGTCGGAGCAGTAGCTCCCCGTTTGAATTGTTTCACATTGATATTTGGGGTCCGAGTCGTGTACCTGATCGTCAGGGACACATGTTTTATCTAGTTGTGGTGGATGATTTTTCTCGTGTATCTTGGGTCTTTCTTTTAAAGAATAAATCTGAAGCAGGGGATGTTATTAAAAAATTGATTAATGAAGTGCAGAATGTTTTCGCTTCTACTGTCAAATATGTTTGTACAGATAATACATTGAAATTCTGCACCCGTTCTCTCTCTCTCAATTTCTTTCGTCTAAGGGTATTATTCACCAAACCACCTGTGCTTGCACATCTCAACAGAATGGCGTGGCAGAAAGAAAACATCGTCACTTTCTTGACATTACTCGAACCCTTCTTATTCAGAGTTCTGCTCCTATCATTTTCTGGGGGGATGCTGTCCTTACAGCATGGTATCTGGTCAATCAAATGCCATCATCTGTCCTTGGTGAGAAAATTCCTCTTTCTGTCATTTTTCCTGATAAGGAATTATTATCACTTACTCCTCGTGTCTTTGGTACTTTTGCGTTTGTTCATCTCCTATCTCCTGGACTTGACAAACTCTCTCCCAGAGCTGTCAAGTGTGTCTTTGTAGGTTACTCTCAGACTCAGAAGGGTTATCGCTGTTATGACCCCTTAAACAAGAAATATTTTGTCAGTGCTGATGTCATATTTTTTGAGTCTGTTATGTACTTTTCCCCTGCAGGTGACAGGCTGGTCTCATCCACTACCAACGATGATGTCTATGTTCCTCCTCCTCCTAACTTGAGTTCACTTGAGTCTACTCCAGCTCCAGTTGCTACGTCACCACCACGACCGCCACGTCCACCACCGCCACCTCCACAACCTCCTATTCCACCTTTACCAAAATTCTATACGTGTCGATCAGGTCCTGCTCAGGCTACACATCAGGCATCCATCACGCCTCAGGTATGTTCAGATGGCATTACTACTCACGGGTCAGATATGGTACATGTGCATGATTCTTCATTGCAGGAGGAGACTACGCCATCCAGTATAGTGGACGACAACCTTGATAGTCCCATTGCTATTCGGAAGCAGAAACGGACTTGCGTGTCTTATCCTTTTGCTTCCCAGGTATCCTTTCACCGCCTCACAGTCGACTTTCAGAGATTTGCTGTGGCTTTGTCTTCCGTGGACATATCAAGGACCTATCAAGAAGCTATGAAGATCGATTGCTGGCGACTGGCTATGGAAGAAGAGATGCGTGCTTTACAGTCTCGTGGCACATGGAGCTTGGTTAATGCTCCCCCTGACGTGTCCATTGTTAGCTGCAAGTGGGTGTTCACAGTTAAATACCATGCCGATGACAGTCTAGGTCGATACAAGGCACGACTGGTCGCGAGAGGTTTCACACAAACCTATGGCGTGGACTATATGGATACATTTTCTCCAGTGGCTCGTCACTCTACTCTTTGCATTCTTTTATCAGTTGCTGTGGTACGTGACTGGACTATATCTCAACTTGATGTCAAGAATGCCTTCTTGTATAGAGATTTGCAGGAGGAAGTCTACATGCAGCCACCACCAGGGTTCACTGCTGAGGGGGAGAAGCATATGGTATGCCGACTTCACAAGGCGATTTATGGCCTTAAGCAGAGACCAAGGGCGTGGTTCCATAAGCTTTCCCACATGATTGAACGACATGGTTTCAAAAGATCAAATGCATATCACTCGCTGTTCATTCAAAAGTCTTCTACAGGTACGGTTGTCATCATGGTCTATGTTGATGATATTCTGGTTACAGGAGATGATGTTCAGGAAATAGAGAGGGCAAAAGCATTCCTGGGCCGTCAGTTTGTCACGAAGGATTTGGGTACCCTAAGATACTTAATGGGGTTGGAATTTACCAGGAATGCACATGGTCTGGTGATGACCCAAAGGAAGTACATTACAGATTTTTTGATTGAAACATGCATGGTTGGATGTAGACCATCGAGTATTCCTATGGATCCAAGCATGAAGCTGTATGATGATGACACTGCAGAAGTAGACAAGAGGAGATATAGAGAGATGGTGGGTAAGCTCCTTTATATCACCGTAGCTCGACCCGATATTGCTTTTGCAGTAAGCCGGGTGAGTCAATTTATGGGGCAGCCAAGACAAGTTCATATGGATGCCATATACATGATACTGAGGTATCTAAAGTCTTCTCCAGGCTCATGGTTGCTATTTCGAAAGGGCACAGATTTATCTATGTCAGCATGTGCAGACGCAGATTATGCAGGGTACCCTAAGGATCGAAAGTCTACTTCAGGATTCGCTGTTTTTGTTGGGAGCTCTTTGATTTCTTGGAAAAGCAAGAAACAAACTGTTGTGGCAAGGTCCAGTGCTGAATCTGAATATAGGGACATGGCGCAAGCAAGCACGGAGATGATGTGGGTTCGAGCTGTGCTAGAAGATCTACATATAGCTGTACCTTTACCATGCAGCTTCAGTGTGACAATTAGACAGCATTGTTTATTGCCAACAATCCAGCATTCCATGAAAGAACGAAGCATATCGAAGTGGACTGCCACTACACGAGAGACATGATCCAGAGAGGCTTGATATCTACATCTCACGTTAGCTCAGGGGATCAGACTACTGGCATATTCACCAAGCCATTGCTCAGAGGACCCTTCCAGAGACGTTCTTCCAAGCTGAGCATGATAGACATCTATGCTCCACCTTGAGGGGGAGTGTAGAGACTTGTGTTATTATGTTATGTACCGTTTCTTAATTTCTGTTTATTTTCTAAACTCTTTTGTATTTTACCCATGGGGTCTCTCTCTATATAAGAGAGCCTAGGGTTCCTTGGAATTATACATCACTGGTTTTTCTCCAACATAGACCTTGACTGGTGCACACTCAAATCCCAATTTACCAATGGACTGCCAGAATGCAGTCGCATTCGACTCCAGCATTGAACTGGCGTTTGCTACCCTAACCTCCCTTGAAACATCGCATTCAAAAAACAAATGATTGGTATAATTCTTGTAGATATCTACTCGTACAACTTTGGATTGTGAAGCCTGTCAACTTGGAAAACATCATTGCTCCTCGTTTCCGAGTCGTTCGAGTCGTCATAGTCGTGCGGTCAAATGCGGATCACTCACTGTTTGTTCAGAGGACACAGAGAGGTACGGTGGCTATTCTTGTTTATGTGGATGATATTGTCATTAATGGAGATGATGAGTAGGGCATTCATGTTGTCAAGGAGTTCCTAGGTCAACAATTTATGACTAAGGACCTTGGCAATTTTCTTACTTCCTAAGGTTGGAGTTTACCAGAAACCAGCGTGGTCTTGTGATGACTCAGAGGAAGTTTGTTCTGGATTTCTTTCTGAGACAGGTATGACATGGTGTAAACCTGCTACTACTCCTATGGATGCAAGTATGAGATTGTATGACAAGGACACTGATGAAGTTGACAGGTTTAGATATAGAGAGCTTGTTGGGAAGCTCTTATACGCCACCATCACCAGGCCAGATAGTGCTTTTGCAGTAAGCAAGGTCAGTCAGTTCATGGAGCATCCCAGGAAGGTTGAGATACTTGAAGAATTCACCTGGTCCGGGTCTTATATTCATTATTCAGTACGGATACATCCCTTGAGGTGACAGCATGCGCAGATGCAGATTACGCAGGTTGTCCTAGAGACAGATAGTCTACTTCTGGATTTGCTATTTTTGTTGGCAGCTCACTTGTTTCATGGAGAAGCAAGAAGCAGACAGTGGTGGCTAGATCAAGTGCAGAGTCTGAATACAGGGCGATGGCACATGGAAGTGCAGAAATGATGTGGGTTAGATTGGTGTTGACTGATCTTACTATTGAGGTTCCTCTACCTATGCAGCTTTTATTTGATAATCAAGCAGATATATAGAGGTGGATTGCCATTACACTAGAGACATGATCTAGAATGGTCTCATATCCACCTCTCATGTGTCTACTGGAGATCAGACGACTGACATCTTCACCAAAGCCCTAGCTAGAGGTCCCTTTCAGAGGTGTTGTTCCAAGCTGAGCATGGTAGACATATATGCTCCAGCTTGAGGGGGAGTGTCGAGATAGTTGTATCTCATGGTGCCTTTTATGTTTTACGTTTTCTTCATGTATTTCTTGTGTAATTAACCCATGGCTTTTTTCCTATATAAGAGAGACCTTGGGTCTCATTTTAGACTATGAACTTATTTTCCCTACAACAATTCCATCACAATGGAGTATCATTGACACATCCCATCTGTGCACACAAAAAATCTGGTCCTATGCTCATTAGTGAGCATTCAATCCCTCCTCAGCAGCCAAATGCAGATTTGAACCAAAACGACACCTTCTACTTCAAAATTTGTCTGAACTATGTCAATACGTTCTTCGGGCCAAAGATCATATATGCATTGAATGACCCTTTAATTCTTCTTCACCATGACATGTCCATCCTCCCATATGTTTATGTTACTCGTATTGTAATGGATGCATGTCGATTAATAGAATATTTCTAACAACAATACCGAGATGGACATGAGAAGAAGCTAATAAGGAAGAGCATGGCGATGATGGTGCTTATGCACATGGACGTGGTTGAGGGAAATGACATGGTGCGCTTAATGGTCAGAACCAACAAGATGATCCTCCTCCAGATGTCCATGCTTATGATGAAGTCGGAGAAGTTAACTGCATTCTCAATTACCACCACAAAGATTGGAATTTCAAACTCCATTTCTTGATGTAAGTGCATCAAATGCACTTCGCATATGACATGCAACTTAAAAGGAAAGGATGAAGGGTGACCTTTGTACATCCCGTTGTTCTCCGTTACTGCCAACTTAGATGGGTTGAGAAATGTAGAGGCTTCATTAATTTCACCAACCAATCATCCGACAGTATGCCAGAGAACAAAGTCGATATCCTCGTAACAAGCAGTTTAAAAGGTCCAACGTCATGCCAGAGAACAAATTGTTAAGATGGGTTGGGTGGATTATGAGCTATAGGCCATGCAGTTCAGGAGCCTCATGAAGTCTACAGGTAAGAAACACAGTCTTACCAAGGAAGAGCTGGGGGAGAAGAAAACAAATCGGTGTAGAGAGCTCACTTTTTTGCTAAGATGAGCATTGGAGGCGATCTCCTGGGGCAAGACAAACTTCACTAATGTGATGGACTTCGATTCCGCGAAGCGCTTTACGGTAGCTGAGGGAGGATGACCCAAGGACGCAGAGCCTGATCGATCAAACCTGGGGAGGTGCTTTTCTAAAGATCAGTCTCTTGGTAGTCACCTCTTAGAAGATCAAACTTCTCCGGAAACTAGATACTGGAAACATGAAACAAAGAAACATGAAGCGAGGAGCAAGAAACATGGCTGCTTTATAGTCGCATGGTACCTGGAGCTTGGTCCCCGCTCCCAATAGAGTGTCTATAGTCAGTTGCAAATGGGTGTTTACCGTCAAACACCATGTCGATGAGAGTTTTGATCGTTACAAGGTCAGATTGGTTGCATGTGGGATGTGGCTTTACTCAGACTTATGGAATGGATTATCTAGACACATTCTCTCCTGTTTCTCGCTATTCTACTCTACAAGTTCTTCTTTCAGTTGCCGTGGTACGTGATTAGCCTTTATTTCAGCTTGATGTTAAAAATGCCTTTATGTATGGCAATCTCTAGGAAAAAGTCTACATGCTGCAGCCTCTAGGGTTTACTGGTGAGGGGGAGTGTCAGCAAGTTTGTAGACTTCATCATAAGGCAATATATGGCCTTAAGAAGAGTCCAAGGGCATGGTTTCAGAAGCTCACGTATCTAATTGAGAAGCAGGGATTCAAGAGATGAAATGTAGACCATTCACTGTTTGTGTAGAGAACTCCCAGAGGTATGATTGTTATCATGATATATGTTGATGACATACTTGTTATATGAGATGATGTGCATGGTATCAAGAGGGAAAATGCTAGGCCGCCTATTTTTCACCAAGGATTTTGGCATCCTATGATATTTTTTGGGTTAGAGTTTGCCAGGAATCAGCAGGGTCTTATGATGACCCAAAGGAAGTATGTTACATACATGCTAGTTGTGACAAGCATTATTGGGTGTTGACCTGCTACTACTCTTATGGATCCTAGCATGAAGTTATATGATGATGATATATAGGAGGTGGACATGAGAAGATACAGAGAAATGCTGGGAAACTTCTCTATGTCACTATCATTGGGCCGGACATCTCCTTTGCATTTAGTCAGGTCAATCAGTTCATGAAGCATCCCCGATAGGTACATATGGATGCAATTTATATGATCTTGAGGTACTTTAAGTAATCTCCAGATGCATGACTGCTATTCAGGAAAGGAGCATCTCTTATTATCTCAGCCTGTGCAGATGCAGACTATGCAGGATGTCCTAAGGGTTGGAAGTCTACCTCAGGCTCTGCTGTATTTGTTGGCGGTTCTCCAATATCCTGGCAGAGTAAGAAGCAAACTGTGGTCACCGGGTCAAGTGGTGAATCATCATATAGGGCTATGGCATAAGGGAGCACAAAGATGATGTGGGTCCGAGTAGTGTTAGCGGACTTATATATAAATGTACCTCTTCCTATGCAGTTGCAATTTGATAACCATACTGCCTTATTTATTGCAAACAATCTTGCCTTTCATGAGAGAACTAAACATATCGAAGTAGATTACCACTATATACGGGACATGATCCAGAAAGGTTTTATCTCTACTTCGCATGTTAGTTCACGATATCAAACTGCAGATATTTTCACCAAGGCTTTGCTCAGAGGACCTTTTCAGAAGTATACATCCAACCTGAGCATGATTGACATCTATGCTCCACTTTGAGGGGGAGTATCGAGATATGTTTATGTTTATGTATTATTTTTCTAGTTTATTTTATTCCCATCTGTCTTATGTAATTTATCCATAATTCTCTCCTCTATATAAGAGAGCCCTAAGGTTCATGAATAGATGATTCTTATTCCTTTCCCAACACCTTTGGGCATACAAGAATGCTTTGTACCATCATATTGTTAATCCTTAACAACATGCAATATTGGAAAAATATATGTTCTCATCCATCTTTGTCGGGAGTTCAGAATGTACAATATCTATTATAAAATATTTTTGGTATCTCCTATGTCCGCAACCCATGTGCCCATGATTCCATGTCTGCCCACCATTATGGAAGATTGAAACTTGCGGAATAAGTAAATTTGAGTGAAAGTTATTTGTAAGCCATGTAGTTGATTTCTTTTCCTCTCTATTGGATTTTGTTTTCTTATAAACAAGTACTTGGATATCTTTTTACTTGTTCCGTGACAAAATAGTTTTATAGTAGCCTATTACACTCTCAATGAAAAAGAAGTGCTAACGTTGCTCAAAGCAGGTGAATTATGTTTATTCTAGTTCAAGCTGTGATCTTATATATGTAGACTGCACGAAGGCGGGGAACCGAAAACCGGGTGCTCTAGATTCAGCATCAACTAACACAGGAGCAGAGTCAGATCTGAAGGCTGCAGAGAATATCATTCCTGTGACTATAATATTGGCTTCTGCTGGAAACACATTGGAGGGAGTTCAAGCCGAGCTTGTATTGCAGCCGCTTCGACTTGCTTTTGAGACAAAGAATATAAAGCTAGTAGAAACCTCCCTTGACTGTTTTCATGTAAGTTGTGAATGGATTCTCTCTTTTTTTCGATGGTGTTTAAACATAACTCCATGTGCACTTTCACAATTCCAAAATATGTCTATAAACGTACTCTCGAAGGAATGTTAACATGCTTCCCTTGGTTAGCAAAAACTTAATAAATTGAATCAGATGGGGCAAAAAAGGGATTAATGTATACAAATGCTGCAAAATTTCTTTATCACAGACAACTCATTGTTCGGATCCTTTTCCCTGGTCCACTGGTTTTCATACGTTTTTTTGGAAAAACCACCTCAAGTTCGATCCCAATGTGGTGATGAATTGTCTGAGTTGGATGGAGAGTGAAGAGATAGGAGGAGACGAAGGAAAAAAGTGGAGGATATCGATGCATCCAAGGATTTCACTCATTCTAAAGATATTATTTTTATCTTATGTTATTGCCAAAAGATGTGATTATATGAAATTTCCCCTTGAGATTGTTGTCTTTTATATAAGTTCCCCTGAATATTTAATATGCTGAGTGAAAAATATAAAATTTTGTAACAACATTTGGCTTGTTATGTCTTTTGTCTTCTAGGTTCTTCCTTTTTTTGCAACATTTCATTCTCATTAATGATTCTATTTGATTTGTACCTCATGTAGATGGACATGTTCCTCGCACCATGCTCATATTAGTGCACTCCGTTGGTTCCCACTGACCCAGGGGGTGCGGGAGTGGATCGGATTGGATAGATAATTGTATCGCTGTAATCTCAATAATCTCAAAACAACTACAATGTTATATAGCACTTTTAATCACAAATAAACAATCAAACCACAAGTGCACATACATGTATTGTCGAAACCCTCCTGGGTAAAAATCACTACCAGAGCCCTGACCTAATCCCCTACCCCACCGCCATCCCTAGCTTTCGCGCGGCATCACTGTCGCCCTCCACGTGGTATATTCGCCACCCTCCATCCTCCGTGCGGCATCGCTGCCCTCCGCTGCTCTCAAGCGCCACTGCCGCTACACAATAGCGGTGCTCCAGCACCTAGCGTCGCTCCAAGGTGGCAGCTGATGTTGTCAACAACTCCTAACGCTACTCCAGCACCACCTCCAGCTGTCGTAAGTGTGTTGCTACAATTCTGGTGGCAGCCAACGCCGCTGCCAGAGGTTTGCATCGCCACATTGCCGTCTTCGACACTTCGGTAACTCGAGGGCATCACTAGTCTCTCCGCTAACTTCATGCGACAACCATCAATCTGATTTGACCCAAACAGTCTGGTTTTGATCAAAAAACATGATTTCAAATCTATAAATTGTGTTTTCCGGCCCTAGCGCGTTCTGAGGCTCAACGAGGATGGTTGTATGAGTCTACACATACAAACATTCCTTTATATGATCGTGTAGACTCGCTCAGATCGATCTACTTCCCAATCGAGTTTCGTTTTCAACCATTCTTCCATCATATTAGAGATCAAGGGTGATATTTTTCTTTGTTTGATGCTTTCAAGGGCCTGACTCCCATCGTAAAGATGGATTGGACCAAGTATGAGTTGTGGTCCATGGAGTTTCTCACCCTTATTTACTGCAATAACAAGTAACACATCCTGATAGAGCCAGAGCCGGCGGATAAGACTGGGACCAATGCTTCTTGGAAGCAAGATGATGCGTATGTGCATATTTGGCTCTTTGGATCCTCACCATGGAGATAGCTAATGATATTGTGAATCAGCGCACTGCCAAGGCGATGCGGGGCATTTAGGCATCCACCTATGTCCAAGAGAAGAATGAGGCAAAGATTCTTCAGCTTCAGTTCGACATTTACAGGATCAAGCAGAATGGCCGTCCTCTGCACGCGTTTTACTCATCACTCCATGGCATATTTGAGAAGCTTCACGGCTTCATGCATATTACAACATCTACAAAGCAATAAATGGCATACACGAACTCCACGATGGTTGGAGTTTTCTTAGCAACGCTCGATCCAGAGTATGATGCAACATGTGCACAACTCCTCATGGGAGCAACAATACCTTACATGGAAGAGGCCTATAGCCATCTCAATAGGCTTATTATTCATCCTACTTCCAGACCACAACCCTCTTCAGTGATGGCCACTTCTCATGACAGAGGATGACCCACTCAGTTCAAAGGGCGTACCCACTGTGGAAGAGGCGGTAGACGTCAGTGTGGTCCTTGCACCTACTGCCATCGGCCAGCGCACGAAGAGGATACATACTTCCAGAAGCATGGATACCCTGCATTTGCTCGTGTGGCGGAACATATTGAGCCTTCATAGACTCCAACTTCCAGGTCAATCTACGTCTGGATGATATTGTATCTCGCATACGAGAGATCATGGCTCGTGTTGCAGGCACCACCACCACTACATATACAACAGCCACAACCAAGCCTCTTCGAGCTCCTCAGGTATCACGTACGCTTTTACTGGTAGTAGCGGTGAATATATGATAGAGTGGATCATGGACTCTGGTGCATCCCACCGTCTGTATGGAGACAAAGCCCACTATACATCCTGGTAGATGGGTTGTTGTCATTAATGGGGTCTACTTACCCATTACAGGATTGGGGGAGGTGTATCTGACGTCATCCATGCGCCTTCAGAATGTTTTATATGCCCCAGATTTTTAGATGAACTTACTTTCTATTAGTCAGATTACTAAGGATCTATATTGTTGTGCTGTTTTTGACCTATCGTCTCTTATGTTTCAGGCATGAAAGGCCGTATCGATATGGATATCGTTTCGATATCGTATCGATATGATATTTCGACGATATTTCGACGATATATCGTCGACATATCGCCCATATCAACGAGCCTTTGTGAAGAAAATGCCTGGAAATCAGGATATATCGCCATATCGGTGCCCATATCGGTCACATGTCGATATCGATATATCGACGATATATCGCCGACATATCGCTGATATTTCCTTCCACGGTTTCAGGACGTACTCATGGGCATGGTGATTGAATGTGGCTATGAGCAATGGGGATGGAATGGTTCAACCTCATGCTGGTGTCTCCACTATTCCTACTGAACCAGCCGTATCGTATCTGTGGTACATTCATTTTGGCCACCTTCCTCTGCGGAAGCTGTGTCATGTCCTCCCACAGATTTCCACGCGATCTTCCTTCTAATGCGAGGCATGCAACTTAGAAAGTACCATCGTTCGTCCTTTCCATCTCGTCAAAGTCAGAGCAATTCTTAGTTGTTTGAGCTCCTCCATGTAGATATCTGGGGTCTGAGTCGTGTCCCTGATCACCAGGGTCATCGTTTTTATCTGGTCTCTATTGATGATTTTTCTAGACTTTCTTAGGTATTCTTATTGAAGAATAAGTCTGATGATGGGTATGTTATCAATTATTTCATTATTGAGATACATAATATTTTTTCTGCTAATGTCGAATATCTACGTTCTGATAATGCCTTGGAGTTCTGCACCTTACTACTTTCTGAGTTTCTTAGATCCCTTGGCATTGTTCACCATACCTCATGTACTTATACATCCCAGCAGAATGGTATTGTTGAGCACAAACACCGTCACTTATTCGATGTCACCGGAACCTTGTTGATCTAGAGTCGTGCTCCTCACGTTTACTGGGGTGATGCACTCCTCATTGCTTGCTACCTAGTGAACCACATGCCCTCTTCTGTGCTGGGAGTGAAGATCCCTTTCTCGATTGCATTTCCCGAGAATGATCCATTCTCCCTTACACCTCGTGTGTTTGGTTTGGTTGCTTTTGTTCATGATTTCTCTCCAGGTCATGACAAGATCTCTCCCATATTAAGTGCATTTTTGTTAACTACTCTCGTACCCAGAAGGGGTACCGTTGCTTTGATCCGCTTCATTGGAAATACTTTGTTAGTGTTGATGTTACTTTCTTTGAATCTATCATGTATTTTTCTCGTACAGTTGATAAACTAGCCCCATCAGACTCTGCCGCACAGATCTACATGCCTCCACCTCCTACTGTCACACCACCACCTACACCTACTCCTGCTCTACCACCACCACCACCACCACCTTCACCACCACTTGCACTTACTCCTCCTCCGCGTGCTCCTGTGGCTGTCCCTGGACCACCACCTACCATTACTGAGTTTTTGTCACATGTGTTTACTCGTAGGTCTTGCTCTGTTTCCCCTGCTCACATGTCTTCCCCATCATCCAACATGCCTCATGTATGTAATAAGCACATTATTTGTACTGATGGTACTATTGAGTTGTCTATGTAGCAAGATCCCATACAAGATGAGTAGGTGCTCTCTTAGGAGGGGACCTTACAAATTCAAGACTTGGCGAATGATCTTGATGTGCTGATTGCTCCGTGAAAGCAGAGACATATGCGTGTTACATATCCTCTTGTAGCTCAGGTTTCCTTGAGCAGTCTATCAGATGATTTCAGGAGGTTTACCTTGGCACTATCAGCCGTGGAGATACCACAGACATATCATGAGGCTATTCAGGACAGTTCGTGGCATTTAGCCATGGAGGAGGACATGGTCGTGCTACAGTCGCGTGACCCTTGGAGTCTTGTTTCTACTCTAGTTGGTGCATCCGTTGTTGGGTGCAAGTATGTGTCCATTTTGAAGCACTGTGCATATGGTAGTGTGGATTTCTATAAGGCAAGACTTGTGGCACGTGGGTTCACCCAGATATATGGGGTAGACTATCAGGATACCTTTTCTTCAGTTGCCAGATATTCTACTCTACGTATCTTTCTATTTGTTGTTGTGACACGAGATTGGCCCCTGTACCAGTTTGATGTGAAAAATGCCTTCCTATATGGTGATCTGCAGGAGGAGGTCTACATGCAGCAACCATCTGGTTTTATTGCTGAGGGGGAGTGTCAGGAGGTTTCCAAGCTACACAAGGCTATCTATGGCCTTAAACAGAGTCCAAGAGCATGGTTCTAGAAGCTCTCAGACTTGACAAAGCAACGTGAGTTTGTGCGATTGATTGTCGACCACTCGTTATTTGTGCACAGGACTTAAAGAGGTACAATCGTCATTCTTGTCTATGTTGATGATATTATTGTTACATGGGATGACGAGCATGGTATTTAGGTTGCCAAGGACTTCTTAGGTCAATAGTTTGTGATCAAGGAACTTGGTAGTTTACGTTACTTCCTTGGACTGGAGTTTCCAGGAACCATCGAGGGTTTGTGATGACCCAGCAGAAGTACGTTACAGATCTTTCTGAGACATACACGACAGATTGTAGACTACCGCTACTCCTATGGACCCGAACATGAAGCTCTACGACGATGACACTGAGGAGGTCGACAAGAGGAGGTACATGGAGCTTGCTGGCAATCTCCTGTATGTGACCATTATCAGGATAAACATATCCTTTGTCGTAAGCAAAGTTAGTCAGTTTATGGAGCAACCCAGACATGCACATATAGATGTAGTCCATATGATTTTGAGGTGTCTGAAGGCATCGCCTGGTACGAGACTTCTATTCAGCAGATGTACATCACTTTCAGTTACAACATGTGTAGATGCATATTATGCTGGGTGTCCTAAGGATATGAAGTCTACTTCAGACTTCACAATGTTCATATGGAATTCCATGGTGTCATGGAAGAGCAAGAAGCAGACTGTGGTTTCCAGATCTAGTGCCGAGTCAGAATACAGGGCCATAGCGCAAGCTAGTATAGAGATGATGTGGGTCGGATATGTTCTTACTGACTTGACTATCGAGATGTCTCTTACCATCATGCATCTCCAATGCGACAACCAGGCTGCTCTTTTCATTGCAAACAATCCCGCCTTCCATGAGAGGATCAAGCACATAGAGGTGGACTGTTACTACGCTCGTGACATGATACAAAAGAGTCTCATCACCACTACTCACATCAACTCCGGAGATGAGATAATAAATGTACTTACTAAGGCCTTAGCCAGGGGGCCTTACCAGAGATGCTGCTCCAAGCTGAGTCTGGTTGATATCTACACTCAAACATGAGGGGGTGTATTGAGATATTATTTATCTTTTATATTATTTATGTAATTTCTTTTCTTATTGTCTTCTACTTGTAATTTGCCCAACCTGTTTCTCTCCTACATAGGAGATGGGCCTGTTTGGTTGCAGGGTTGGGCATTGTTGGGTTGGGCAGGGGTACCCCTGTGAATAGTAAACTGTGAGGAGGATTGAGCCGTTTGGTTGGAGGGGTAACCTGGGTTGGGCCAACCCAACCCTGCCCAACCCTGCAACCAAACAGGCCTTAAGGCCTCTCTATAGTGTAATTCATTCTTTCATCTCCACATAGATAAAATTACACTGTCTTCTGGAACTAGCGATAGTGTGAAAGAATCTAGTTTTAATTCGCCCCTCCTTTAACCCTAGGGCCTCTCTATAATGTAATTCATTCTTTCATCTCCACATGGATAAAATTACACAGTCTCTGGAACTAGCGATAGTGTAAAAGAATCTAGTGTTGACTCGCCCCTCCTTCAACCATCTTTGTTTTGATCTATGTTTCCAAAATATCCATGTTTTCTTGTCTTCCTTATGGATAATAGAATGTTGCAAAGCACGATCCTCCAACTCCTCGGGCGACAACTCTCTCGTATCTTCCAACATGTTTAAGAAATCCAAGGTAGTCTGCACACCATTTCTTTTTGCTACCATTGCTAAACAAATTTCCCTCTTGTATTCAACGAGCCTTTTGTGCAATGCAACCGTCTTTATATAAAAGAGTTCAGTTGGCGAATCCTAGAGCTTGCACGATCTTAAAAAATATGCTACAAATTGTAGAAACCTTCCTTAAGCATCCAAGATATTTCAAATCTATGGGACCCCTATGGGGAATCTCATCCCCATAACTCCAAAGAAAGGGTTTGTTGGCAGAATGCACACGTGGTAGAGCCTTTATGAAAGTTTGATATAAGATAGTGGTCAATGCTAGATCTGGGTGCTCTATATCTCTAGGTGAATCTCCCATTACTAGCATAAAAAATAAGATAGTGGTCAATCTCCATTCTCCCACTAGGTCGGCAAATTCAGAAAAGCCCTGATCTTGGCCACCTTGACCATCAGGTTGAACATCAACATAAAGTGTCACATTGAGGTTTCCTCCAATAATCCAAGACAACCCCTGAAATTCTGCCTGGAACTGTCAAATTTCTTCCCAAAGATTAGCCCTTAGCAATCCTTGTACAAGCCTATATACAATCGATTTTAATGGCTCACCTCCATCAACCACGTTCTTGATTAAAATCTAGAGAACAAAATAACCCTCGATCTTACGGATCAAATTTCTGTTTATATCATTTTGGCCTATTAGGATACCCCGGAATTCCTAATCGACTTGATAACATCAAAATTTGACAGAGATGACCACTTTATCGAACTCCATCTCTGTTCATTCCACACGTGATTCTTGGTTTCTTGCAACATCAAAAGATTCGACCTGCTCTCTGCTAAAAGAGAAGAAACCACTTTCCTTTTCTCTGGTTTACCCACAATAGAAAACGATAATATGGAAGCGTAATATCAGGGGTAAAGAATAAAGAACAATGTATGGACACCGAGATTTTATGTGAATTCATACTTTGTGATTAACGGAATGAAACCCGGGGAAAATCCTCTAAGGGTCGGATCTTCTGTATTGCTTTCTCTCTCAACTATTTTAATGGGTGTAAGGCTTCTTATATAGCCTCATAGACAAAACGGAGTCCCACTGGCAATAGATGTTGGACTAAACATGTGGATGTGGTAATTGGACCCTGGAGGAATCCAATTAGCCATTTAACATGTGACACGTGCTCTAACACCCCCCTCAAGCCGGAGTATGCAATGTTCAGCTTGGACAAATAGAAAGAAATCACTCTCTCATATAAGACAAGACACTACAGACAATGAGACAATATCAACTCTACGCGTACTCTACTGCTTGTCTGCTGAGAACGTTGCTTCTCATGTTGTGTTGATGAGGAGGAACTGAAGGTTGGAGTGCTAACTAAATTGGGTCTCCTCGTCGGAGAACATGTGCTATGTACTGCATTTATTAATAACTGAAACTGGAATGAGTCTCCACATGGAAAGCTCTGGCTTGCAATTGCTCCATCTCTCTGACGGGCCAAACTGGAAGAAACTGTGAAAACATCCTTGTTGGAGTCCACGATCGTTGGAGAATGGAGTATGAAAGTCTCCTCGTCGGAGAACTAGGCCTCTCCCATACTGGCTCAGAGAATTAGATCTCTACTCCGAAATCCCTATGAAACAACATGAAAACCCTAAGTCCACAATGACTCAAATAATGATATCTCTACTCTAGAGTCCCTATGGATCACATAAAATCGTGAGTCCAAATTGAAGATCGGACCTCTCAAATAGTGATCGCATACATGTGCGCATCAAGCTGGTAGATTCGGAAATCAGGACGTTTGGATCTGAACTGAAGAGTCTGAATATGTCTTGTAGAACTCTACGTAATTCTCCCCCTTTCTCGCATATTGGTCAGAATAGATGACATCGACCAAGTTGGTAGAAGACATGAAGACAGGGGGAGAAAAAAATACATAATTTTTATTTTAGTTTTTCCTTTTTGTTTTTATTTTAAATCATTTTTTCTTGCATATGGTTTTTTTGTACGCTTGCCTTGTTTTGTTTAAAAACTCACAGCCCAATTAGGCCCAAAAACGCAACTCTCATTTTTTGTAATGCTGCGGTCTAAAGAGGACCAAAAAATGCAACCCTCCTTTATTGGGGACTCTATAGCCTAGATCTAATTGGTTTCAAAATATATGAACTGGGCCCTCGTTTTTTTATGCAGAACAACCCCCTACCCCCGTTTTTATTAAAGGGCCATCGAGCCCCTTTCTTCTCATTCACCGCTAGGGTTCCCAATTGGGAACCCATCTCATCTGGGCCACCGCCTGGAGATGGAAGGTATCACCGCCATGTCGCTCACGATTGAAAGGGGATGGCCACCTCGATATCTTGCGAATGGAGTTGCTGTGGCTCCACGAGAAGCCATATTAATCTCGTGTGGGATACAACATCGATGAAATCGAGGATTTGGGGTTGTGTGAGGAGAGGGTTCACGAGCTTACATTGTGTTTGGGTTTTTTTCTTCAAACGAGCCTCCAGGGATGCTTCTTCCTCGAGATTGTGTATGAAGGTTCTCGTTATGTAGTCATCTGGAGCTGAAGGAACCCCGTGCATTGCTGCCAGTTGCGGCCATCGCCGCCTGATGGTGAGGGTTGCGCCTGGAGCAACAACACCATACATCATATATACTGCTGAAGTATAATTTGTGGAGTATTCTTCCTACATTATGAAGGTTTTGTGCGCAATCGTCGCCGGAATGTTGATCCATGCCTCAGACTTGTATGAGAACTGGGTAATGTTGTGCATCTCTATGCTTTTTGTCGTTAAAATCATTGTTGTAAAAGTCCCCCGACTGGTTCGATTAGTAGGTCCGACTAGTCTAGTTGGTGGGGTGGCCGACAGAGTACTGACTAATTCCGACTAAGGTCAACTAGTCGATCGATTTTTGCTTGGAGATACCATATATTTTTTTATTTTTTAAAGCAAACTTATTCTAATATGCTTAATGTTTTACTCAAATCAATTTCTTCTTTTCTTTCATTATGATAGTATAAAAAACGTACAAATCTTTGTAAATATATAAGAATATACATACAAAAATGATTTATATATTTAAAATAATTAAACAAATCAAAGCCGATTAAAGCCCGACTAAATCCGATTAGTCGCCCGACTACTGATTAATCCTTAGTCAGTGACCCAACCGACCGAGTACCGACTACCGATTTTCGCAACCTTGGTCAAAATTAGGGTTCCTTCAGGAACCCTAGAATTTCTTGAACTTGATGATTTCTAGATCTTCAAGATTGGCACATATGTGCACCATAGACCTTTAAATTTTCCAGAACTTCGACGATCCGTATAGTTCTTAAATAAGATGCTTGATGTCTCTTCTTGCCTGCCTTTGTTTTTTTTTTCTTTTTTTTTCTCGAACACGGAAGGTGCTCTACTTGGAGGTTTTCCATAAGATCAATATCGAGTGACATGACTTAGATTTCATCAAACCCCTAAGCCTTAACTAGATGTGATGATCGATCATCTTCTTCTTCGCACAGGAGATGGCATATGCATGCATGAAAATCTGCTGCTGAACATGAACTTGGCGATGGCTGAAATTGAGAACTTGTTAGAACTGGAGAGAGAATTGAGTCTCCTGGAATTGATGGCCAAGCTAGGGTTTCTGACAAAACCCTAGAACCAGAACTTGCATCAACAAATAATCAGACGAACATGTTGGTGATGACGCATAATTAGCGTTTTAGAGGAAACCCTAGAAACTTATTATTGAATACAAATATGAATAATGATAATCTTCAAACATAATTCTTAAAGAACAACCAAGAACTAAATTTGCTCTATCAATCGAATCGAATCTTTCAACATGGATCTTAGTAAGAATTCATGTAGCCGACCCTACTTATAGTGGGGGAAGGCTTTATAAATTAATCGAATCTTGAATAAATCAAGAACACAAAATAAATCCGTGAGAATTGAACCCGCTCTGATACCATGTAGATGGTAATACATAAGCATAATATTAGAGATAAAGAATAAAAATAGTGGAAGAACATCGAGATTTTATGTGGAATTCTACTTCTTGAGCGGGATGAAACTGCGGAAGAATGCCTCTCAAGGGCTGGATCTTCTGTATTGCTTTCTCTCTCAACTGTTACATTGGGTGTGGGGTTTCTTATATAACCCCACAGACATACCCGAACCCCACTATTAGTAGATGTGAGACTAAACCTGTGGATGTGGTAATTGGACCGTAGAGGGATCCAATTACCCATCTAACACGTGACACATACTCTAACATACTCCCCTTTACATTTAAACTCAAGACCTTCATTGTTTAAAATGAATCACTCCATTTTTGTGGACCGAATCCAAGTCCACCGCCATAATCTCTTCGAGTTGCCGATCCACTGAAGAACCTGTAGATTCCAATATACGGTCCATAGAACCATCGACTAAAATGTTGACTTGTTTTGCCTTTATGATCATCTTTCAATGCCAATAAAATCCATTCCCTATTCCTCATGTAGTAGGTTTTCAAGAATAACTTAAGAGAACGAGATACGTCGATAACACCGAGATCTATATAGCTTCTTCCTAATGTAGAACCTACATTAACTCTTCGACGAAGAGAGTTAGACGTCGAGGATATGGCGGGAACTCATTTGAATAGATGCGTGGCGCGCCTGACATGATTGATTGAGTGATATTATTGAGATATTTTTCTATCTTTTATCTCTTTTATGTATTTTTTTATTATTTTCGTCTTAATTTATGTAATTTACCCAACATGTCTCTCCTCTTTATAAGAGAACCCTAAGGCCTCATGAGCATGCAATTCATTATTTTCCCTCAACATGGTATCAGAGCAACGGTCTTATATCGGAGTTCTCATACCCCAGTGCACCCTAGACCCCGCATACAACCTCCTCCCCGTCACGCGCCGTCACACCGCATGTCGCCGCCTCCCCTTCGGAGGCCGCCCACAGTGGGCGGCCCACCAGCACCGCGAGGAGCCCAACGTGCTTCCGCACCTCTGTGCAACTACAGAGGGCCCCATCGCACTGTCGCACCTCCATGCATGGCCTTAAAATTCGGTGAAATTCTGTCGAATTTTGATCGAATTTTGATATCCCATCGGAACTGAAATTCGACCGAAATGACTGAAATATGGGGGGCATAGTACAAAAGATGACCGAAATGATCAAAATTTCGTCGAATTTCGACCGAAATTTGATCGAAATTCCGTTTCGGTCGGTCATCGAAATGGTGCCTGAAACTGATATTTAAGACCCTGCCTCCCACAAACCGTCGTCAACCTGCTGTTGTGCACTGTAACACCTCATCGTGCGACTCTGTATGCTGCCAACGAACCCCGTGGTGGTTTTATCTCTCTGTCGCCAAACTGCACTCTGAAACAATCTGATTTTGATCGGAAAATTATATTTCAGACCTATAAATCTCGTTTTTTGACCCTAGCGCTGCTTGAGGAGTAACAAGAATGGTTGTATGAGTCTAACACGTACAACCAATCCTTCATATGATCGTGTAGCTTTGCTCGATTCGGTCTACTTCCCTAATTGATATTGCTTTTCAGACTTCTTTCATGTCGGAAAACAAGGGTGATGTCTTTTATTCATTTGGTTCCTTTAAGGGTCCGGCTCCTATCGTGAAGATGGATGAGACCAACTATGAGTTGTAGTCTATGCAGTTTCCGACTCTTCTGCATTGCAACAACAAGGAGCACATTTTAACAAAGCAAGAGCTGATGGACAAGACTTACTGGAAGCAAGATTACGTGTATACTCGAGTTTGGCTCTCTGGGACCCTCGACACGAAGATAGCCAATGATATTGTGAACCAACTCACCGCTGAGGCTATATTAGATGTTCTGGCATCCACTTATGCCCAAGCGAAAAACTAGGTCAAGATTCTTTAGCTTCAGTTTGACATATACATGGTAAAGCAGATGGCCGTCCACTACACATATTCTACTCACTTCATGGCATGTTTAAGAAGCTTCACAACTTCAGGGCTTCCCACTAGCCCCTATGCTATTCGTTCTAGTTGTCGATGCTCTGGCGGTTCTATTTGAGCAAGCGGTGGAATCCGGGTGGTGTGGAGGTTTTTGGTTAGAAGAAATCTCTATACCGATATTGCAATATGCAAATGATACACTATTGTTGCTGGGTGGCTCGGAGGAGCAATCACAGAACGCAACACAGTTGGCGGAGATTTTTAGAAGTCTTTCTGGGTTGGAGATCAACAAATGCAAGTCCGTGGCTATTGCCTTTGGGATGGAAGATGTTGAACGGGCTAATGTCGCTGCAACCCTTGGCTTCCCATTGGGGAATATACCCATTTCGATGTTTTTATACTCCACACGCCTGATGCCTGGTGGGGTCCGAAGAAAGTTTGAATCGCTAATGAAAATGTTTTTCTGGTCGGATGGTAAGCAACAGAAGTCGGGTGTGCACCTGGTCAGCTGGAAGGAGGTGACGAAGGGAAGGAGGAAAGGTGGCTTATGAGTCCGAGACGTGAAGTGCATGAACAAGGCTCTCCTAGCGAAATGGGTGACTCAAATTTGGGGGCCTTCATCAGTGGTCGTGATCAGAATAGTTCGAAAGATTTATGGGGTGCGAGGCGAGCTAGTGGCAAAAAGAATACGGTTGGAACCGCCGCCATGGACTGGTATACGGGAGATTCTACTGTCTCTCACGTACAAGCCGAGGTCGAAGATGGGGGACGACGACTTGTTCAGATTCTGGGGCGATAACTGGACATGTGAGGGGCAGCTCAGCGTTAGGTTCTCGAGGTTCAGATTCTGGGGCGATGACTACGTAGTTCTTGATTGATCTCTCTGAATCGGTGTCGGAGGCCCTAGCGCTGGGGATTTTTGTTGAGCTTGCAGATCATTTCGTGTGGATGGGGGGAAGTTCTTAACAAAGAAGGCGTATGATGAACTGAGACAACCAGTAGGTGAACAGGATCTGGAGCTTAACCAGGATTTAAAGGTGGTGTGGGCGGCTAAGGTTCTGTATAGAGTCAAGATTTTTCTATGGTGCTTGAGAAGAGACCGCTTGTGTGACAAGACAAGGAGGGCGTGAGCTTCAAAAAAAAAAAAAGACAAGGAGGGCGTGCCTATTCGGCTTGCAGGGCATGACTTGTGATAGATGCCGGTGTCAACAAGAGGATGCATGACATATTTTCTTCAAATGCACGTTTTCGGCACGGATTTGGAGGGTGTTGGGGTTAGACTGGCTCGAGATCGATCAAATGGCTGACTTCTGGAGATCGGTTCGTGCAGTGGGGTGCAACTCCACGGATGATGTTTCTCTTGCCTTTGCAAATGTTTAGGCGATTTGGCTAGTTCGTAATAATCTTATTTTCACAATCTGAGATTTTACTCAGAAAATGTGATTTCACATTGTAAAGCTCTATACAATTTCTGAGCTTCGCGATAATGTAACCTAATTATTTTAAATGAAATTACAGAAGCGGTATCTCCCAACTTGGGAGATCACCCATCGTTTTTCCATAAAAAAAGAAGCTTCACAATTTCTTACCGATTAGGACCTGCACAGAAAAACAAATGGCATACAGGAACTCTACGATGGTAGGAGTTTTCTTGGCTATGCTTGACCTAGAGTATGAGGCTGCACGAGCACAACTCTTTACTCGGACGACCATACCTCCCATGGAGGAGGCTTACAGTTGTCACCAGTGTTCACGAAAACGGCCCGTGCGACCGCATATGCGGCCGCATATGCGTATGCAATGCTCTCAGCGCACCGTTTTCATGAAGCCCCCCATTATGCGCCCTGTGCGCTTATGCGGGCCGCATATGCAGGATGTGCGGTTGCATATGCAGTCTGTGCGGCTGCATACATATTTATTTATTTAATTTTTATTGGTTAATTTGTGACACGTTTTTATTGTGTTATTCGTGCCACGTTTTTCCTTACTTTTGCATGTATGCCAACCAAGCATTCCATGACCATTTATATCCATCATTAAGTAATTGTACTGCGAGATTGGAGTAAACGCACAAGGAAGAAAAAGAATAATGTATTAATAATTTAGCAAATTAATTTAGTCAACTAATAGTTATTATGAATGCTATATATTATATGTAAAGTTTGGTACTTTTGATGAAGGATCGGTTATAAATATAACGACAGAGATAAATGACATTATATTCAACAATAGAGGTATTTTGTGTGCTAACTTTTCTATTTTGTTGATTGTTGTCAATTATTTTGTGTGCTAACCGTTTTATTGAAGTATTGATATTTGATTGATAGAGATTGTTTTGAACTCTAAAAGTTATTTTTCTTAGATCTTCTTTGGACCACAATTATACATAAATTTAGTTCGTTGTAATCATTTTTCTATATATTTATTTATTTTTAAATAAAAAATTAGGAAACCGCATAGAACCGCATATTCCCCGCATATGCGCCCGCATACCGCTTAAGCGTTACTCAGTGACCTGTTCGAACGCATATGCATACCGCTTTCCTGAACCTTGGTCGTCACAACATGCTTCTTATTCCACCTACTGCTGGCACACAACCTTCCTCAACGATGGTTGCTTTTCACGATAGAGGAGGTTATACTCAGTTTATATGACGTAGTCCCCATGGTAGAACTGGTGGATGTCAGCATGGTCCCTGCATCTACCGTCCTCATCTAAGACACTCTGAGGACACATGCTATTAGAAGCTTGGATATCCCGCATCTGCTCGAGTAGCAGAGCAGATTGAGTCTTCGGACAGTATAACTCCTCAAGCATATGCACGCCTTGATGACATTGTCTCTCGTATACGGGAGATCATGACTACAGTGGCCGACACTACCACTACAGAATCCACAGATACTACAACTGCAATTAGGACATCTTCGAGCTCCTCAGGTATCGCATACGTTTTTTTAGTTGTAGACTTGTAGTAGTGCAGATATGATAGAGTGAATCATGGACTCTGGTGCTTCTCACCATCTATGTGGAGACAAAGCCAAGTTTAGGTCTTACAGGTCTATACCCTCTGGTACATGGGTCGTCATTGCAAATGGGGTTCACTTACTCATCACAAGACATGGGGAGGTGCATTTGACAGCATCCATGCGTCTGTAAAATGTTTTATTTGCTCCTGATTTTCAGATGGACTTGCTTTCTATTAGTCAGATTACAAATGATCTGCATTGTCGTGCGATTTTTGACTCCTCTTGTCTTATGTTTCAGGACATCTCACGAGTAAGGTGATTGGATGTGGCTGTGAGCAGCGAGGGCTCTACAGATTGGTCCAACCTCCTCATGCTAGTACCTTTACTATTCCTATTGGACCAGTCTCACCATACCCGTGGCACCTTCGTTTTGGCCACCTCCCTCCATAGAAGCTGTGTCATGTCCTCCCACAGATCTCTACGTGATCTTCCTTCCAGTGCGAGTTTTGCCTACTTTGGAAGTATCACCGTTATTTGTTTCCATCTCATCAGAGTTGGAGCAGTTCTCAGTTGTTTGAGCTTCTTCACTTAGTTATCCGGGGTCCGAGTCGTTTCCTTCATCATCAAGGACTTCGTTTTTATTTGGTTGCTATTGATGACTATTCGAGACTTTCTTGGATTTTATTGTTGAAAAATAAGTTTGAGGCTGGCTCTGTCATTAAATCATTTATTAACGAGATAACGAATATTTTTTCCGCTACTATCAAGTATTTGCATTCTGATAATGCCTTAAAGTTCTTCACTTTACAAATATCTGAGTTTCTTAAGTCACATGGCATTATACACCAGACCTCGTGTGCTTATACAACTCAACGAAACAGTGTTGCCGAGCGCAAACATCTCCATTTACTCGATGTGATCAGAACCCTTTTGATTCAGAGTCATACTCCTCACTCTTATTGGGGTGATGCGGTTCTCACTACCTGCTACATGGTGAATCGTATGCCATCCTCTGTTTTGGGAAAAAGGTTCCTTTCTTGATTGCATTTCCTGAGAAGGATTTTTTGCTTTTATACCCCATGTGTTTGGATCTATGGACTTTCATGATACATTCTCTTCAGTGACCAAGCATTCTACTCTGTGTATACTTCTATCTGTTGCAGTGACATGGGATTGCCCTCTCTATCATCTTGATGTGAAGAATACTTTTCTCTATGGTGACCTACATGAGGAGATTTACATGCAACAACCACCTAGGTTCGCTGTCGAGGGGGAGTATTAAAAGGTTTGCATGCTTCGTAAGGCGATCTATGGCCAAGAGCATAGTTCAAGAAGCTCTCAGACTTGATAGGTTTGTGAGATCGACTGTCGACCATTCATTGTTTGGTCAGATGACTCGGAAAGGTACAATAGTCATACTTGTGTATGTTGATGACATCATTGTTATAGGGGATGAAGAGCAGGGCATCCAGGCTTTTAAGGATTTCCTAGTCAGCAGTTTGTGACCAAAGACCTTGGTAGCCTACACTACTTCCTTAGACTAGATTTCTCCAGAAACCAGTGAGGTCTCGTGATGACCCAGAGGAAGTATGTTACAAATCTTCTTTCTGAGACATGCATGGCAGATTGTAGGCCTGCCACTACTCCTATGGACCCGGGCATGAAGCTCTATGATGATGACACTGAAGAGGTCAATAAGAGGAGGTACATGGAGCTTGTTGGGAAGTTTCTTTATGTGACCATAACCAGGCAAGATATATCCTTTGCAGTGAGCAAAGCGAATCAGTTCATGAAGCAACCTAGACAAGCACATATGGATACTGTCCATATGATTTTGAGGTATCTGAAGGCCTCACCTGGCATTGGTCTTCTATTCAGTAGAGGTACATCCATTGTCGTTACAGCTTGTGCAGATGCAGATTATGCAAGGTGTCCCAAAGACAAGAAGTCTACCTCTGAGTTTGCCGTGTTTATAGGGAGTTTCTTGGTGTCATGGAAGAGCAATAAACAGACAATGGTTGCTGATCCAACGTAGAATCAGAATACATGTCCATGGCACAAGCTAGCACAGAAATGATGTTGGTCAGATCCGTTCTTAGTGACCTAATTGTTTCGTTGCCTCTTCCCATGCACCTCCAATGCGACAACCAGGCTACTCTCTTCGTCACCAACAACCCAACCTTCCATGAGAGGGCCAAGCATACCGAGGTAGACAATAACTACACTCGAGACATGATACAGAAGGGCATTATCTCCACTACTCATGTTAGCTCAGGAGATCAGACGACATGTGTACTTACCATGGCCCTAGCTATAACGCCTTACCAGAGATGCTGTTCCAAGCCGATCATGATGGATATCTATGCTCCAACTTGAGGGTGTTGAGGTATTTCTCTATCTTTTTTCTCTTTTATGTATTTTCTATTATTTCTATTTCCATTATGTAATTTACCCGACGGGTCTCTCATCTATATAAGAGAACCCTAGGGCCTCCTGACAATGCAATTCATTATTTTCCCTCAACAGATATCACATGCGAAACAATGAGAAAACACACTTTTTTTATTGAGTCCAAGTCTAGCTTAGGTTCGGAATCACAACAGCTAGAGAGATGACCCGAAGGGAGGAATTTGTCAGCTCCCTCCACAGCCTTCGGTTCGGCCTTGTTAGCGAAACGGAAGCTATCCTATCAAGACACCCCTAAGTGGGCATTCGATTTGGGTTCCCATTACCAAACCTAAACATGTGGCATTATGTAAAGGTTCCCTGATGGGAGTCTCCCTCCACAGAGTCGTCAACATTAGGGTCTGATCGATGATTCAAGATGAGTGATCAACCTGGCAATCTCATGAATTATGTTAAATGGTCCGACTAGACAAAATAGCCTGAAACAATCTCAACATAAGAGGGTGGGGATACAGAATAAAGCTATGACTTTATCGATGGTATCGCAATTGTCTTGTCCAAGAACTTGCCTGAGAAGCGATCCACAACTGATGGTGCTTTGGAATCTTCCATCAGGGACGACGACATTTCAGATTCCCTTCTCGACGGAGACTCTTCAACTTCCAGTCTTGACGACGGCTCCGATGCCTCATCGACCACTGGACTGTCGGGACACCTCATTGGAAGCGTGGTTCTATAGTGAATCCCTTGTTGAGGAAACACCTCTTCTATTGTGAGAAGTAGTAGCCGTCCATCCATCAGCACATCGAACGCCGATGGAGTAGAAAGTTTGAAACCAATGATGGAAACCAATACATTGGCCTATTGACCTCGAGAGATCCCATCAAAGGTAACTGTTAGTACATCACCGCTCTTTTGCAAGACCTCCTTTACCTTTACAAGGAACTGGGATAGGAGGGCGAGCCCTCTCACGTGGAAGGTTCTTGGTGAAGAAAGATCCGATGCACCAGCATGAGCAAGAGGCTTCCTCCAGTGCACCACTCCTGTACCCTTGAAAGTCCCATGAAAATGTTTTTCCAAAGAGCCTCAGTGCCTCACCAACATCTGACATGGCACCCCACAATGTTGTTCCCAACACCCTACCAATGCCAACGAGGATACATCTCAATACCTCCTTTCTCCCAGCCATAATCTCAGAACGAGGTTTCCAAATTCTGCAGTGCCATCATTGCACGATCATTGCCTATGGCCCAACGCCGCACCTGAAACATTTTATCGGGTCATGGCACACTGCTGCATGGTGCCCTCACCCATCGCATCTCAGACACCTTCCTTCTAACTGACACCAATCCAGAATGCTGGGTTCCCCAGCAGGCTTCCAGGGCTTTCACTTCGCAGTGGGACGAGCCTCCTTCGACGAAGTCCTCCACTCAAGCATATAGTCACCAGCCATTCTCTTTCAAATCAAGCATCCAGTCCCTCTCCTTTGTTAACTTTTTATCACGTGCCAATCACCTGTGACGTGCATCTGAGGTTTAGAAAGCGTTTCCATGAACTCAATGTGCGTGATGTACAGAGTCTTTTGGCAAAAAGAACAGAGAGCGATGGAGATGGAGAAGAACCAATCAGTTATCGTAAAATGGCCGAGGATTACCTAAATGGCTGGTGCGATCCTCGCCAAAACTTGTTGCACAGTGACAGCGGCAGTCCATGGCTCTGTCAGGGCATGGTTAAACAGAAGGAATGAGATGGGAGAAGGGCTGGAGATGTTGCGATGGAAGGTAAAGATGGGTTCCCATGTCAGGGTGGTGGCAAAGTGAAGGGTGGAATACATCTCTCAGAAGACCATGGTGCTCCAGACATCTTGGGAAGAAAAAGATGGACTGCAGATGGTGGGCAGATGATGGGAGAATGCCGCTCAACGATGGTAATAATCTCCAATAAAAAGTTGCGATCCCTCGACCTCGCACCCTTGCACTTAAGCCGGGTACAAAGGATGTTGATGCAATTCATGCAGTTGAATGCACTTAATATGTCAAAAGCCTTGTTACTGGTTTTTCGACACTTTTTTGACATTATGTTGCCATTTATCTATGATCTCCAAAATGGCATTTTCCTTCGACCAAATCTTTTTTTCCTCCCCATCATTTGGAAAAAAAATTCAGGGTAATCGTATTACTTGTGCCTTTTCTAATGTAGATGGATTGGTCAAAATTTAGGTTTTTTTATATACATTATCCGTCCGTTTGTTTGCCTGCCTGCATGTCAGTCTGTGTGTGTCCATTTCATATTCCGTAATCCCTATATTTATCTTATCTGCATGTCAATCAGGCTGCATGTGTGCGTGCATTTTATTTTCTCTATTTCCATCTTATCTGCATGTGTGTTCATTTCATATTTTCTATATTCACCTTATGTGATGGTTTCTGCACAACTATTGTCATCACAGAAGCTCATTGCTTATGACCATTTGGAAGGTGATCCTGGCCTTGATGGTGGTAAAAATGCACCTCTGTTTGCTGATATGCTTACCATAATCTGCTCTTGTGTCCATTCTTCCTCATCAGACAGGTTTAGTTTTTCCTTTGCTTGTCTTGCTTGTCTTTGAAAATAACTAAGTGCAGCTTGATTGCATTGTCAAATTTGCAGTACTATTTTACAAGTTTTGAAAGTGCTCCTCACAGTTGTAGCATCTACAAAGTTCAGAGGTATTTTCCTTTGAAAAACCTTACAATCTTCATCTCACTTTGTCATGTGAGGTGTTGGACATTTGCTTACGTTTTGTGTGTGTGCAGTGCATGGGGAACCTTTACTGGCCATCATCAATGTTTGCTACAATATTTCTCTTAACAGGTGTTCCCATAATACCTTCTGCAGCTTTAAATTTTATGAGTAAGCTTGGAAGTAAGTGTTTTTGATGTTTTTTCTTTAATAGTAAGAGTCCGGTAAATCAAACAACTTCTAAAGCAATGTTGACTCAGATGATTAGCATCATATTTCGACGTATGGAGTCGGATCAGGTAAAGATCTTTCCCTATTTTTAATAACCAAAAGATATTATACTGCATTATTATTTCTCTATATCAGGATTCTGAGTTTTCCAGTTGGATTCTTAGATTGCTCCAGCATCAGTTATTACCGATGAGCACATGAATCATGCATCCAGTTGTACAGATGGTATCAATGAAAAAATCATTATGGATGGTCAATCTGAGAAAAGAACAGCTTCAGATGACAACATGAACATGAGAAAAGAAGGGTCTCCCACATCTGTTGAGGTTCTGCAAAATCTTGCTGGTAGTGCTGACATTAAGGTAACTCTATCAAACTACTTGTTTTTTTATAAAAGAGAGGGTGACCTCCCCAAGGGAGTCACCGCAACCACTGTATCATTAATAGCGTTTGAAGTACATTACCTGGCAATCCAAGAGTTATACTAGGCTTTACAGTGCGCTACAACATTTTCTGAGTAAAAACCTTGATTTTTGAACACCACATCATTCATCCCTAGCCAGATTGCCCAAAGAACCGCAAAAGGTTTGGAGCAATCGTCCGATGATCCACTTACCATCGCTCTAACCGACCTCCAGAAAGGTTCCACTCCATCTGTCGCCACCAATCGGATGTCCACCTACTGCCAAACTTGTGCCGACATTAGGCACCTGAAAAATAAATGATCGAGGTTCTCCTCCATCCCGTGGCATTTGTCATAGAGGATGTCTTCAACACCAAAAATCCGCCCCCTCCTCGCTTTGTCACACATGCGGTCCCTTCTCAAGCATCACAAGAAGATGACGATCCTGCCCGGTAGCTTGGTTGCCCATACTATCCTCATATCCTGGCACTGATCTAGATCTTGGACATCTTCCACAATCATCATCTCTTCATACGCGCGTTTAACCGAAAACTGCTTGCCTGTCCACACAAAGTGATCCAAGCCCTGCTCTAGGTCCCCCGACGAAGGCAGTTCCTCATGTAGTCTGACGTATTCTGCTAACTGTTGATCCAACAGATCTGAGAGGAAGGTCGACGACCATGTGTTCGAATCCACAACCCGCGCGACGGAGCTCTCCCTAGATGCTGCTAAAGCAAACAGTCTCGGATACCTATCTGCCAGGGATCCCTCGCCCGTCCAATCATCGCACCAGAACCTGAACGTGTGTCCGTCCCCGACCTTTAGGCGCATCCTATGGGTAAGCATGGGCAACACCTTTTGTATCCCGACCCAGAGAGGAGACTCAAAACGTGCTCTCTTAGCCATTAGTCCCCACCCCCCTCAACTTTATATATCTTCCTCACTAGTCTAGCGACCAGGGAGCTAGAAGGGCCCCATATTTGGATCACCCACTTTGCCAGAAGTGCCTTGTTCATAGTCTCAATGTCGCGTACCCCCAGGCCTCAAGCCCTACGCCCCTTCTTCACTTCTTCCCATTTTACTAGGTGCATTCCCGATCTCTAATGCTTAAAGTCTGACCACAAGAACCTTCTCATTAAGGCCTCCATCTTTTTCCATACCCCTACAGACATCAAACAGACCGAGAAGAAGAAAATTAGGATGGCCAAAAGAACATGCTTGAGAAGAGTCAATTTCCCTCCCCTCGACAGAGTGACAACCTTCCACCTGACTAGGCTTTGCTCCATCTTGTTCAATACCACTTCCCAATCAGAGTTCCTCAACTTACCAGCCACCAGTGGTAATCCCAAGTACTGGATAGGAAAACTCCCTAAGGGGCAACCGATCAGCTTCGAAATCCTTGCGCTATCAGCCTCCTCCATCCCGAACAGAATGACGACCGATTTTTGTTTGTTAATCTCCAATCCAGAGAAGCTGCTGAAAATATCGACAATTTGAGCTGCATTACCTATATGTTCTTCCGAAACATCCGGGAAGAGTACTGTGTCATCCGCATATTGAAGTATGGGAATAGATATGTCATCCAACCTGAAGCCTATGCACCAATCGACCTCCACCGCCTGCTTGAACAAAACCGTCAAAGCTTCTACTACCAACACAAATAGTGGGGGGGGGGGGGCGAAGGGTACCCTTGTCGAACTCCTCTTTGTGGCTGAAAGAGGCCAACCTCTGGCGTTCCGTTCACCAAGATCGAGTAGGAGGCGGTGGTGACACATCTCTTCATCCATGCTACCCAAAGCTCCGAGAAACCTCTCCTCCGCAGGGATGTCCTTAGGAAGTCCCAGTTGACACAGTCATATGCTTTTGCATAGTCAATCTTCCACAAATCCCCCTTCTTCTTGGATCATTTTCACATAAGACAGATCTCTGTTGCCATGACCAAGCCGTCTGCCATATGGCACCCAGGGATACACGTCGATTGCCCCTGAAGAATTATCGGACCCAAAACCACCTTCAGTCGGTTCACCAGAACCTTAACCAAAATCAAGTAAAGCGCATTGGAGAGCGCTATTGGTCTTAGAATCCTCAACTCTCGTCGGAGTCTCCTTCTTCGGGAGAAGGAATAACATGGCCTGGTTCACCTTTTCGAAGCCTCTATTTCCTTCCCTGAATTCAATGAATACCTCCAGAATCACTTCCTTCAGCAATTCCCCGAACTCTCGGTAGAAAAACATCGAGAATCCGTCCGGACCAAGCGCGCCATCCGCATTTAGCCCCCATACCACGGTGTTCACCTCATCCAGGCCAAAATGTGCCATCAACGCCTCTGTCTGCATCAGAAATGGTTGCCACCCCTCTCCCTGTCCACCCTCAGCTAGCGCCTCTTCTCTTACGCGAAGTCTCAATGAAATGACCTCACAGGGCCGAGCCCAGCTGTGCCCATGGTTTCAGATTTCGTGAAATTTCGATGAAATTTCGGTTTCGACAAGGAAGCGAAATCTCGAGCGAAATGACGATATGAGGGCATTTTTCTGTCATTTCTTCACAAATGATGGTCGATATTGGTGAAATGTCGTCGAAGCGTCGAAATTTCGACGAAATTTCGTATCGACAGAGTATCGATACGATATCCAAAACTAATATTTAAACCCTTGGTTGTGCCTCCCCTGAGACCATGACACCACCGATCTCAATCTCATGCAGGTAATTTCTTCTCCTTCTCCCATAGGCCACAGAATGAAAAAAATGGTATTTGCATCCCCCTCCTTTAGCCGTTTTTGTCTGGATCTTTGTCTCCATTCCACCTCTTGTTTCAATCTCTCTCTTCCAATAGTCTCAGCCTCTCTGCCAGTTCCTCCTAGCTTAGACTTCTCTTGTCGTCCAATCCGTCTAGCCGTGAAACCCCAGCCTGTGCCTCCTCCCTTTTCGCTCTCCGTCTTGCTTTGACATCTCTCCCAAATTTTATCAGGAATGTTCACATTAGTCTCAACTTAGCCTCGAATCGAGAGATTGTCGAGCCCTTTGGGTGCCAACCAGCCCATAGCTCAACAACCGTGTCTCTGAAGCCCTCCTCCGAGAGCCAACTTCGCTCGAATTGAAAGTGGAATCTATTAGTCCTCTGATCCCCGGATGACCACAAGATAGGTGTGTGATCAGAGTGAGACGTCGGCAACACCCACACACACGGCAATGGGAAGAACTCCACGCCCCTTGGCGATATCATTAACCTATCCAAACGTGACCGAGATCTCATATTGTGCCACACATCAAACTACCTGTTAAGGACTTGATTGACAAGATTAGCGGAGATGGATCGAATAATTTTTAGTTTAGAAAAATAAGTTGAACAACAAAAATCCATTTAAAGTAGGAACACTAATAACTTCAAGTAATATCATCTTTAATGATAGGATCTGTTCGCAAAGAGCTCAAGGATCTCTCTCTCACTCTCTCTCATCACCACCAGATATTAATATCATAATGAGGGGGTTAAAAACTTAAAAACAAACCTTTTATGGTTATACCTTGTGATGCCATTTATCAGGGTCTTGAAGCTATTCTCAACAAGGTTATTAGCATTGAGGATGGGGAAACTGTTTCAAGGTATGGGACGTTATACCTTTATGTTATATTTAGAAACTTTTTCATGTTGTATTCATGTGGAGAGAACAGTGCCAATCTACATCTTCAGGGGAGTTGATCTTGAGAGGGTGAGCATGGGCCAACGTGATGCATTGCTAGTGTTTCACACCCTTTGCAAGGCACTTTTCTCTCAGCTATAAGCTTTCAGTTTCTTTGTTTGCTTTGTTCTGGACTTTCATCGTTCCGTCCATTCCAAATTGCAGATGTCAGCAAAAGATGAGAATGATGATGCCACTATGAAGACTCGACTCCTATCTCTCGAACTACTGCAGGTTAGTTTGTAGTAGTGTTCGTTAATTCACAGAATGCATATTTTCTCAACACTTCTTAGCAGAAGTGGGCACCTTACTGTGCAAAGATAATGGTTGGAATAGTTGGTCTGTAGCATGTTGAACATGCCTAATCCGGGTCCTCCTGTTATTCCATTTTCATTCTGCAACTTTATCATCTCCCTCCCTTTTCAAGTGGTAGGAAAGCCACATGTTATATCACTGTATTAAATGGCAATTTAATCTATCAGAGTCTGCTGGAAGGCATGAGCTACTCCTTGACAAAGACTTCCACTTTCATTGACTATCTTAAGGCATATCTTTGTTATCCTTTACTACGAGCTTCTGTTTCACCATCCTTAGTTGTCTTTCAGGTAACTCTATGTTGATAAATTTAGTAATTGTTTGTTTTATTTTGCTTGCATATCTGTTAACTTTGAATTTGGCTTTTAGATTGCCTTTCATTCTTCAATGTGACCATGCTGATTCTTTTTTCTCTGCTTCCAATCAGTATGCCGCAGGGATATTTGCAGCGCTTTTGCTACGATTTAGGGAGAGCCTAAAGGTGTAGTTCTCGTGACATAAAACATATAAGATCCTATCACTGTTTGTTTATTTTTCTGCATCCTTTTTTCTGCGAGTAAGCGCTTAAAGCCTTTTGCAGGGAGAAATTGGCATCTTCTTCCCTTTAATAATTTTAAGATCTATAGACGTCTCTGATACTGCTACCAGTCAAAGAGCAAGTGTTTTGAGGTAAATGTATTTTTTATTGCCGAGTTGCTATATGTTTTCCCTGATATCTAAAAAATTTCAAGAATTCAAAGCTTTTCTTTTCAAGGGAAAATACAAAAATAAACACGACTTTTGTTAATTAAGGGATTTTTACACTTGTGCCCTTACGAGATTTTGCAGTTACACTTATGCTTCTACCTTTTCTGTAATAACACTTATGCTCTTAAGAAAACTATTGAATAACACTTATGCTCCTATGGTTAATTTTCATCTCTTAAAGGCAGGGAAATTAGTATAATTCATCTCCTTTGCTCATCCTCCACTGCCACCCCCAAAGCCCATTGCCTGCAGCCCACTACATATTGTGGAGCAGAGACTTGATGGATTCGAGAATTCTTTCATGCCCTATAGGGCAAACATAGTAATAAAGTTCCACCTCCACCATCTACAAAGAAACATCAGAAGATGGTCGCCGGTTACTACAAGGGACAATTACCAGAATTTGTTGCAACCACTCCTGAGGATGTTGATTCCTGGTTAGAAACGATCGAGAATGTTCTCAAAATCATTCAAGCCCAGGAAGATTATTGGGGGCCATTCACTAAGTAATTATTGAGTGGACATGCCAAGCGATGGTGGACCACACTATGCTGATCAAGGTTGCAAAAGGTAGTCGGTACTCGGTCGGTTGGGTCACTAACTAAGGATTAATCGGTAGTCGGGCGATTAATTGGATTTAGTTGGGCTTTAATCAGCTTTGATTTTTTAAATATATGTCATTTTTATACATATATTATAATATATTTACCTAGATTTATATATTATCTTACTATCATAATGAACCAAAAGAAGTAATTGGATTTAAATAAAACATTAAGCAGATTAGAATAAGTTTGCTTTTAGAAAAATTAGAAAATATGGCATCTCCAAGCAAAAATTGGTTGACTAGTGGACCTAGTCGGAATTAGTCGGTACTCGGTCGGTCACCCCACTGACCAGACTAGTCGAACCTACTAGTCGGGCTAGTCGGGTGACTTTACAACATTGATACTGATACTCACTTCATCCCTTGACTCGGGATGGCTTTGTGGGGTCATCTAGAGAATAACTTCTTCCTGACTATTGGGTGAGAAGGAAGAGGAGAGAGTTGGATGAGCTAACAATCATGAGCCCCTTATCCACAACTTGTGATTTCTATACATAATTTTTTTATAAGATGGGTGTGAACTCGAGATGAGTCACACCATAGGCCATTCCATTAAAATTAAAAGGGAGTTACATGGATCATGCTTCACAAAAGGCCCTGATATGGAACATTATGTTCTCAACATAATAAAGATCTCGACGGAAAATCACCACATTACGTGAGAGCCAAATAACCCCAGCGCCACTACAGGTCACATACAACCATCTTGTGTACTTGCGTAAGCCGTGATATGGGAAGTCCAAAGAGCCTCCATAGAATGGCACTGCAATCAAGTGAAGTCCAAACGATCCCATAACTCAGGTGAGATAGAACAAAATTAAGAATAAATGCTCCAAATCCTCGATTGGGCCTTCGCATCTTGGACATGATTGGTGACACACATGCAACCAACACAATAAAGATCATGTTCTCAACATAATAAAGATCTCGACGGAAAATCACCACATTACGTGAGAGCCAAATAACCCTAGCGCCACTACAGGTCAAGTACAACCAACCCGTGTACTTGTGTAAGCCTTGATATGGGAAGTCCAAAGAGCCTCCATGGAATGGCACTGCAATCAAGTGAAATCCAAACGATCCCATAGCTAGGGTGAGATAGAACAAAATAAGAATAAATGCTCCAAATCCTCTATTGGGCCTTCGCATCTTGGGCATGCTTGATCATACGCATGCAACCAACATGCTTTGATCACCTGAGTGGTTAGTCTTCGTGAAACGTTATAAGGCTCGATTGGTAGCCAAGGAGTACACTCAAACTTATGGCATGCATTACCTTGACACTTTTTTCACTAGTGACTCGTCTCCCTACGCTGCGGATTCTTATTTCTATTGCTGTCTAGCTCTCTGGCCACTCTACCAGTTGGATGTGAAAAGCGTTTTTTTATATGGAGATCTATATGAAGAAGTATATATGCAACAACTCATGGTTTTGAGACCAATTTGGAGTATCAGATGGTGTGCAAACTCTACAAAGCAATATATGGTCTCAAACAAAGCCCCAGAGCTTGATTTCAGAAATTACCTAACATTGTGTCCAAGGTTGGTTTCATTCGCTCTAGTATATTTGTCAAGAAAACAAAGAAAGGGACGATTTCTATTTTAGTATATGTTGATGACATAATTCTAACTAGAGATGATACTAGTGGCATATCATATACTAAAAGGTTTCTGGTTGAACACTTTGGCACCAAAGACTTAGGAGAGCTTCGTTATTTCTTAGACATCAAAGTCGTAAGGAAACTGGTGGCTTGATTCTCTCACAGAGGATATATGTTATGAATCTTCTACATGATATGGGAATGTTAGGGGCTAAATCAACATCTATTCATATGGATCCCAATGCACGAATGTATGAAGTCTCACATATATATGTTGATACAAAACAATACTGATGTCTAGTGGTAAAACTCCTGTATGTTACAATTACTAGTCTTGATATCTCATTTGTTGTTAATCGAACAAGCCAGTTCATGACTATGCCATGCCAAGTGCACTTGGAGGCACTTTTGATGATCCTAAGATACTTGAAATCTGCTCCAGGGGAAGGCCTGTTATTCACTTGTAGAAAGGAACTTGACATCATGGCCTATTTTGATCCTGACTATATAGGGTGCCCCAATGACAAAAAGTCTGCTATCGGTTATTGCACATATCTTGGTGGTAACCGCGTCACTTGGAGAAGCAAGAAGCAAGTGGTCGTTATTAGATCCAGTGTAGAATCTGAATGCAGAGCAATGACCTAAGCCACCACTGAACCAATGCGGATCAAGTCGGTTCTCGAAGGATTTACACTTACCTGATCCAATAATGCTCCGTGACAATACTGGTGCAATGTTCATTGTAAATAATCCTACCTTTTATGAATGCATCAAACATGTGGATGTAGTATATTTTGATTTACGTTTTTTAGTTCATATTTAATGGGTATGCGTGTAATTGTTTTAGTAACCCTAGCCTCCCGTCTATATAAGGGAGAGCTATTCTTATGAGAAACACACAACATTTTTATCTCATTCTTGCAAACATTGAGAAATATACCCAGTTTTCTATGGCGAAAGTGTGGCAAGGGGATTCAAAGCTTCAGCCTTTTATCTTTATGGGTGGTATATAATTTCAACTATTGTATTCTCGGAACTAAATTAAGATGGATTGTTAACATGCTGTTTCACAATTTCCTCTCTTATTGTGGATTTGTTTTCAAAAGGCTTAGAATTTTTTGGGCATCTTAATGTAGTTCATCTTCAGTCATCACATGTTTCTAGAGTTCTGCAGGATGCTTGAAAAGTTATGCAAAGATCCAGAAATGCTTGCGGATGTATATGCTAATTATGATTGTGATCTTGATGCACCAAACCTGTTTGAACGAATGGTAATGGTGCTGACTATAATTTATTGCTTTGTTTTTCTTTACTGTATCTAAGGTTTGGCCTCTCTGCCCTACTGGTCTGAGAAGGTTAATTCTTTGTCAAGAATAGCTCAAGGATCACATAATGTTGAACCGAATTCTGTTGCTGCTGCTCTAATATCATCAATCAGGACTTCATCTCTTCAGGTATTACGCATGTTTTCCACATGATCAGACTTGCAAGTGATTGCCATTTTTTAATCAAGCTTTAATTTACTCCATCCAAAGGATATATTATTGTGGTCCTGCTGATCGCAATGAGCCCATCTTAATATTTTTTTTGAAAATACTTAAAAGCCCGTGATAAAATTTTGGAAGCATTTGCATCTAAAATTGAAGGACATGAAATTGCCCATAGTACAAATATAACCAAACAAATAAAAGAATACTGATTAAAAAAATACTGATTAGATTGCATATCAGTCATACATGTTTCCATCCACCAATTGAAAAAGAAAGGTCGTAAATTGTCCTTATGGGATGAAAACACGTATATAATTGAAACTGGCATAAATCTCGATGACCATTGATCATTGATGAAGTTCTCATATCGATATGATGGGACAACCTTAGTATATTCTAGGTTTCTGCGTTCCATATTCCATGGCTTTGAAAACTTTGTAGCAATAAATATTTAAGTGATGATGCTTTTTTAAAAGCAATGAGTCAAAACTCAGCAATTGAGCTTGAACCTAATAAGTGAATGGCAATCTAGAAGGCTAATATAGATGTATTTTCTGATTCTTACATAGATATATTTTTGGCTGACCTATGATATAATCATTATAAATGTATACAAAGATCAATCCGAGAAATTGTCCTTAGACAAATGGCTTGAGTATGCTTCATATTGCACAGACTCGCTGCGAAAATTAGGCACCTTGCATATCCAGTAGCTGCTTCTGTTTGATCACAGAAATTTCTCCCTAAAGTTGCTCTCCTATGCCTATTGATTTAGTCAGTTTCAAAACATCCTGTCCCCAAACACAATTAAAATTGGAAGGCAATCGACCACATGACTTGAGATTTTTGCAAAATGAAGATACTCTTCTCATGTTTTCTTTCTTCCTCTTTGCAGTAATGTATTACTTACCAACTATAAGTTCTGCATATTAGATCATGCATCCTCTGAAATAAGAAATATCCGATGTGGTTGTAATAAATTTGAGGATCAAATTTCATGTATTTTGCTAAGCTTTCCTTATGTATTATGGATATATTCCCATAACTGCTGTCAAATTCTCATAATATTGTTCGTCTGTCAGTGCCTTGTAAATGTTATCAAGTCATTGGTGGACTGGGAAAAATCCGAAAGACAATCTGGTGAGCACAATAGGATTGGCAGATCCTACGAGGAGAAGGTTAAGCAATCCATGACTGTAGATGTGAATGGAAGCGTGAATGCTGGTCTTAACCAGTTTGAGAAGGCCATAACCCCAAGCTCCACAGTGGAAGCTGCTATTTTAGAGGTAATTACATATGGAATTTGAACTCTGATTTGGAATTACAGTTTAAAAAGGATTCCTGTTTATTATTTGATGCTGTTCTCTCATATCATGATTCGGATCTTGTTTAGTTTAACCGCAATCCAGGAAAAGGGATAGAATTTTTAGTATCGAATAAACTAATTGAGAAGACAACTGCTTCTGTAGTACAATTCTTGAGAAACACTCCGGGCTTGGATAAGGTAGTTTCTGGGCATCAAAGCTTTCCTTCCTCACTGAAAGAGAAACGCACTTAAGTTTTAAAATATTGCAGGCTGTAGTAGGCGAGTACTTGGGCCAGTCAGAAGAATTTCCTGTTGCTGTTATGCATGCTTATATTGATTCGTTGAAGTTTTCGGGATCAAAATTTGATGTCGCTGTTCGTGAATTTCTCCACGAATTTCAGCTTCCTGAAGAAGCACAGAAAATTGATCGCATCATGGAGAAGTTTGCTGAACGGTAAAGTTGTTTGGATTAAGACCAACAAAACTGTATTTTTTAGCGAGTCGGCTCTACCTTATGTACTCAAACCTTGAATTTGAATTTTATATTTCTACATTCTATGGCTTCTGGTAGCTTCCTGCTAATACACGCCATTCCTTTAAATCTCTTCTTTACCATGGTTCTCCAATTGACCAGTGCCCCTTGGTTTGTCCTCCTTTAAATAACTCTCCCGTTCCCATATAAATTGCAAACTGTGTTACTATATTAACTTGTTAATGGGTACAAACATTATCCACTTCCAGATCAATGCCATGTCTATATTTTGGGTGCGTAAGAACTGAATATTCAAGAAAAATGCAAGGTTCGGTCTCATTTGAAAGTGATAAATGAAGAATTGAATTAGTTATTTTTCATTGACGGGGCACTCCCTTATACGTGGAAATGAGTATGCCAAAAGTACAAAGGAACCATGAGGGGATAACAATGAAAACAGAGCAATATATTCGCTCAGCAGATTCTGGAATCTTTCTGAATACAATGTATATAGGAGAACAACAATATGCCCATATAACCAGTTCAGTAGACTCGGTCTACAATGTGAAACCCTAATCATACTTGCTCTTCCTCAGGGGATGGCATGGCCTCAAATTTCAGCAAAATTCAGTCGAATTTCTGTCGAATATCGATATCCCGTCGAAATCGAAATTCCACCGAAATGACCGAAATGATCGATATGGGGGTCCTAGTACAAAAAAATGACCGAAATGACCGAAATTCCAGTCGAAATTCCACCGAAATTCTGTTTTGGTCGATACCGAAATGGTAACCGAAACCGACATTTAGGGCCTTAGGGGATGGGAGTTGTCTGCTCTGGAGGCTCGAAATTGGCGCATTGATGAAAATTCACATATAACATCCATAGCTTAGGGTGTCTGAAAAGTGGCTATGGTGGAGGTATTGCTTGGAAATTGGTTGACTGATATGATTCTCTTCAAGATATGAAGGTGGACAGTTGGGATGAAGGGTTGTGAAGACCCGTGCATGTTTCGAGACTATTAGACTTCCGGACGACTGATTCTGTGGGGAGACTTGGGGGTACTTACATGGGTAGAATGCTGATTTTCATCAGCTTTTGGATGAGGTAATAGGGGGGAAGTTGCATTCTGTTGAGGATTTCTCTTTGGTATTCTTCCAGAAAACATATGATTTTCCGGGCTTCCTTCCTCTAGCCAAAATGTGAATCACTTTTTGAGGGAAAAGTCCTGCCTTTCGATGTCCTTTTCCCTTTTTCAAAAGGTGGCTAGTATGTAGATAGAACTTCCCAATCCCTCAAGGCTTGTTGCTTCTTAAGCCCGAGCAAGTCCAAGACTGTATTCGATCTCATTTAATATCATATCGTAGCGCTTCTTCCCCGGGGCCTTGCTACTAATATATATATATGTATACACACACATATATAAATATATATGTAGAGAGAGAGAGAGAAAGAAAGAGAAAGAGAAGAAAATATTCTCATGGACACTCACAAGTGTGTATTTCCATGGCTATAAACTGGATATTTTAAAATTAAATATAAATCAAAGCTATTGATCTTTATTCAAAAAAATACATATTCTATTAAAATTTTAGGCCATTTGTGGTTCTGTAATACACCTCTCAAGTGATGCTGGATTCATTTCATTAGAGCCGTTGACTGTTTATTAATGTTGGATTGTGTTTACACTAGGAAATTGGTATATAAAACTTAATGAGGACACAAAGTTGTGTGTGCCCATGGGTACATGCTCCTTGCCGTCATATATATATATTGTTGGAAGAAGAGAGTGAATTGTTTATTCCAGAGAACCCTAGGCTTTCTTATATGGAGAAGGCCTATGGGTAAATTACCTAAGATGGATACAAGAAAATAAAAATTGCAGAAAGGATATGTAGAACATAGAAATATCACTACACTCCTCATCAAGATAGAACATAGATGTCAATCATGCTTTGATGGAAGTGTACTTCTGGAATGGCCCTCTGAGCAATGACTTGGTAAAAATGTCAGCAGTTTGCTCTCCTGAACTGACATGGGAAGTATAAATCAAGCCCTTTTGAATCATATCTCCAGTATAGTGGTAGTTACCTCAATATACTTTGTCCCTTCATGGAATGCGTGATTATTAGCAATGAATAGCGCAACTTGATTATCACATTGTAACTGCACGGGTAGATGTACATTTATATGCAAATCTTCTAACATAGCTCGAACCCACATCATCTCTGTACTTGTTTGTGCCATGGCCCTATACTCAGATTATGCACTAGATCTAGCCACCACTGTTTGTTTCTTGCTTTTCCAAGAAACTAAAGAACTACCGACAAACACTACAAAACTTGAAGTAGACTTCTGATCCTTCATGCATCCTGCATAGTCTGCATCGACACATGCAGAAACAGAAAGGTTTTTTCTTTCCTGAATAGTAGCCCTGCACTTGGAGAAGACTTTAGATATCTCAATATCATGTATATGGCATCCATATGTACTTGTCGGGGATGTTCCATGAACTTATTCACCCGATTCACTGCAAAAGAGATATCAAGTCTAGTGATAGTAATATAGAGAAGCTTTCCCACCATCTCTCTATATCTTCTCCCGTCAACCTCATCTGTATCATCATCATATAACTTCATGCTGTGATCCATAGGAGTAGATGAGGGTTGACACCCGATCATGCCCATCTCAACAAGCATGTCTGTAATGTACTTCATTTGAGTCATCACAAGACCCTGCGCATTCCTAGCAAACTCCAACCCTAGAAAATATCGTAGGGTGCCAAGATCTTTAGTAACAAACTGATGGCCCAGAATTGTTTTTGCCATCTTTATCCCCTGCATCTCAATTCCCGTAACAAGTATATCATCAACATAAACCATGATAACAACAGTACCTCTGAGAGTCTTCTGCACAAACAAAGAATGATTTGCATTTGATCTTTTGCATTCTTGCCTTTCAATTAGGTCAGAAAGCTTCTGAAACCATGCCTGCGGGCTTTACTTAAAGCCATATATTGCCTTATGAAGTCTACACACCATCTGAATCTCCCCTTCAGCAGCAAACCTCAGAGGCTGCTGCATGTAGACTTCTTCTTGCAGATCCCCATACAAAAAGGCATTCTTAACATCAAGCTGAAACAAGGGTCAATCACGTACCACAACAACTGAAAGGAGGACACAGAGTCGAGTGACACATGACTGGAGAGAGTGCATCCTTATAATCCACACCATATGTTTGAGTGAACCCTCACACCACCAACCTTGCCTTGTAACGGTCAAGGCTACCATCTGCATGATATTTGACAGTAAATACCCATTTATAGCGGACAACAGATCTCCTGGCGGAGCAGAGACCAAGCTCCAGGTACCCCATGACTACAGAGCCGCCATTTCCTTCTCCATGGCTGAACGCCGACAACTATCCTTCAAGGCATCCTGATAGCTCCGTGGTATATCCACGGTAGATAGGGCAGCAACAAACCTCTGAAAATCCTCTGTGAGACGATGAAAGGAAACATGTGAAGCAAACGAATATGAAGAACATGTACGCTTCTGCTTCCGTAAGGCAATAGGTACATTCAGATCATCAGACACAATACTGGCCGGTATGTTAAGCTCTTGCAAAGATCCCTGCACTGACACATCTTCATACCCATCGTTAGTAAAATTATCTAGACAAATCTGAGGCGTGCTAGATGATTGACGAGTACCATGAGCATGGACATGCCAACGAGTAAGAATTTCGGATAAGGTGAATTTGGTGGTTGTAGTGGTGGTGGTGGTGGTGGTGAAATAACAGGAACTGGAATGGTAGTGGACGGACTCAGAGGAGGAGGTGACACATAAACCTCATCATCAGATGTAGATGAAGCCAACCTGTCACCTGTAGGAGAGAAATACATCACATACTCAAAATATGTGACATCAGCACTGGCGTAATATTTCCTGCTCAAAGGATCATAGCATCGGTAGCCCTTCTGAGTCCGAGAGTACCCAATAAACACACACTTGACAGCCCTAGGTGAGAGTTTGTCAAGTCACGGAGTCGGTTGGTGGATGAAAGCATTAGAGCCAAAGACACGAGGAGTGAGCGAGAACAAATCCTTGTAAGGAAAGACAATGGAAAGAGGAACTTTATCACTAAGACATAAGATGGTATATGATTCGCCAGATAACACGCCGTAAGGACGACATCACCCCAAAAGGAATGCGGAGCATGACTATGAATAAGTAGAGTCCGAGTGCTATAAAGAAGATGACGATGCTTTCTCTCTGCAACGCCATTCTGTTGAAACGTGTAAGCACATGTTGTTTGATTAATAATGCCTCGAGATGAGAGGAAATGTGAAAGAGCATGAGTACAAAATTCCAAAGCTTTATCCATTCTCAGAAATTTCACATTGTAAGAAAAAACATTCCGCACTTCATTTATAAGTTTTTTTGATCACATCCCCTGCTTAAGATTTATTCTTCAACAAAAACACCCATGACAACCGAGAAAAGTCATCAATAACAAATAGGTAAAACCTGTCCCTCGTAATCAGGGACACGACTCAGACCCCAAATGTCAACATGAAGTAATTCAAAAGGGGAGACACTGCTCCGACACCGACGACTAGGGAATGTAGATATGTAATGCTTCCCCAACTGACACGCTTCGCATTGAAAAGAAGACCTAGGTGAAATCTGCGGCAAGATATGACACATCTTCTGAAGAGGGAGGTGGCCAAAGCGTAGGTGACATGTAAAGGGAGAGTCTGGTCCACTTGACTGAGTGGAGATGCCAATATGGGGAGTTCGAACCATGCGATAAAGACCATCCTGCTCACGACCATAGCCAATCACCCTGTCCGTCAGAATGTTCTGAAAAACAAGAGACGATGAGTCAAAAATAGCGCGACAGTGCAAATCCTTGTAATCTGACTGATACATAATAAATTCATCGAAAATATGGAGCATGCAACACATTCTGTAGACGCATAGAAGGCATTAAACTGATCTCCCCCTGTCCAATGATGGGGGAACAAGTCCCATCTGCTATCACTACAATCCTCCCTGGTGGAACTGCTCTATAGCATGTAAGTTTATCTTTGTCTCCGCAATGACGATGTGTCACGCCGGAGTCCATAATCCATTCTGAAACGTCAGAGCCATGACATGAAGTAAACGCATAAGCACTACTTGAGGTGTTAGCAGTGGCTGACGAACTGGCAGAGGCTTAAGCAACTATATCAGAGTTGCCTCTCAGAGAGGCTGTAGAGACGAAAGGTATGATATCTCGCAATCTGGCAACAAGTTCCTTAAACCTTTGGTTAGAAGCAGCTACCAGTGTAGATGGAGCATGATTGGCTATACACGCTGATGCCGAAAAACCTTGCTTAGAGTAGCATGTATCCTTCGTGTGACCTGGGCGATGGCAGAATGTGCAGGGCTGATGGATGCGACCACCTCTACCTCGAGGTCCATGGCCACGAAATGAAGAAGAGGCTCCTCTGCCTCTGGAGGCTGCCATCGCCGAAGGACGCTGAGTAGTAGCATTAGACGTGACTGTAATCCGGCTAAGCTTGTGGTATACTTCCTCCATTGGAGGAATAGTAGCATACACAAGAGTTTGCGAGCGAGCAACAACATATTCAGGGTCAAGTGCTGCAAGTAAGATCCCCACCATGGCAGTGTTCCAAAAAGTCTTCTGCTGCTCGGGCGTCACCATAAGGGGAATGGTGCTGTAAAGTTTCTCTAACATGCCTCGCAAAGATGTATACAACGAATGAAGAGGCCGTCTGTTGTGCTTGCCACTAAACATGTCATGCTGGAGTTGAAGGATCTTGGTCTCGTTCCACACCTGCGAGTATGTTGTGGCAAGGATGTCCCACATCGCCTTAGCAGTAGGCTGATGTCCCACATGGCCATGAAATGAAGAAGAGGCTCCTCTATCTCTGGAGGCTGCCATCACCGAAGGAGGCTGGGTAGTAACAGTAGACGTGACTGTAATCCGGCTAAGCTTGCGGTATACTTCCTCCATTGGAGGAATTGTAGCATCCGCAAGAATTTGCGAGCAAGCAACATCATATTCAGGGTCAAGTGCTGCAAGTAAGATCCCCACCATGGCAGCGTTCCAAAAAGTTTTCTGCTGCTCGGGCATCACCGTAAGGGGAATGATGCTGTAGAATTTCTCTAACATGCCTCGCAAATATGTATACAACGAATGAAGAGGCCGTCCGTTCTGCTTGCTACTAAAATGTCATGCTGGAGTTGAAGGATCTTGGTCTTGTTCCGCACCTGCGAGTATGTTGTGGCAAGGATGTCCCACATCACCTTAGCAGTAGGCTGATGTAGTACATCATTAGCAACCTCTATCATCAGTGTACTTGAAAGCCAGACTTTGGCATACGAATCATCAGCCTCCGATGAGGCATAAACCTAAGTTTTCTCCGTCGGCTCTTCTTCGGTAAGAATGCGCTTCTTACCATTTGATTTCATGAGACTCATGAACTGCATCGCCCAGAGCTCATAGTTCATCCCATCCATCTTGACAGTGGGCGCTGGACCTTTGAAAGCACCTATGGAGGGCATGTCGACCTTGTTTTCGGACATCTTATCGGAGATATAGAACTAGGGTTGTGTAGACTAAGAAATGAATGTCTACACCATCATGTGCGGATTTGAGTGCGTATGTAGACTTATGCACTCAAACCCATAGGCCAAGAGACAGTGAGAGAGAGAGAGAGAGAGGGATGGCGACAACGAGAGAGGGGAGGGGGGCAGCAGCGACGAGAGAGGAAAAAGGGTGGGGGCGGCGGTGGCGAGAGAAGGGATGGGGAGGGGAGACGACGACGAGAGTGGTAGGAGGGGGGCGAAGAAGAGAGGGGGGGGGGGCGACGAGAGGGGAGAGAGGTGGTGGGAGGCTAGGGTTTGGGGTAGGGTTTAGGTTGGTGCTTATACCATGTTGGAAGAAGAGAATGAATTGTTTATTACAGAGAACTCTAGGCTCTCCTATATAGAGAAGGCTTATGGGTAAATTACATAAGATGGATACAAGAAAATAAAAATAGCAGAAAGGGTACATAGAATATAGAAATATCTCTACATGTATCACTAGCAAATCGACTTGTCATATTATATTGGATTGTTTCCGCACTTGCTTACACCTCATGCCAGGAAAAAATGATAGAAAAGTCACATGACATTAGTGATCCAAAAAAAGAAAGACAATGCTCTAACTTGCCTCCACACCTTTTGCTTTAGGCTTACTCTCCTCTTGGACTACAACTCATTCCACCCTCACTTCCCTAGTTTGTTATCGACGATCATTTATTTGGAGCTGTTGGGTTTTAGAACTATTTATGGTCCTAATGAGGTTCTTAAGGGGAGGTAAATTCGAGGACGATTTACGGGCTCGCTCTTGACTCCCCCATGTTCCATGGTTCGTGGGTGGAGGGAAGATGACTAAGGGGGGATGAAAGATGACTATGTGACATCTCTTTGATGATTGTCTTGGTCTTCAAGGGATGTGGGACCTGAGGTTGGAGCATTTTCCAAAAGTTATGGATGCTTTGAATTGTAGGTAATGGAATTTGGGCTCTCGATCGCGATTGTATTTGTTTTTGGTTGTAGTGGAGAAATTAGGATTGGCCTTATGTATTTACTAAGGCTTTAGTTAGACCATGCTCTACTTGTTTGGCATTCTGATAAGGAACATTGTCCATCTTCTTGCTTCAGGTTTGAGCGCTAATTGTTTCTGGAAAAGGGGTTTAGAACTCTGATGGTTGATTTATGAGATTGTTGTTAGATTGAGGGCTTGAAGATGGCATTGGAATTGGTAGCTTCCAGGAAAGGTCTTATTACACACAGGAAGGAGATTTATTTACGAGAGGGGCATGTGTTATTAAATGCTCATGTCGAGATTACTATGCTCGACATGGTGGAACTTGACAATGCTTTGACAGTAATGAGCTGAAGTAACAGAAGCTTTTTCGAAGGATTATTATTTTTTGAAAGATAAAAAGGACCTTTACCATATAGTTGAATGCCCAAAAACTTTACTATTTATCACCAACAACTATAGCAAACCTACTATTGCCAATGGCAAGAAGGAAAGGGATATCTTTTTGATGCCCTTATTTTGGAATTATGTACTTGACACACTTAAGTAAATGGAACCTCTTGTTAAAAGTTCTTCGGCTAGTTGTTAGTGAGCAAAAACTTGCATTTGGATACATATATGAAGCTATGGACCAGCAAAGGAAGAAATTGAGAAAAGCTTCAATGGAAAGGAAGAAAAGTACAATGATGTAATTCAAATCATTGACAAAAGTTGGGAATGCCAACTTCATCATCCATTACATACTGCTATACTGCTGGTCATTTTTTTAAAAATGAATTCTATTATGACAACCCATCCATTGCATTTGATGCAGAGATCATTGATGGATATACAAATGCATACAAAGATTGGGTCCTGATGTATACATGCAAGATAAATCATGATTGAGTTAAGCTCATATAAAAATATTGAACGATTGGAAATCCAATGGTCATTCGATCAAGAGACTCAAAATATCCAGGTACCCGTTACAATTTGATACACTTAAATTGTGGAATGTGAAAGAGAGAAAAGTTGTATTCCAAATAACACTAGAGTCCTCTTATATAGGAGAAAGACTCTAGAGAGAAATTACATAAAGAGGACTGAGAGATTAGAAATATATAAATAATGACAAAAGATTGAATTCTCTCAACACTCCCCCTCAAGCTGGAGCTTATATGTCTGTCATGCTCAGCTTGGAACAACAGTGAAAGGGACCCTTCGCAAGAGCCTTGGTAAACATGTCTGTAATCTGATCTCCTGAAGCAACATGTGAGGTAGAAATAAGCCCCTTTTGGATCAAGTTACGGGTTCGATGTGCTTTGTTCTCTCATGGAAGGCTGGATTATTGGCTATGAATAGAGCTGCTTGATTATCGCATTTGAGATGCATTGGGAGAGACACCTCAATAGCAAGATCAGTCAGAACGGACTTAACCCACATCATTTTCGTGCTCCCTTGGGCCATAGCCTTATATTCTGATTCAACATTGGATCGAGCAACAACCGTCTGTTTCTTACTCTTCCATGAAACAAGTGAGCTACCCACGAACACAGTGAAGCCTGAGGCTTACTTCCTGTCTTTGGGACACCCAACATAATCAGCATCTTCACATCCAGTAACTGATAGTGACATATCTCTTTTGAACAAAACACATGCTCCTGGAGAAGACTTCAGATATCTCAGGATCATACAGATTGCATCCATATGAACCTGTCTCGGTTGCTCCATGAATTAGCTAACCCTACTTATAGCAAATGATATGTCAGGCTTGGTAATAGTGATATATAGAAGCTTCCCTACCAGCTCTCTTTATCGTCTCCTTTCTATCTCCTCAGAATCATCATCATAGAGTCTAGCATTGGGATCCATCAGTGTAGTGGCTGGTTTACAACCTGTCATACCCGTCTCTGCCAGAAGATCAGTAACATACTTCCTTTGTGTCATAACCATACCCTGTTGACTGCGAGCAAACTCCAAGCCAAGGAAGTAACGTAGTTTACCAAGGTCCTTAGTTACGAACTGTCGTCCAAAGAAATCCTTTTCTGTCGGAATACCCTGTTCATCACTACCGATAACAACTATATCATCAACATAAACCAGGACAATAACCGTACTTCTCTGGGTTCTCTTAATGAAAAGAGAATGATCTGCAGTAGATCTGACAAATCCATTATGTTCAAACAACTCTGAGAGCTTCTGAAACCAAGCCCTCGGACTTTGCTTAAGGCGATATAGTGCCTTGTGAAGTCGGCACACCATACTAGACTCCCCCTTAGCAACAAACCCTGGTTGATGCTGCATGTAAACTTCTTCCCGCAGATCGCCATACAAGAAAGCATTCTTCACATCTAACTAGAAAGCAACCAATCACGTACCACAACAATTGCAATGAGAATACACAATGTAGAGTGACGCACAACAGGGGAAAAAGTATCCTGATAGTCCACCCCATATGATTAAGTGAACCTACGGGCAACCGGCCTTGCCTTATATCTATCAATAGTACCATCAACCCAGTGTTTCACTGTAAACACCCACTTGCTCCCAACGACAGACACACCAGAGGGAGCCTGCACAATACTCCATGTACCTCTAGACTGTAAAGCTGCCATCTCCTCCTCCATAGTAAGGCGTCAGTGGCTACTGTTCAGCGCACCCTGATAAGAGTGTGGTATCTCCACTGTAGACATCCCCATAATAAACCTCTGAAAGTCCTCGGAAAGGTTATCCAGTGACACATGGGAAGCAAGAGGATGCACTGCACGCCTCTGCTTCGGTAGAGCAATAGGAACATTCAGATCCTCAGTGCTCACAAAAGGGGTAGCATCGTCGACATCCTGCATCTCAAACTGTACATGCAAATCACCATTGCCATTAGACAAACTCAACTGTTTATAACATACCTTGGGCGTGCTAGATGATGGTTAAGGCACGAGAGCACGTGGTCGACGCTGGTAGACCTAAGGAAAGAAAGAAGGTGGAGAGGACTGTGGCACAGTTGGTGGCAGTGGAGGAGGTGGTGAATGATGTAACTGTGATGGAGCTGGTAGGGTGGAGATCGGAGGTAAATGCATATAGACCTCTTCTCCATCGTTAGAAGAAATGAGCTTGTCACATGTAGGAGAAAATACATAATAGATTCAAAAAAGGTGACATCAGCACTGACATAGTACATCCGTCGAACCGGGTCGAAGCAATGATAGCCCTTTTGGGTCTTAGAGTATCCAACAAACACACATTTGACGATTCTAGAAGAGAGCTTCTCAAGACCAGGAGACATCTGGTGAACAAATGCCACAGAACCAAAAACTCGAGGTGTGAGAGAGAAAAGCTCCATCTCGGGAAAAATAATCGAGAAGGGGATCTTTTCACCCAGAACATAAGAGGGCGTGCGATTAACAAGATAACATGCTATTAGAACACACACCCCAAATATGAATGAGGAGCACGACTCTGAATCAAAAGAGTCCTTGTAACATCCAAGAGGTGGCGTTGTTTTCTTTCAGCCACCCGATTTTGTTGGGAAGTATATGCACAGGAAGTTTGATGAACAATACCATGAGACGCAAGAAATGTGGCAAGCTGTCTAGTACAAAACTCCAAAGCATTTTCAGAGCGTATATACATGATTTTTGCATAAAAGATGTTCTTTATTTCAATAATGAAGGACCGAATAACATGACCAACATATGACTTGTTTTTAAGAAGATAAACCCAAGATAACTTTGAAAACTCATCAACAACAACCAAATAAAATCTATGCACCTGATGATCAGGGACACGACTTGGACCCCAAATATCGAAATGAAACAACTCAAACAACCCATGACGACTTTGACCGTGACGACTTTGAAATGTAGATCGATGATGCTACCCAAGTTGGCAGGCCTCGCACTGAAAGGTGGAGCGAGGTGAAATCTGTGGAAGAACTTGACACAGCTTTTACAGAGGAAGATGACCAAAACGAAGATGCCGCATGTACGGGGACACATAACTAGTGCGAATGGAAGAAGCACCAGCATATGGAGATTGCACTAGTCTGTAGAGACCTCCTTGCTCACGGCTTGTACCAATCACCCTGCCCGTTAGAATGTTCTGAAACAAAAGAGCAGAAAGGGTAAAAAATGGCCCGACAATGTAAATCTTTGGTAATTTGACTAATAGACAATAAGTTCATTAAAAAATCATGGGTATAAAGGACATTCTGTAGACTCATTGCAGGAGTTAGCTGCACCTCCCCCTGATCATTAATGGGGGAATGCGTTCCATCCACTATTACAACAGATCGTCCAGGCTGCGTTGGACCAAAACAGCAAACTGACTTCTATCACCGCAGAGGTGATGAGATGCACCTGAGTTCATAATCCATTCTGACAAATCTACCCTGTAACAACTAGTGAAGGCGCATGTTGTACCTGAGGAGGACGCAACAGAGGCAGCTACCTCGGAGGATCCTGAAGGAGAGCTGGATGGTCCTAGAGTGGGCATGATCTCTCTGAGTCTAGCCACAAGCTCATCCTCAATTCTCTGATCATTAATTGGAGAGGAACTCCCAACCTGTTGAGTCTGTTCTGCAACTCTAGCAGAAGCAGGAAACCCATGCTTAGAATAGTAGGTTTCCTCAGAACGACCAATCCCGTGGTAGAAGGTGCATGGCTGACGTGATCGACCACCTCCTCATCTGCCACGGATAGATCCTCCTCTACCACGATATGGAGCAGGATTCCCTCTACAACAATATGCAACCATAGCTGATGATGTCTGAGACTGCACATTACCACCAGAGGAGATAGACAGCCTGCTGAGCCTGCGATATGCCTCCTCCATTGGAGGTATGGTAGCTTCTGTAAGAATCTGAGTGCAGGCTGAGTTATATTCAGGATCAAGAGTCGCTAGAAAGACCCCATTCATCACAGAGTCTCTGTACGCCTTGATGTGAACCCCCGAGGATCCGGGTACCCGTTTACACACATTTCGCGTTACAACATTCATTCGCATTAGATCACATAAGCTACAGAAATACAGGGAAATTTTTCGCACGGATAATTTTCCACGTGACATTCATACCCACAATCATAACCACAAATTAATAGAGACAAATGGCGCCAAAATATCATTTCATTAATTTCCATATGATTTTACAACATGTACAATGTCTGCTAGTACATACAACATCCCAAAAATTTGACTGAAGAGAAAAGAAGCATATCACATTATTAACAGAACAAAAACTTGACACAAAACACATACCTTCTAGTATAAACTCTATCTCATGAGGTCATCAACCCGCTACTGTGCTAAAGGTTCCTTGCCTGCCATGCGTGCAAGGAAAAAAAGGCGTCAGCGGGCGCTGGTACTTCCCAAATTTTTTTTTTAAAAAATAACAGGCATTTATTATGATCAAAAGCAAGCAAGTAGAGAGGCAGAACAACTCAAATTAAAATTTAATTCTACTTGCAAATGAAAAGGTTTCCAAATTTCTAGTAAACACCTCTCCCAATCAGCCATTATCCCAACATTTCCCACATAAGCATATTTCTATGGTAACTAATTGATCATAAGTATGTATATTTTATTCACATATTACTCAGAGATCATATTTGTAGATTTTGATGATGGGAAAGATGAGATGAGAAGATATAATGATTTATTTAATTCTAAAGTCTAGTGGATAGTCTGTGGTCTTGGTTCGTGTGAACCTCACACTATGACTCTAGGACTTGGGGAATGTCTTAGGGTTGGGGTGCCTCCGTAGGCATGCGGTGTAGTATAATGCATCCTAACTAAGTTCCCAACACGTCCACTAGTTTATTAAGATTTCGATTCAGATTATAGTTACTTTCATTTACTCAACTTTGATTGTAATCTCTTCAAACCTCTGTGCAACAGCCTCAATGTAACTCTAGATGATGTAGATATAGATATGGAGAATCTGGATGTAAAATCGCCAAGTCTGTTGGCGAAAGAAAACTCAAGCGGTGAAGAAGCCAACAAAAGGGCTCTTCCGTCTCGCCCCCTAATTGGAAGGACGGTCCAATAGAGGGATAGGTCTACTCCCAAACTACGCCACTGAGACGGGTGAGAGGGACTTCCCGGAAAAGTCGCTCTAGAAAAACAGCCCGACCGGTAACGGGCAACCGAGCTCGTACGTAAAACTGAAAACCAAGGATCCCCCGCCTGGGTATCCTAAAACAGCGGGTCAGCGGAACCGGTCTAAAGTCGGGATCCCAACGAGGCGTAAAAAACACTGCGAGCTCGCGTAAAAACCGAAAGAGGACTGTGATCCTAGACCCGCGCACTAGGCGGCCGCTGCCCGAACTGGGCTTCCTATCTCCCGCCCAGCTGAGGGTCACCGCACCCTCGCACGGTCATGTGTAAAGGTCACCATGATTGACATAAATTTTATCACTGATTCTCCCCTCATATTCACATATTTGATTACTCAAACCATTCTTAACCTCTTCTACGAATATCTTTTCAGATCTAGGTATTTTATCAAAACTTATAGTTTTTTTTAATGTAATCAATAGTAGTTAAGACAAGAAAGAATGCTTTTAAGCATTCAGGATTGATATCGCAAAAAGATTAAGTAGTAATTGAAGATTTCACCTGCGGAATTATTGTAGGGATGAATAAAGTGGGTGGAAATATAGCAATGTTCTATCTTTGAAACTCAAATGGAATACAATAAGACTTCCATTATTATTATTTTTTGTCAAGTGTTAGTCAAATATAGACATGTGTAAAAAAGTCCATCTTATTCTTTAGTTTGAATGTGTGGGTAGCTAGGAGAAGAGTTTCCTTAGATGGGTTGGATAAGCTAAAGGGGTGTTGGACTGTGACTTAATGATATATCTATTATGGATCTAAGCCAAGTTTGACCCGAATTGCATATTTTTGGAAGTAAAGATTCCAAGTAGCAGAACCTGCTTGATGTGGTTTAGTTGTGCTTTTGGTATAACTTCTCTATAACCAATAAGCCTCTTTATATAGAAATTGTGAATTACTAAAGGTAAATAATAACTCCTATCAAAACTTGATCAACCCATAATTGCAATCTCATGACCACAATTAGATATCACTAGTTGTCCTTATTTTTCTACTATAGTAAATCATGAAAGGACTTGAAATAAAATATGGACTCTCCAACACATATCCTATTTAAGTTGTTAAATTATAGATTTGGGGACTATTGAACAGACTTTGAAACTTAATAATAAATTGGTATAATTGTAGAATGTACGATAGGAATTGCTATTTTATTAATATTTTTCTTTAAAACTTCGGAAGTACATAGAAATTTCAATATAAATATTCAGTGAAATCTGCTTATTCATTCGAACACATCCAGATTTCAGTATATTTCAATGAATGAGCTTCTTAGAATCATGAAAGTATGTTATACAAAATTTAGAAATTTTAGTATTTTGTTATATATATATATCCCAAATATAAGTCAAATAGCTAATACTAATATCGCTTTTATATTGATATTTTATATGAAAACCACCTGGCTAGCTAAACCTATCATTATTGTAGGATGGATTTTCAGTTTGACTGTTATAATTAGTCTGGGAATTAATTACTGTAATTACTAAATTTCAGTGTTCGATAATAACCTCTGCATAATTGTACATGCACATATTTCAATTTATACATATTCTAATTTTAATTAAAATTTCATACACGAGCTTACACACTTGATTCTCTTTTGGAAAAATTTCAGGAAGTAATTTTTTTTCGTTCCAGACATTCTGGAATTTATACTAAGAGCAGATAAACTGTTAGTTTTAAAAATTTCTTCCATTACGTTTTTCTTTATTTCCAGAGGATCTTTTTTTTAAGAATCAAGCTTAACAATCTCATCTATAAAGAAATTTCCATCCACACACACACACACACACACATATATATATATATATATATCTTATTTTAGAGACTCGTACAGTGATTACTTCCAATCAACCCATAGATTACTTCAATACGCAATCACTACTAACTTCTTGGATTTCTATCAACGAGGTCTACCTTTCAATTTTAATAAAAATTTCTGATAACTCCATGCAACCCAATAAGATCTATCATTTATATTATGTGTGAACTTAAAAACATGCAACCTTGGATTTTCACTTTAAACATCATATGCAAGGTGATTAGTATTTGGTAATGAAAGATGCATGCATGGCAGCAAAAGAGGTTAGGGAGGTACCTCTTAAGATTAAAATGACATGCAGTGGTTGATGAAGCAGACAGTAGCATGCCACTATTGTGGAAGACAGCAGCAGTAGCTGCAGATTGGAGGGCTTGTCGAGCTTCAGAACCTCCAGAATTTCCTGAAGAGTAGGAGAATCATCTGAGATCTAAAAGAAGAAATAAAATATAGTGTTCTTACGATGGAAAAGAGAGAAGAAAAGGAAGATAAAAAAAACAAGGGATTTACAGATTGCTGGACAGCAACCTCCGTGGAGAAGAAGGGCTTCGGAAGGGAGAATTATAAGGAACGAAAGAGGGAAATTTGGGGGAAATACCAAGGGTTTGGGTGGTATATATATAAGGAATATGGGGCTTGTGGTGCAGCCAAATGGAGAAAGATGAAATGTCAAATGGCAGTCCCGGAGAGAGTTGACAGAAGTCTGCTGCCACTGGAAAATAATAATTATTTTTTTAAATCCAAACTTATTTGACTTACTTCAAGTTGACCGAATTCGTGCCTCGAACGTTGGGTCTCAGTGCGAAACATCTCGTTTAGATCATCTCAAAATGACGATCAATTTGAGTATAATATTGATATATTTTTGATCGACTTTGTATGTCCGAAATTTTCGAGATACGTTTTTTTGTTTAAGGTTAAATTTTGTGAAATTAAAATACCAAACGATATCCGATTGACGAACGGTCGATTTCGTTGGTCTCGTGTCGTCGAATCGGATCTAGTGATGGTCTCGGTTCATTTTGCGGTTTCTGAATTTGCGTCGCGGCTTTTTCACGGCGCGCGCTACGATGCGACCGTTTTTCAGTCGATTTCGTCCGAACGACTTTTGATTCATAATAAATTGACCGTTTTAGGTTGTTTGGCATGGATCAACAACGTTTTTGGGTTCATTGGATCCAAAATCGGACGAGTTCGGGTTTGTTAGAATATGGATGTTACAATTATAAAAACCTCAAAGGGAGTCTCGTCCTCGAGACTCGAGTTAAGGCTATTGGGTGTCTTGTTTGAATTTCATATGTCCATAAAGACCTCAAAGGGTTTTGAACTCATAAAAACCTCAAAGAGAAAACAAGCCATATATTAATCATGTATTTAATTACAAAAGCTTGTTTTGATGCTTACATCAGAAAAGCTGCGGGTATCGTGCCCGCATGTCGGCTTTGGTCTCCCACGTCGCTTCTTCGACGCTATGTCGGTGCCACAAAACCTTGACTAATGGGATCTCTTTGCTGCGAAGCTTCTTCACAGCACAGTCAAGTATCAGGACTGGCTTCTCCTCATAAGTCAGATCAGGCTCCACGTCAAGATTCTCGTAGCTGATGACGTGTCGAGGGTCGTGCACATACTTCCTCAGGTTGGATGTGTGGAAGACATCATGGATAGCTGAAAGATGTGGAGGAAGGGCTACTCGGTAAGCAACCTTCCCTATCCTAGCCAGAATCTCGAATGGTCCAACATATCGTGGCGCCAACTTGCCACGAACACCTAACCTCTACACTCCCTTCATGGGAGATACTCACAAAAATACCCAATCTCCGACCTGTATTTACAGGAGTTTTATTAGTATGTGATTATTTAGATGTCATACATATGTTATAATTGAATGGATGAAGAGGAAAGGTTGGATTACCTGGAACTCCAAATCTCTTCTCCGACGGTCTGCATAGCTCTTCTGGCGGCTTTGTGCAGTCAGAAGCCTCCGTCTCACAAGATTAACAGCTCTCGCAGTCTCCTCCAAGAGATCTACGGAGTAGAGAGTTTGGTCACCTACCTCCCTCCAACTGAGAGGTTTAAGACATCTCCGCCCGTATAGGGCTTCGAATGGTGCCATACCAATACTGGAGTGATAGCTGTTGTTGTACGTGAATTCTATTAACGGCAGATGGTCCTTCCAGGACCCTTTCCACTCTAAAGTGCATGCGCGAAGTAAATCCCCAAGCGTCTGAATGGTGCGCTCACTCTGCCCGTCTGTCTGCGGATGGTATGTAGAACTCATCTTTAGCTCTGTTTGTAGTGCTAACATGAACTGATGCCAATAATGAGATGTAAATCTCGAATCCCTGTCAGACACCACCTCTCGTGGTATACCATGTAGTCTGATGATGTTTTGCACGTAGAGCTTGGCCAATCTGGATGGAGTGTAAGTCGTGTTGACAGGTATGAAATGGGCTGACTTGGTAAACCTATCAACAATGACCCAAATGGAATCATGGCCTCCTGGCGTCTTTGGCAGACCTGTGACAAAATCCATAGAAATGCTCTCCCACTTCCATTCGGGAATGGGAAGAGACTGCAGTAATCCTGGTGGTCTCCTGTGCTCAGCCTTGACCATCTGACAGGTCATGCATCTGCTGACATGTTGCGCTACATCGCGCTTCATCCCATCCCACCAGAAATGTCGACGCAGATCACGGTACATCTTGGTACTGCCTAGATGGATAGATAATCGTGAACTGTGTGCCTCATCAAGAATATCTCTGGGTAGCTGTTCGTCATTGGATACATCGCGCTTCATCCCATCCCACCAGAAATGTCGACGCAGATCACGATACATCTTGGTACTGCCTGGATGGATAGATAACCGTGAACTGTGTGCCTCATCAAGAATATCTCTGCGTAGCTGCTCGTCATTGGGTACAACAACCCGTCCTGCCTTCCATAAAATAGACTCCATCACAACAAAGTCGTCAAATTCGTCTTTGATGGCGCACATGTATTTTTCTCGGATCCAAGGATCTGTCTTCTGTCCCTCTACAATACGATCCCAAAGACTGCTGTATCGTGGAGGCACGGTAGTAGAAATGGATGCGCTCTCCTGAGGATGCCAATCGGTCAAAGCGGCAAGCGTATCCCATGTATATATCCAGTTCGCCGTACCATCAGCATGCGCTCTCCTGCTGAGTGCATCAGCCACCACGTTTCCCTTACCAGGATGGTAAGAGATCGTGCAATCATAATCATTCAGCAGCTCAAGCCATCTGCGCTGCCTCATGTTCATCTCTTTCTGATCAAAGATGTACTTCAGACTCTTGTGGTCTGTAAAGATCTCGAAATTCACCCCATACAGATAGTAGCGCCAGATCTTTAAGGCGAAAACAACTGCCGCCAACTCCAAATCATGTGTGGGGTAGTTCCGCTCGTGCGGTCTCAACTGTCGTGATGCGTAAGCAATCACCTGCCCTCTCTGCATCAATACTACTCCTAGACCTTCTCCAGATGCATCTATGTAGACTGCATAGTCCCGAGTGCCTGAAGGAAGAGCAAGAATAGGCGCTGTAGTCAACCTTTCCTTCAGTGTCTGGAAGGCCTGCTCACATGAATCGTCCCAAATGAGTGGAACTCCCTTCTGTGTCAACCGTGTCAGAGGGCGAACAATGCGTGAAAATCCGCTGACGAAGCGTCTGTAATAACCTGCTAGCCCAAGGAAACTCCGAATCTGAGTAACTGTCTTGGGCTGCTCCCAAGATATAACTGCTTTAATCTTCGCAGGATCAACTACGATACCTGCTCCAAAAATGACATGTCCCAAAAATGAGACCTGGGATAACCAGAACTCACACTTGCTTAACTTCGCATATAGCTTGTGCTCCCGCAATGTGTCTAAGACGATTCACAGATCATTTGCATGATCCCATTCATTCGGTGAATAGATGAGCACATCATCGATGAACACCAATACAAACTTGTCCAAGTATGGACGGAAGATCCTATTCATCATATCCATAAAAGTCGCAGGTGCATTGGTGAGCCCAAACGACATCACCACTAACTCGTAGTGTCCATAGCAAGTCCTGAAAGCTGTCTTCGGAATATCTGACTCACGAATCCTTAGCTGATGATAGTCTGATCGAAAGTCGATCTTCGAGAACACCGAAGATCCCTGGAGCTGTTCAACAAATAATCAATGCGTGGCAAAGGATAATCGGTTCTTCACCGTTCTCTTGTTCAGTTGCCAGTAATCAATGCACAGTCTCATGGATCCATCCTTCTTCTTAAAAAGGACCGGAGCACCCCAAGGTGAAGTGCTCGGCCTCATGAATCCCAACTCAAGTAATTCTTGTAACTGCACCTTCAGCTCCCGCAGCTCAGCTGGTACCATATGGTAAGGAGCCATTGAGATCGGCTGGGTGTCTGGTAGTATTGTGATCTCGAACTCGATCTCTCTCTCAGGAGGTAATCCTGATAGCTCATCAGGAAACACATCTAGGTATTCTGATACTACTCGAATGTCCTCTAACATTAGCTCCTGATCAGATATCTCCCGAATAAATGCAAGGTATGAATCACAACCCTGATCAACAAGTCGCTGAGCTCGCAATACTGAAATGTACTCCATGGTGGAGTCGTGTATAGTACCCTCAAAAGTAAACTCGGGTAAATCTGGGATCCTGAAAACAACCGTCTTCCTAAAACAACCAACCAGTGCATGATGAGTAGATAGCCAATCCATGCCCAAAATCAAGTCGAACTCATCAAGTTGTAGAAGTAGACAATCTACGATCATCTCATGACCGCCAATTAGTACGGGCAAGTGCCTGACTATAAGGGATATGACAAAGACAAACCAAGGTTTTTGAAACCGAACCGGACATCGAACCGGAAACCTTGTTGAAATGGTCGAATCGGGTCGAACCATGTAATCAAACCGGTTCAACCGGATGATGACGTCATCATTATTTAAAACCGGATTAAACCAGACCGGTGAAAAAAAGTGGTTGAGCCAGCTAATCAAACCGAAATGAAATAATATATATATATAATATACTTAATATACTTGAGATATATATAAAATACATAGATAATGTATATATTTCACAGTATACATAAAGTATTTTTCTTATACACCATCAAATATCATACATATCATATATATATATATATTATTTGGACTAGATGCTCTATAACATGATAATAGTTTAATTATTTTTAAAACCCAACACATGCAAAAAGTTGTGCTAGTGTAGTTGGTTGGAAGTGTGAAAAAAGTAACCAAAGGTCATGGGTTCAACTCCCGCTGTCAACAATATTTTTAAATAATTTAAAAATTAAATGCAATTCAACTTCGGTTGAACCTGGTTAAACCGAGTCAAAAAAATAGGTTGAACCGGGCGGGTTAATTAAAATTTGAACAATTAAACTGAACCGGCATAACCGGTTAACCGGACCGGTCCAGGCCCGGTTCACCAGTCGGACCGGTCGGACCGGCCCGTCCGGTCCGGTTTCAAAAACACTGTGACAAACAACTGGCCACCTGGCCCTCAGATGTGATATGGAGACGATAGCGTCTCTGCAACTCTATCTAAAGAAACTAGTAACCTCGAAGCAAGAAAAGAGTGTGTCGCGCCGTAATCGAATAAAACATGGAAAGGTCGGCCCAAGACTGAGACCATACCTTTCACCACAGTGGCGGCTGAACGTGCCTGCTCCTCAGTAACTGTATGTAGCTGCCCCTGCCTGGCTGATAAGAAGTGAAGACCGACTGGTGCCTGTGAATGGTTGAATACTCATGTGCATCCTCGTTAGCAAAGTCAACAGGGTCCTGCTCCCTGTCTAAGTTTGCATCCTCCTCAGCTCCATGCTCTGGAATGTCCTCTAGTGGATCGTCAGGATGAGGCTGCTCCATCTCAACGGACTGGTGCTGGTCCTGTCGTATCCCATCCTGGGATGGATGGTACGTGAAATCTGACAGGTCCTCAAATCTCATCTCTATGTCCGTCTGCCTGTCAGCAATCTCAGTCTGCTGGGCCAATATCTGCTCCTGCTGGCCTCTCATAGCAGCCTGCTGCTGCTGAAGATCGGTAAGTGCGCTTAGTATGCGTGCCAGCTGATTAGAAGTATCCTGACCTGGTCGAGATGCCATGGTTCTGCATGTGGTCTATCTATTCGCTGCGACCTAGATGGTCGAGCGGAATCTGTGCCATTCACAGATACTTATCATAAATGCTTTTTCTCTTCTTGGGATATACTATGAAAATTAATGAAATTGGTGACATCTGTGGTTATTTATTTCGAATGTCATATTTCCCTTCTCGGACTCACGACAAGTTGGGAGACTGTCTCTATCCGAGAACTTAATGCGATCGGAATAGTAGTACTGCGAATGTGTGTATCAGGGTACCACTGCTCTGATACCAAAAATGTGAACCGCCGAGGATCCGGGTACCCGTTTACACACATTTCGCGTTACAACATTCATTCGCATTAGATCGCATAAGCTACAGAAATACAGGGAAATTTTTCGCACGGATAATTTTCCACGTGACATTCATACCCACAATCATAACCACAAATTAATAGAGACAAATGACACCAAAATATCATTTCATTAATTTCTATATGATTTTACATGTACAATGTCTGCTAGTACATACAACATCCCAAAAATTTGACTGAAGAGAAAAGAAGCATATTACATTATTAACAGAGCAAAAACTTGACACAAAACACATACCTTCTAGTATAAACTCTATCTCCTGAGGTCATCAACCCGCTACTGTGCTAAAGGTTCCTTGCCTGCCATGCGTGCAAGGAAAAAAAGGCGTCAGCGGGCGCTGGTACTTCCCAATTTTTTTTAAAAAAATAACAGGCATTTATTATGATCAAAAGCAAGCAAGTAGAGAGACGGAACAACTCAAATTAAAATTTAATTCTACTTGCAAATGAAAAGGTTTCCAAATTTCTAGTAAACACCTCTCCTGATCAGCCATTATCCCAACATTTCCCACATAAGCATATTTCTATGGTAACTAATTGATCATAAGTATGTATATTTTATTCACATATTACTCAGAGATCATATTTGTAGATTTTGATGATGGGAAAGATGAGATGAGAAAGATATAATGATTTATTTAATTCTAAAGTCTAGTGGATAGTCTGTGGTCTTGGTTCGTGTGAACCTCACACTATGACTCTAAGACTTGGGGAATATCTTAGGGTTGGGGTGCCTCCGTAGGCATGCAGTGTAGTATAATGCATCCTTAATAAGTTCCCAAAACGTCCACTAGTTTATTAAGATTTCTATTCAGATTATAGTTACTTTCATTTACTCAACTTTGATTGTAATCTCTTCAAACCTCAAGTGCAGCTGTCTCAGATGTAACTCTAGATGATGTAGATATAGAAATGGATGATCTGGATGTAAAATCAATCCCTTCAAACCTCTGTGCAACAGCCTCAATGTAACTCTAGATGATGTAGATATAGATATGGAGGATCTGGATGTAAAATCGCCAAGTCTGTTGGCGAAAGAAAACTCAAGCGGTGAAGAAGCCAACAAAAGGGCTCTTCCGTCTCGCCCCCTAATTGGAAGGACGGTTCAATAGAGGGATAGGTCTACTTCCAAACTACGCCACTGAGACGGGTGAGAGGGACTTCCCAGAAAAGTCTCTATTAGAAAAACAGCCCGACCGGTAACGGGCAACCGATCTCGTACGTAAAACTGAAAACCAAGGATCCCCCGCCTGGGTATCCTAAAACAGAGGGTCAGCGGAACCGGTCTAAAGTTGGGATCCCAACGAGGCGTAAAAAACACTGCGAGCTCGCGTAAAAACCGAAAGAGGACTGGGATCCTAGACCCGCGCACTAGGCGGCCGCTGCCTGAACTGGGCTTCCTATCTCCCGCCCAGCTGAGGGTCACCGCACCCTCGTACGGTCATGTGTAAAGGTCACCATGACTGGCATAAATTTTATCATCACTAATTCTCCCCTCATATTCACATATTTGATTACTCAAACCATTCTTAACCTCTTCTACGAATATCTTTTCAGATCTAGGTATTTTATCAAAACTTATAGTTTTTTTTTGATGTAAATCAATAGTAGTTAAGACAAGAAAGAATGCTTTTAAGCATTCAGGATTGATCTCGCAAAAAGATTAAGTAGTAATTGAAGATTTCACTTGCGGAAGTATTGTAGGGATGAATAAAGTGGGTGGAAATATAGCTGTTGACGCATAGGCTATTTTGTATCTCTTTGTTATTTTATTTTCTTGTTATTCTCTTTATGTAATTTACCCATAGGCTACTCTCCTATGTAAGAGAGCCTAGGGCTATGGAATAGAACATCTCATTCACGTTTCTCAACATGGTATCAGAGCGACGGTCCTAGACCGGAGTTCTTGAAACCCTAACCCTAAACCCCACCCGCCGGCCCTCTTCTCTCTCTCTCTCTCTCTCTCTCTCGATCGGCGCGCCATCCAACGCCGTCGCCTCTGCTGTGCGTGCTTGTGCGCATCACCAGCGCTTCCCTGGCGCGCTGCAGCCCTCACGATCTGCAGCCCTAGCGCCTGTGCGCTACAGCCCTTGCATCTGCGCGCGATCCTTGGCGCATCCCTTGCATCTGCGCGCGGTCCTTGGCGCCTGTGTGCGCTAGAACCGTGCGCATCTGTGCGCATCTGTGCGCACTGGTGCGCTAGATCCGCGCGCATTGGTGCGTATTGCAGTAGCACATCTGCGTGCATTGGTGCGTGTTGAAGTAACGCACTGTGCGCTCTTTTCGCCACAGTTGCACACGCGGGTAGCGGCTTCTTGTTGCCCTTGCGTGTGACCTTTGTGCTCGCGTATCCAGACCATATCCAGACCGTAGCGCGCACATAATCATGGGGGTAGTTGCTTGACGTCTACACAAGCAACTAATCCCGTCTATGTCATTGTAGACAAAGATTATCTTCTCTTAGTCACTCCAGTCTTCCATCTCCAGTATGTCAGAAAGCAAGGCAGATACCCCATCTATGGGCGCATTTCGTGGTCCAGCGCCCATCGTCAAGATGGATGGTACGAACTATGAACTGTGGGCAATGCAGTTCATGAGTATGATGAAGTCCACGGGCAAGAAGCATATTCTCACAGAGCCCGAGCCTGCAGAGAAGACTGGAGTTCATGCCTCATGGGAGGCAGACGACGCATATGCCAAGGTGTGGCTATCTGGCACATTGGCTATTGAAATCGCCAATGACATTCTACATCAACCCACAGCCAAAGACATGTGGGATATCCTCGCAGCGACCTATTCTCAGGCAAAGAATGAGACGAAGATCCTGCAACTACAACATGATATATTCACGATAAAGCAGAATGGTCGTCCGTTACATTCTCTCTATACATCTTTGAGAGGAATGTTTGAGAAGCTTTATAGCTTCATGCCTCTTACCGCCACACCAGAGCAGCAGAAAACATACAGGAATGCAACGATGGTGGGTGTGTTTCTCGCTGCACTTGATCCAGAGTATGAGGCCGCACGTTCACAGATCTTGGCGGACTCGACTATTCCTCCCATGGAGGAGGCTTTTCACAGATTGAGTAGGATAACTGTACCTTCAGCAGCTGCTAGTCAGAATCCCTCAGCCATGGCGGCCAACAGGGGCCGTGGTTCTCATTACCAGGGCCGTGGACGTACTCCCCGTGGAAGGGGTGGTCGCACTAGGCCTACATGCTCATATTGTCACCGCATCGGACATACTGAGGACACATGCTACTCAAAGCATGGATTTCCTGCATCTGCACGAGTCGCTGAGCAGATAGAGCCTCCTTCTGCTGCTTCACTGGATCAGCGTTTTGATGATCTGGTTGCCCGCCTCAGGGGCATTATCCCACCATCTGGCCCAGCACCGATGACAGAGAGTCATACTGATGTTGCTGCTTCTGCTTCTGCGTCTGCCTCTACGAATACTTCAGGTAGTACACTTGCACTTCATAGTAGTAGATCGGATACATTGCCATGGATCATGGACTCAGGCGCTACACATCATCTATGTGGCGACCAGAGTCTACTTTCAGGATATACTCAGATCCCTCCAGGACGGACAGTAGTGATTGCCAATGGCACACATTCCCCCATCACGGGTCAGGGGGAGATTAGATTGACATCCTCTATGCAGCTCAAGAATGTTTTACATGCACCGCATTTTTCTATGAATCTTTTGTCAATCAGTCAGATTACGAAGGATCTCCAATGTCGAGCTATTTTTGATCCATCTTCTTTGATTTTTCAGGACATCCGTACGGGCAACGTGATTGGTCATGGCTATGAGCAAGGAGGCCTCTATCGTCTGAACCAGACCCCATTTGCCGGAATCACATCTTCTCCCGCTGGACAAGTATCTTCTCTCCTGTGGCATCTGCGTTTTGGTCATCTACCGCTTCAGAAGTTGCGTCTTGTCTTACCTTATAGTTTTTCTCACACACCTATCCAGTGTGAGGCGTGTCAGTTGGGAAAACATCACAGGTCATCATTTCCCAGTAGTCAAGGTCGGAGTAGTAACTCCAAATTTGAGTTGTTTCATGTTGATGTCTGGGGTCCAAGTCGTGTTCCCGATCATCAGGGGCACAGGTTTTATATTGTTTTTGTGGATGATTTCTCAAGAGCATCATGGGTTTTTCTAATGAAAAATAAGTCTGAAGCTGGAAATATTATTATTCAATTTCTAAATGAGATTCAGAATGTTTTTTCCACAACTGTCAAAATTATGAGAAGTGACAATGCCTTAGAGTTATGCACCAATAATCTAGCCAACTACTACTCCTCTAAAGGAATTGTTCACCAAACATCCTGTGCCCATACGTCTCAACAAAATGGGGTTGCAGAAAGAAAACACCGTCACCTACTTGATGTCACAAGGTCACTTCTCATTCAGAGTCATGTTCCGTATTCATACTGGGGTGATGCAGTCCTTACTGCATGTTATCTTATAAATCGTATGCCCTCGTCTGTCTTGAATGAACAGATTCCTTTCTCACTGATTTATCCTGACAAGGATCTGTTCACTCTTACCCCTCGTGTGTTTGGGTCAGTCGCGTTTGTCCATCAGTTGTCGCCCGGTTCTGACAAGCTCTCTCCTAGAGCTGTCAAGTGTGTCTTTGTGGGGTACTCCAGAACTCAAAAGGGGTACAAGTGTTTTGACCCTATGCGTCGGCGGTATATGATCAGTGCAGATGTTACATTCTTTGAATCCATCATGTATTTCTCAGATTCTGGGAAGATGCAGCCGCCACCTATATCCCCTGACATTGTATTCATGGCACCACCAACATCACAACCGCCACCAACATCTGAACCACCACCACCACCGCCACCGCCATCAATAGTACCTCCGTTACCATTCCATTACACCCGGAGGCCGAATCAAGCTCATGGTCCTGACCAGTCAACTAGCTCGCCTATGGTATGTAATGAGAATATTAATGTTGATGGATCTGACGACATTTCTCAGCAGGGTGCATTACAGGAGCATGGTGATACCACAGAGGACCTAGATATTCCAATCGCTCTACGGAAGCCGAAGAGAAGCTGTGTCCAGTATCCAGTATCAACAGTGGTGTCGTTTGAGAGGCTATCTGGACCATTCAGGACGTTTGCATTGGCACTTTCAGCTACAGCCATTCCACGGAACCATCATGATGCTATGCAGGATGCTAGATGGCGACTAGCAATGGAAGAGGAGATGGAGGCACTTCAGTCCAGAGGAACCTGGAGTTTGGTTCCTATACCTCCAGATGTTAGCCCGGTGAGTTGCAAATGGGTGTTTACAGTTAAGCACAATGCAGATGGTTCCATTGACAGGTATAAGGCACGCCTTGTTGCTCGGGGCTTCACGCAGACATATGGGGTAGATTACCTAGACACCTTCTCCCCTGTGGCGCGTCATTCCACTTTACGGATCCTGCTATCTGTTGCGGTTGCTAAAGACTGGCCACTCTATCAACTGGACGTAAAGAATGCATTTTTGTATGGAGACTTGCAGGAGGAAGTCTATATGCAACAGCCACCTGGTTTTGCTGTTGAGGGGGAGTGTTCCAAGGTTTGCAGATTGCATAAGGCCATCTATGGTCTTAAGCAGAGCCCCAGAGCATGGTTTCAGAAGCTTTCAGACCTCTTTGAGAAACAAGGATATAAACGCTCCAATGCTGATCATTTTCCTTGTTCGTGCAGAAGACGGCGAGAGGTATCATTGTAATCATGGTTTATGTTGATGATATCTTGATTACAGGTGATGATGACCAAGGCATTAAGCAAGCAAAGGAAAGGCTGGGGACCGAGTTTGTCACCAAGGACTTGGGAGTCCTTAGATATTTCCTGGGGCTGGAATTTGCTAGAAATCCATATGGATTAGTCATGACACAGAGGAAGTATGTCACAGATCTACTGAGTGAGACAGGTATGCTAGGGTGTCGACCTGCTACGACACCAATGGACCCTAGCATGAAGCTGTATGATGATGACACAGAAGAGGTGGATCAGAGAAGGTACAGAGAACTGGTGGGCAAATTACTGTATGTCACTATCACTAGACCTGATATACAGTTTGCAGTGAGTCGTGTGAGCCAGTTCATGGAGCAACCACGCCAGGTCCATATGGATGCCATACACATGATTCTGAGATATCTAAAATCATCTCCAGGTGCAGGCTTGATATTTAAGAAAGGAAAGGAGATTTCTGTTACAGGATGTGCGGATGCAGACTATGCAGGATGCCCCAAGGACAGGAAGTCAACATCAGGTTTGCAGTCTATGTTGGAGATGCTCTAGTTTCGTGGAAGAGCAAGAAGCAGACAGTAGTAGCTAGATCCAGTGCTGAATCAGAATATAGGGCTATGGCCCAGGCGAGCACAGAAATGATGTGGGTAAAATCCTTACTTGCAGACCTATGTATTGACATACCTCTTCCTATGAGGTTGGAATGTGACAATCAGGCCGCCTTGTTCATTGCAAATAACCCAGCTTTTCATGAGAGGACCAAGCATATTGAGGTCGACTGTCACTACATACGTGACATGATTCAGAAGGGGTTCATTGCTACATCTCACGTCACATCAGAGAATCAGACTGCTGATATTTTCACCAAGGCATTATTTAAAGGCCCATTCCAGAAGTGTGCGTCCAAGCTGAGCATGATTGATATCTATGCCTTATCTTGAGGGGGAGTGTTGACGCATAGGCTATTTTGTATCTCTTTGTTATTTTATTTTCTTGTTATTCTCTTTATGTAATTTACCCATAGGCTACTCTCCTATATAAGAGAGCCTAGGGCTATGGAATAGAACATCTCATTCATGTTTCTCAACAATAGCAATGTTCTATCTTTGAAACTCAAATGGAATACTATAAGACTTCCATTATTATTTTTTTTTGTCAAGTGTTAGTCAAATATAGACTTGTGTAAAAAAGTCCATCTTATTCTTTAGTTTGAATGTGTGGGTAGCTAGGAGAAGAGTTTCCTTAGATGGGTTGGAGAGGCTAAAGGGGTGTTGGACTGTGACTTAATGATATATCTATTTTGGATCTAACCCAAGTTTGACCCGAATTGCATATTTTTGGAAGTAAAGATTCCAAGTAGCAGAACCTGCTTGATGTGGTTTAGTTGTGCTTTGGGTATAACTTCTCTATAACCAATAAGCCTCTTTATATAGAAATTGTGAATTACTAAAGGTAAATAATAATTCCTATCAAAACTTGATCAACCCATAATTGCAATCTCATGACCACAATTAGATATCACTAGTTGTCCTTATTTTTCTACTATAGTAAATCATGAAAGGACTTGAAATAAAATATGGACTCTCCAACACATATCCTATTTAAGTTGTTAAATTATAGATTTTGGGGACTATTGAACAGACTTTTGAAACTTAATAATAAATTGGTATAATTGTAGAATGTACGATAGGAATTGCTATTTTATTAATATTTTTCTTTAAAACTTCGGAAGTACATAGAAATTTCAATATAAATATTCAGTGAAATCTGCTTATTCATTCGAACACATCCAGATTTCAGTATATTTCAATGAATGGGCTTCTTAGAATCATGAAAGTATGTTATACAAAATTTAGAAATTTCAGGGTTTTGTTATATATATATATATCCCAAATATAAGTCAAATAGCTAATACTAATATCCCTTTTATATTCATATTTTATATGAAAACCACCTGGCTTGCTAAACCTATCATTATTGTAGGATGGATTTTCAGTTTGACTGTTATAATTAGTCAGGGAATTAATTACCGTAATTACTAAATTTCAGTGTTCGATAATAACCTCTGCATAATTGTACATGCACATATTTCAATTTAACAGATTCTAATTTTAATTAAAATTTTATACAAGAGCTTACACACTTGATTCTCTTTTGGAAAAATTTCAGGAAGTAATTTTTTTTTCGTTCCAGACATTCTGGAATTTATACTAAGAGCAGATAAACTGTTAGTTTTAAAATTTTATCCATTACGTTTTTTTTATTTCCAGAGGATCTTTTTTTTAAGAATCAAGCTTAACAATCTCATCTATAAAGAAATTTCCATCCACATATATATATATATATCTTATATTAGAGACACATACAGTGATTACTTCCAATCAACCCATATATTACTTCAATAAGCAATCACTACTAACTTCTTGGATTTCTGTCAACGAGATCTACCTTTCAATTTTAATAAAAATTTCTGATAACTCCATGCAACCCAATAAGATCTATCATTTATATTATGCGTGAACTTAAAAACATGCAACCTTGGATTTTCACTTTAAACATCATATGCAAGGTGATTAGTATTTGGTAATGAAAGATGCATGCATGGCAACAAAAGAGGTTAGGGAGGTACCTCTTAAGATTAAAATGACTTGCAGTGGTTGATGAAGCAGACAGTAGCATGCCACTATTGTGGAAGACAGCATCAGTAGCTGCAGATTGGAGGGCTTGTCGAGCTTCAGAACCTCCAGAATTTCCTGAAGAGTAGGAGAATCATCTGAAATCTAAAAGAAGAAATAAAATATAGTGTTCTTACGATGGAAAAGAGAGAAGAAATGGAAGATAAAAAAAACAAGGGATTTACAGATTGCTGGACAGCAACCTCCGTGGAGAAGAAGGGCTTCGGAAGGGAGAATTATAAGGAACGAAAGAGGGAAATTTGGGGGAAATACCAAGGGTTTGGGTGGTATATATATAAGGAATATGGGGCTTGTGGTGCAGCCAAATGGGAGAAAGATGAAATGCCAAATGGCAGTCCTGGAGAGAGTTGACAGAAGTCTGCTGCCACTGGAAAATAATTATTATTTTTTAAATCCAAACTTATTTGACTTACTTCAAGTTGACCGAATTCGTGCCTCGAGCGTCGGGTCTCAGCGCGAAACATCTCGTTTAGATCGTCTCAAAATGACGATCAATTTTGGGTATAATATTGATATATTTTTGATCGGCTTTGTATGTCCGAAATTTTCGAGATACGTTTTTTTGTTTAAGGTTAAATTTGTGAAATTAAAATACCAAACGACATCCGATTGACGAACGGTCGATTTCGTTGGTCTCGTGTCGTCGAATCGGATCTAATGATGGTCTCGGTTCATTTTGCGGTTTCTGAATTTGCGTCGCGCTTTTTCACGGTGCGCGCTACGATGCAACCGTTTTTCGGTCGATTTCGCCCGAACGACTTTTGATTCATAATAAATTGACCGTTTTAGGTTGTTTGGCATGGACCAACAACGTTTTTGGGTTCATTGGATCCAAAATCGGACGAATTCGGGTTTGTTAGAATATGGATGTTACACTTGAGCTGCTCTGGCGTGGCAGTCAAGGGAATGTAGCCGTGTAGCTTCTCAAACATGCCCCTCAAGGAAGTATAAAGAGTATGGAGGGGTCTATCATTATGCTTCTATGTAAAGATATCATGTTGAAGCTGTAATGTCTTCGTCTCATTCTTCGCTGGGGAATATGTCGCAGCGAGAATGTTCCACATACCTTTGCAGTATACCGACTCAATATGTCATTTGCTATCTCTACAGACACCGTCCTGGATAGCCATACGCGCGCATAGGCATCATCTGTCTCCCATGAGGAATTAATCCCAGTCTTGTCACTCGGCTCCTCTACCGTGAGGATGTGCTTCTTGCCATTACACTGCATCAGACTCATGAACTGCATGACCCACAGTTCGTAGTTCGTACCATCCATCTTGACTATGGGGGCTGGACCTTTGAAGCCCCATGGATGGAATATCAGCTTTGTTGTCACCCATGATGACAACTATCACCAACACTGGGACTGCAACAAATAAGACCTGTGTCTACAAGAACATATGTGAAGATGGTTGTGGGTGTAGACTCATTCAACAACCTTTTCCATTCTTTGGGACTGCTTTCGGGTTGTTGGGGTGTTTTTAGGCGAGTGCTTCACACCCTAGAGGTCCAAACCATGACCTAAATCACTCTGGGACTTCAGCAAACGTGTGTTGGTGTGCGCAGGAGCGCTCTAGTGCACGCGCAGACGAGCGCGCAGGCGAGCGCACAGGCGCAGGCGAGCGTGCCGGGCAAGGCGCATAGGCGCAGGCGAGCGCGCAACACGTTGGTATACGCAGGGGTGCGCGAAGGCGCGAGGCACGCGCGACGATGGCTTTTGGTGGGGACTAGGATTTTGGGTACAGGCTCCGGTCTAGGACCATCGCTTTGATATCATGTGGGATGTGAAAGAGAGAAAAGTTGTATTCATAGTAACCCTAGAGTCTTCTTATATAGGAGAAAGACTTTTGGAAGAAATTACATAAAGAGGATCGAGAAATTAGAAGTATATAAATAAAGACAAAAGATAGAATTCTCTCAACATAAATTGATCCAATTTTTTATATTAATATCTTCATATGATTATTGTGGAAAGAGAGAACGAAAAGTTGTATTCCATCTAACCCTAGAGCTCTCTTATATAGGAGAAAAGCTCAAAGGGTAAATTACGTAAACGAGACAAGAGAAATAAACAATTAAATTAATACGAGAAAACATAAGAATCTTAACACTCTCCCTCAAGCTAGAGCATATATATCTATCATGCTCCGCTTGGAACAATAATGATGAAATGGTCCTCTTGCAAGAGCTTTGGTGAACATATCTGCAATCTGATCACCTGAAGCAACATAAGACGTTGAAATAAGCCCCTTTTCAAGTCACGAGTGTAGTGACAGTCTACCTCTATATGCTTTGTTCTCATGAAAATGCTGGATTATTCACTATGAACATGGCTGCTTGATTATCACATTTGAGGTGCATAGGAAGAGACACCTCAATTGTTAGATCAGTCACGACAGACTTGACCCACATCAATTTTGTACTCCCTTGGGCCATGGCCCTATATTCTGATTCAACGCTAGACTTAGCAACAACAGTTTGTTTTTTACTCTTCCATGAGACCAATGAGCTATCAACAAAAACAACGAAGCGTGAAGTGGAGTTCCTATCCCTAGGACACCTAGCGTAATCTGCATCTGCATACTAGTAACTGTAAGAGAAGTATCTCTTTTAAAAAAGAAGACCCGTACGTGGAGATGACTTCAGATATCTAAAGATCCTGCATACTGCATCCATGTGTACCTGCCTGGGTTGCTCCATGAACTAGCTCACTCTGCTCACAACGAAAGATATATCATGCCCAGTAATAGTAACATATAATAATTTTCCTACCAGTTCTCTATATCTTCTCTTGTCCACCTCATTAGAGTCATCATCATAGAGCCTAGCATTAGGATCCATTAGAGTAGTAGCTGGTCTACATCTTGTCATGCCTGTCTCAGATAGAAGATCAGTAACATACATCCTTTGCATCATAACCATGCCCTGTTGATTTCGTGCAAACTCCAAGCGAAGGAAGTAACGAAGCGTGCCAAGGTCCTTGGTAACAAACTGTTGCCCAAAAAAATCTTAGCTGCTTGAATGCCCTGTTTATTGCTGCCAGTGATAACAATGTCATCAACATAAACCAACACAACTGCAATACCTCTTTGATTTCTCTTAACAAAGAGAGTGTGATATGCAGTGGATCTAAGAAACCCCTTCTGTTCAATCAACCCCGAGAGCTTCTGAAACCTAGCCCTCGGACTCTGTTTAAAGCCATAGATAGCTTATGAAGACGACACACCATACTGGACCCAAGGCCCTAAATGTCAGTTTCGGTCATCATTTCGGTATCGATCAAACATAATTTCAGTGGAATTTCGACCGGAATTTCGGTCATTTCGGTCATTTTTTGTACTAGGACCCCCATATTTCGGTCATTTCGATCGAATTTCGATTTCGACTGGATATCGGTATTCAACTGAAATTCGACCGAATTTCGCTGAAATTTGAGGTCATGACTGGACCCCCCAGCAACAAACCCAGGTTGATGCAAATAAGAAATTTTGCACGACGATGAAAAATAAATTGAAGTTGGAATTTATTTGGTAGAAGAAAATGGAGGAGTTGAGAAGAGAAGCTCGTCGGAGAACGAGAGATTTGAGGAAGAAGAAACACGTAGATCACGTCGAGGGAGAAGGAATAGAGAGGAAAGAAGAGAGAGAGATAAATCTCAAATTTGATATAATCTGACCGGTCTAAAACAATAGCTTATCATCCCTTTATATAGGAGGGATGAGGTTACAAAAATAGAAATTCAAATTCAAAATTCAAAACAACTTATCCTATTTTGACTCTAACCGACTAACTACGAAATTCGAATCTCTAACTAATTATTTGAGATCACACGCGATCTCTTTATTTAAATTTAAAAAATTACGACGACTCAAAATAAACGTAAATAAAATTAACAGATAAAAAGTAGAAAAATGCGGCCCTATTTCTCCATCTCACGCTGCATCAACTCTCCCCCGCTTGAAAAATTCGTCTCCCGACGAATTGCTGGATCTGCAGGCTTGGAGGTTGATAAATTCGAATCAGCATTCTCGATCATCCCATGGAAGAAATGGTGTGGAGCAAATGGCGGGATCCATGCGTGCGTGACGCGAGCGTTGGCGACGTGGGCTTCGTGACGGAAGAGCGGGGCACAAGCGGGTGCCCATCCGGGTTTCATCCCTATGACATGGTGCTCGAAGAACTGATGGGGCATCTTCATGACGATCAACTCGACCTTTGGAGAGTCCATAGCAAAGCAATAGCACAAGGAGAGTAGAGGAGGAGATGTGGCTAATGAATTAAGCCAGGGTGCCTTTAAATAGATAGAGCCCGTGATCCTAATCCTATTTGGATAAGGAGGCTTTCCATATTTCTCTCTTTCATCCCTTCTTTTAAAATAATTCTGCTCCAGGGGGTTGGAATGCAAATTTCGTACCCCTTCACTTAAATAAAATCCATAGCATATTCAATCCTCCAAATGACCCTGTGATAAAAACTTTTGGGAGGGGGTCTTCCTGCAAATATTCCAAATTAGTTCCTTATCCCAAGCTTTATGGGATTCGAACCCCTTAGATATCGGGGCCCTTGTTAGGGTTCTGCGTTTCCTTCTCTGGCAGTGGCGGCTGCGGACGCTAGATGAGAGCAAGGGCTGATGGAGCCTGTGGGGAAGCCGGTGCGAGCGGCGGCGGTGCGCGGGACGCACGCGGGGGCGACACAGGGCGATAGGGGGGGCCGGAATAGGACTGACGGAGGCGAGGGTGTCGTAATGGGAGCGGTGGCGATGGGGTTTGGGGGGTGGGAGGGGGTTGCTGTGGGAGTATGATAGGTGGGGCGTCGGGAGGATGGGTTGGGCGAAGGGGAAGAGGGGCCTTGGCGCGGAGTGGTGAGAAGGAGGGCCGACGGGTACCGGCGCGCGAGGGGAGGGGGGAAAGATGGACGAGCGTCGGGGAGGGAGAAGGGGTTGGTGGCGGCGGGGGTGTGAAGGTATCGGGTGGGGGTGGCGCCTGCGAGGCTGGCAGCAGGGGTGGGGCAGCAGGGGGTGCCGCTAGAGGCTTCAGGGGCTGGGGGGAATGGTGGAAAGGGTGCTGAGGGGACGAGCGTTGCGACAGGAGGGAAGCTTGGGACTGGAGGGTATGCGGCATGGGATGCGAGGGTATCGGGGGGTGTTATGGCTGGGGTTGGGGATGCGGATGCAACGAGAGGGGGGCCTGGAGGCGTGAGGATGGTGGAGGGGGTCCGCGAGAGGGCCGTGGATGGGTCGTAGGTCGATTCCGACGGTGTTTGCAAGTCTGAAATTACCTGGACAGCAATCGGATTGATGCTCTTTTCTTCCGAAACGGGTTAGACAACGGACAAATCATTGGCGACGACCTCTTTTTCCTCATAAATGGGCTGGACAACGGGCGTTTCGTCGTCTTTCCCTTCTGGAAGGACCTGGACAACGAGTAAATCCTTGTCGACGACGAGTTTTTCTTCGTCAACATTCTGAATAACGGCTTTGGTAGTGGGGATTTGATTGGGTGCACATAGCCTCGAGATATAGCCATTATCTCTAGATTTTTGGACTGGAACTCTTGATATTTGGATTGGAAATATTGACATTTGGACTCAGAAATCTTTACATTTGGACCAGAAATCACGGAGTGCGTCCATCTCCTTGTTGTAAGCTTCTTCGGCTCGTCATTTCCGCTCCGACGAATGATGGTGTTTCGTCGCGTGTCGGCGCGAATGTCTGGACGGATCGTCAGATCGTGAGGACGATCTGTAGGCCATGCTCTGATACCAATTGATGCAAATAAGAAATTTTGCACGGTGATGAAAAATAAATTGAAGTTGGAATTTATTTGGTAGAAGAAAATGGAGGGGTTGAGAAGAGAAGCTCGTCGGAGAACGAGAGATTTGAGGAAGAAGAAACACGTATATCGCGTCGAGGGAGAAAGAACAGAGAGAGGAAAGAGAGATAAATCTCAAAATTTCATATAATCTGACCTGTCTAAAACAATAGCCTATCATCCCTTTGTATAGGAGAGATGAGGTTACAAAAATAGAATTCAAATTCAAAATTCAAAACAACTTATCCTATTTGACTCTAACCGACTAACTACGAAATTCAAATCTCTAATTAATTAATTGAGATCACACACGATCTCTTTATTTAAATTTAAAAAATTACGATGACTCAAAATAAGCGTAAATAAAATTAACGATTAAAAAGTAGAAAAATGCGGCCCTGTTTCTCCATCTCACGCTGCATCATAGGTGGTTGGTGCATGTATACCTCCTCCTGTAGATCTCCATACAAGAAAACAATTCTTGACATCTAATTGGAAAAGTGGCAATCTCGAACCACCACAACAACAATAAGAATCCACAAGGTAAAATGATGTGCAACAGGAGAGAAGGTGTCATGATAATCCACCCCAAAGGTTTGGGTGAAACCACGAGCAACCAATCTGGCCTTGTATCTGTCTACTGTACTGTCAACCTGATGCTTCACAGTGAATACCCACTTGCTGCCAACAACAGATGCACCTGGTAGAGCACGGATAACACTCACGTACCTCGTGATTGTAAAGCTGCCATCTCCTCCTCCATAGCCAAACGCCGTTGATTGCTTTTTAGTGGCCTCCTGATATGACCGCGGTATCTCCACGGCTGGCAAACCAACAACAAATCTCTAAAATTCCTTGGAAAGACGCCCCAAGGAACATGAGAACCAATAGGATGCATAGTGCATGCCCGTTTCTGCCGCCGTAGTGCATTAAGACTATCCAGATCCTCAACAGATGTAAAAGACATAGTATCCACATCCTGTACCTCAGTCTGTACATGCAAATCTCCAGTGCCATCAGATTAACTCAAATGTTCAGAACATACCTTGGGCATGCTGGACGACGGATGAGGCACATGAGTAGGGGGCCATCGCTGGTACACCTGCGGGAAATAACTAGGTGGCCGTGGAGGTGGCGGTGGAGGAGATGGTGATGGTGGAGGAGGTGGCGGTGGAGAATGTGTCATAGGTTATAATGATGGAGGAAGTGGCATATAGACCTCTTCTCTATCCTATGAAGGAGTAAGCCTGTCACATGTGGGAGAAAAAATACATAATGGACTCGAAAAAGGTAACATGAACACTAACATAGCATATTCGTCGAACAAGGTCAAAGCAACGACATCCTTTTTGAGTCTTGGAGTACCCAACAAACACACATTTGACAGCTCTAGGAGAGAGCTTGTCAAGACCTAGAGACATTTGGAGAACAAAAGCTACGGAGCCAAAGACACGAGATGTTAGTGAGAAAAGATCCATCTCGAGAAACGCAATCAAGAACAGAATCTTCTCTCCCAACACCAAAGAGGGTGCACGATTTACTAGATAGCATACAGTTAGAACCGCATCTCTCTAGTATGAATAAGGAGTATGACTCTGAATCAAAAGAGTTCTGATAATGTCTAACAGATGGCGGTGTTTTCGTTCTGCCACCCCATTCTGTTGGGAAGTATATTCACAAGATGTTTGATGCACAATGCCAATAGACCTAAGGATTAAGAAAGCTGCGTACTGCAAAAATTCTAATGCATTATTAGAACGGATAAACTTGACTTTTGCAGAAAAAATATTCCTTATGTCATTAATAAAGGACTGGATAACAACACCTGCATCAACTTATTCTTAAGTAGAAAAACCCAAGATAATCTCGAAAACTCATCAACGTCAACAAGATAAAACCTGTGTTCCTGATGATCTGGGACACGACTGAGACCCCAAATATCAAAATGGAGCATCTACAAAGACTATGACTACTTCTACCCTGACGATTTTGGAACGTGGACCGATGATGCTTCCCAAGCTGGCAGGCCTCGCTCTGAAAAGTAGAACGATGAGAAATCTGTAGAAGAACGCGACTCGCTTTTGCAGAGGAAGATGACCAAATCGAAGATGCCACATATATGGAGAGACAGATCTAGTGCGAAGAGAGAGTCACCAGCATATGGAGAATGCATTAATCTGTAGAGGCCCCTTTGCTCACGACCAGTTCCATTCACCTTGCCCGTTAGTATATCCTGAAACAGAAGAGCAGATAGATCAAATATGGCATGACAACGTAAGTCTCTGGTGATTAGAGGAATTGATAATAAATTCATAGAAAATTTAGGAGCATAAAGAACATTCTAAAGCCTCATTGCGGAAGACAACTGCACTTCCCCTTGACCAGTAATGGGGGAATGTGTCCCATCTTCTATCACAACAGATTATCCAGACTGAGTCGAACGAAACACACTAAACTGACCTCTGTCACCACAAAGATGATGAGAAGCATCTGAATCCATGATCCATTCTGACAAGGCTGCCCTATAACAACTAGTAAAGGCATATTCTATACATGACGTGGATGCTGATGCTGACGCAGCTACCTCTGAGGACCCTGAAGGAGAGTTGATTGACCCAGAGGTACCCGGTATAATCTCTCTTAGGCGTGCCGCAAGCTCGTCAAATCTCTGGTCAGATGCAGGTGATGAACTCCCAGCCTGTTGTGTCTGCTCGGCAACCCGGGCTGAAGCAGGAAACCCATGCTTCGAATAGCAGGTTCCTCTGAGTGGCCAGACTTGTGACAGTAGGTGCACTGCTGACGGGATCGACCACCTCCTCCTCTGCCACGACCAGGGCTTCCCCTACCATGATATGGTGTAGGGCTCCCTCTACCGCGTGATACTGCCATAGCTGAAGAAGTCTAAAACTATAAAGTGCTACAAGATGATATAGATAGTCTACTCAATCTGTGATATGCCTCCTCCATTAGAGGTATGGTAGCATCAATGAGGATCTGGGCACGGGCTGCATCATACTCAGGATCCGGGGTTGCTAGAAAAACTCCAGTCATCACAGAGTTTCTGTATGCCTTGACCTGCTCTGGTGTAGCAGTCACGGGAATGTAGCCATGTAACTTCTGAAACATACCCCTCAAAGAAGTATAGAGGGTGTGAAGGGGGCGACCATTCTGCTTCGATGTGAAGATATCGTTCTGGAGCTATAGTATCTTCCACTCATTCTTCACCAGAGAGTATGTAGCGGCAAGAATGTCCCATATAGCCTTTGCAGTAGGATGGCTCAGGATATCATTAGCTATCTCCATGGATACAGTCCTGGATAGCCATACGCGAGCATACACGTCATCTGCCTCTCATGAGGCATTAACCCTTGTTTTGTCGACATGCTCCTCCAGTGAGAATGTGCTTCTTGCCATTGCATTGCATTAGACTCATGAACTGCATGGCCCACAGTTCATAGTTAGTTCCATCTATCTTCACTATGGGTGATGCATCTTTGAAGGCACCCATGGATGGAACATCTGCTTTGTTGTCTGACATGATGACAACTATTTCTTAAACTGGGGTTGTATACTTGGACATAGAATGTCTACACGGACATATGGGAAGGAGATTGTGGGTGTAGACTCATACTACAACCACTTCCATTCTCTGAAGACTCCTTCAGAAGGCTAGGGTGTCTTTAGATGATCAAGATACACCCTAAACGATCAGACCGAAGCCCATCCAGGGGCTTGAGGTGATGCAACTAAGTTGCAGAGCCGCACAGGCGCACACATGCGCTGGCTCGCAGATGCGCAATACGAGTGCATACCTACACAGGGGCACGCAACACGATTGCATACCCACACAGAGGCACGCTAGCGTGTTGGCGTGCAGAAGTGCGGGAGGCAGAGGCACATAGAGGTGCGCAAGCGCGCAGGTGGAGGCGCACGAGCGTGCTAGGCGCGGAGGCGGAGGCGTGCGGACACGTAGGGTTTTTGTTGGGGGTAGGGATTCAGGGCACATGCTCTAGTTTAGGACCTTCTCTCTGATACCATGTGGAAAGAGAGATTGAAAAGTTATATTCCATCTAACCCTAGAGCTCTCTTATAAAGTTTAAAAGCTCAAAGGGTAAATTACATAAATGGGACATAAACGGGATAAGTGAAATAAACAATATTAATAAATACGATAAAACATAAGAATCTTAACAATAATGTAGTGGAACGATGAGGCTCTTTTGGAAGGTCAGCTCCAAACTTGCAACATTTAGTTATAAAGATTTTGAGCTTGACATGTAGTTCATCTAGGTGTGAATGTAATTGGTATGTATTTAAGAACACAAGTAATTTTATGTTTGTTCACACTTGCAAGTCTTTATTTTTAACCCTCATAGATACATGCATTTTACATATTCATTCAAAGAAAAGAATCATGCTTGAACATTAATGGTTGCAAGATTTGGTTTACATCAGATACAACCAGGCATTTAGGATCAATATGACTTATAAGGCATCATAGATCCGATCGCTCTTAGTAAAATCGATGATGCTAATGAATGGTTGCTAGGTGAAATGGAGACAAATAATGCGGAGGAAAATTTTGTCTTTAAAGATGACATATTGCCATGGGGAGATGTAGCAAGAGCACCTCGAGTTTCAAAGGCACAAAGATATACGTGACAACGTACAAGGCGTATAACACCTTTTGCGGGGATCTTCTTCAACATGAGTTGTTGCTTCACATGACAATGGAGACGGAGAAATGGAAGAGATTGAGGGGAATGGAGGTGGATATGAAGACGTGTTGATGGTGTCAATTTTGGCGATGACGACGACGAAGAACTTACAGATTCACATACATTTCAGTTTTTTAATTATTTAGTTCACTTTTGTTTGTGTAATTTGAACGTTCAAACTATTTCTAGAAGTGTTTGGAGTTTTTGTCTTTTCTAATATATGTTTTATTGAGATATATGTTTTTATTTATCCTTTATCTATATTTACTTATTCTTTTGTCTACTTTGTGCAATTCTTCTTAAGGTTTTTCTTCTATATAAGAGAGCCCTAGGGTCTCAATGGAATATACTCAACTCTTTTTCCTTTTACATGGTATTAGAGTGATGACCCTAGACCGAAGCCTGTACACTAGCCATCCTTTTCTCCACCTAAGTCCTAGAGGATGCCACTTCTTTCCCTCGCTCGACCACTACTGCCACCGTTATCGCAAGCGCGACAACCCCGACGGTTGCAGCAAGCGCAAGAGCAGCTACCCCTGCGGCCATTGGTGAGGCTGTCGAGAGGCCACGACAACAACAACAAGATGATGTTGCCGTCGTGATGAGTCTGTGATTCATTACTCTAATTAGCTGAAAATAGAGCTTCATCCTGAGAAATTAGGTTCATTCATTTGCTAATATCATAAATTTAAGTTTCATCTACTTGTAATTAATTTGCATAAATTCACATTCATTTATGCATTCATATTCATCTGCATATTTCACCTAATTTCAAACATTTTTAATTAACTCATGCTAACTCAAATGGACATAAAACCAACTCCAATGTGCACATATCACTAACCGTAATCAATGAAAAATAATAAAAAATACTAACTTGTACATATCTAAAAGAATTCTAAACCCTAATTTCATGACCAAAAGTCGTAAACATTGATTATTGGAGAAAATAAAATGCCTTGTCATTATTGAGACCCTAGGGCTCTCTTATATTGGAGAAAAGCCTTGTGTAAATTACAAGAGGTACATGAAAGAAAGAGAAATAACAAATAAATATAAAGAGATAAATATCTCAACACTCCTCAAGCTGTAGCATATATGTCTATCAAGCTCAGCTTGAAACAACATATCTGAAAAGGACCTCTAATAAGGGCCTGGTGAAAATATCAGCCGTCTAATCTCCAATAGAAACATGGGTGGTGGATATGTGACCCTTCTGGATCATATCTCTGGTATAGTGGCAATTCATCTCTATATGCTTTGTCTATTCATGAAATGGATGATTATTGGCAATAAATAGAGCTGCTTGATTGTCACGTAAAAGCTACATGGGAAATCTAATCCACAAACTTCCTCTGGACCATCACAAGACCACACTGGTTCCTGGCGAACTCTAATCCTTGGAAATATCGAAGATTGCCAAGGTCCTTAGTCACAAACTGCTAACCTAGGAACTCCTTGTTAGCCTGAATGCCCTGCTCATCATCACCTTTGACAATAATATCATCAACATAGACTAGAATAGCAATCGTACCTCTCTGTGTCCTTCGAACAAAAAGCGAGTGATCCATAGTGGATCGCGCAAACCCTTGGTGCTCTATCAACTATGAAAGTTTATGGTACCAAGCTCTCGGACCCTGCTTCAAGCTGTAAATTGCCTTGTGGAGCCTACACGCCTTCTGGGATTCTCCCTCAGCAGCAAACCCTTGTAGCTGCTGCATATATACCTCATGCTATAGATCTCTATATAGAAACACATTCTTCACATCAAGTTGGTAAAGAGGCTAGTCTCATGAAACAACAACTGATAGAAGAATGCACAATGTCCAATGCTTGGCCACTGGTGAGAAGGTATCCTGGTAGTCCACCCCATAAATCTGGGCGAACTCGCGTGCTACAAGCCTTACCTTGTAGCGATTCTACATTGCCATTTGCCCGTTGCTTCACCATAAAAATCCATTTGTACCCTACAACAAAGGCACTTGGAGGAGCATAAACAACACTCCCGGTACCACGAGACTGCAAAGCGGCCATCTCCTCCTCCATGGCAAGTCGCCAACTACTATCCTATACAACCTCTGGTATGTTCTAGGGATATTAATAGCAGAGAGTCCCACAACAAACCTCTTGTCCTCTTCTGAAAGATGGTTCAAGGAAACATGCACAGCTAGAGGATATGTGGCACATTTACAACACAGCTTCCTCAAGGCAAGAGGTGCATCCAGATCGTCAACCTCTGTTCTCTGGTATCAGCTCCTCCTGTTCAAGTATCCTGTGGAACATGGATATCACCAGTGCCATCAATAGAAACAATGTGTTCACGGACATACTATGAGGCGTGCTGGATGACACGGAAGGCACATGAGCAAAGGGGCGAGTAGAGGACCTGCGAAATGTAAAACCTTAGCCGGAACTGTGTCAGGGTAGATGAAGGTGGAGGTGGTGGAGGAGATGGAGATGATTGAGACTTAACATAGGGTGTTGTTGGTAGAGATAACAATGGTGGTGGAACAAAGACATCCTCTCCAGATTCAATGTTAGACAATCTGTCACTTGTAGGAGAAAACTACATAATAGACTAAACAAATATGACATCATCACTCACATAATACTTTCTTCCCACAAGGTCAAAACATTTATACCCTTTTTGGGTACGAGAACAACCACGACTACACATTTGATTGCCCTTGGAGAGAGCTTGTCACGACCAGGAGTAAAATTGTGGACAAATGCCACCGGCCCAAAGACCCTGGGAGTAAGGGAGAATAGGTCTTCTCGGGAAACACAATCAATAAAGGAACCTTTTCTCCAAGGATAGTGCAAGACATGCGGTTCACCAAGTAACATGTAGTGAGGATCACATCAACTCATAATGAATGAGGAGCTCGACTCTGAATCAAAAGAGTCCTCGTGACTTCCAGAAGATGACGGTGTTTGCATTCAGCAACACCATTCTGCTGCGAAGTGTAAGCTCAAAAATCTGATGAACAATACCAAGAGATATGAGAAAGTCAGACAGCTGTAAAGTGGAAAACTCAAGGCATTGTTAATGCGAATAAAGACTCCATATTAGCAGAAAAAGTGTTTTTAGTTTTAGTAAGACACGATTTAAAGAAAGGACCAGCTTCAGACATATTCTTTAACAAGAAAACTCAAGATAATATAGAAAAATCATCCATAACACCCATATAGAATCGATATCCCTGATGATCGGGAACACGACTAGGACCCTAGATGTTCAAATGAAACAACTCAAACGACTGACTACTGTGACGACTCTAACGACTCGGAAAAGAAGAACAATGGTGCTTCTCTTGCTGACATGCTTCACACTCCACGGTAGTATAGTAGAGAACTGAGGGAGAACATGACACAACTTCTATAGAGGAAGATGTCCAAAGAGAAGATGCCACATGAAAGGAGAAACAGATCCAAAAGGAATGGTAGCAACTCTAGCACACGGAGGCTGAACCAGTCTGTAAGTACTCTTTGCTCACGACCACATTTAATCACCCTGCCCGTGAGTATGCCCTGAAACACAAGAGAAGATGGGTTAAAGATGCACTGCAAATCTTATGTATTGTGACTTAATAGATAAAAGATTCATTTAAAGTGCTGGAGCATGTAAGACATTTTGCAGGAGAATCGGGGGGTATAGGATAATCTCCCCCTGATCAATAATGGGTAGATATGCCACATTGGCAATCACCACTGATCTACCAGGAGGGGATAGATCTGGTAAGAAGTAAACCTGAGCTCGATCTCCACACATGATGAAGAAGCTCCGGAGTCCTTAATCCAATCAGTTAAATCTGAACTGCTACAACTGGTAAGTGCATACGTAATACCTGACGAATTGGTAGAAGCTCTGGCATCATCTGCAACATCTGAAGATCTTGCCGCTAGAGTTGGCCGTGTAATCATCATCTCTCTCAGTCTAGAGCAAGGCCCTAAATGTCGGTTTCGGTCACCATTTCGGTATCGACCAAAACATAATTTCGATGGAATTTCGGTGGAATTTCGATTGAAATTTCGATCATTTCGGTCATTTTTTGTATTAGGACCCCCATATTTCGGCCATTTCGGTCGAATTTCGATTTCGACTGGATATCGATATTCGACAGAAATTCTACCGAATTTCGCTGAAATTTGAGGCCATGGTCTAGAGACAATATCGCCAAGCCTCGCATCTTGAGATGGATCTAGCGTAGTCTCTATCTGCTCAACTACAAGGGCTGACGTCATATATCCTTGCTTCTGATGGCATGTCTACTCCGAATATCCTGGACGGTGGCAATGTGAGCATGAGCCACATTGACATCATCCTTCTCAACCACGGGATCCATGCCAGTGAAACTGTGAAGTACCCCCTCTATCACGAGAAGCTACCATCGCAGAGGGAGTTTGGACACGGTAGTAGACGTAGTGATCCTGCTCAACCTCTTGTAGATCTCCTCCATCAGTGGTATCGTCTCTCTGGTAAACAGTTGAGTACGTTCTGCATCGTGCTTAGAGTCAAGGGAGGATATAAAGACTCCGGTCATAGTAGCATTCTGGTATGCGCGTTGCTACTCAATGCTAGTAGTAATGGGCATAAAGTTAAGAAGTCGCTCAAACATGCCTCGAAGATGTGAGAAGTGGGCACGAAGAGGCCGACCATTTTGCTTGGTCAAGAATATGTCATACCTCAACTGAAGGATCTTGCTCTCATTCTTGCCTTGCCCATATGTGTAAGCTAAGATGTCTCACATATTCTTGACTGTGGGTTGATTGGCAATGTTCGTTGGCAACCTCCATGATGAGTGTCCCAGAGAGCCAAATCCGTGCATAGCATCATCTCGCTTCCTAGAATCATTTGCCCCAATCTCGTCCGTCAGCTCAGAATCAGTCAAAACGTGCTCCTTGTTATGACACTACATAAGGGTGCGAAATTGCATGGACTTCAACTTGTAGTTGGTCCCATCCATCTTTACGATGGGAGCCGAGCCCTTAAAGGCACTGAACGACGAACAAACATCACCCTTATTATCTGAATACAAAATATGCCAAAAATCCGGAACACTCTAGGAAGTAGACTAGGAGGAGTGGTTGTATGTGTAGAGTCCGTAAACTCATACAACCAACCTTTTCAATCCTTGTTGTGGTCTGGGGATGGAAAATGTGATTTAGATGTTTGAAATCACGTTTCTTGGTAGAATTCAAATCGTATCCGGCTTCAACTGTGGATGGATTGTGGCCTGATGGAGGTCAGACAGACCACAGTGGTGCACCAGCGACTGATCGTATGTGGTGCGACACCCCATCGCCCACGGGGATGCAACGACAACCGGTAGCCAGTGATAGGAGCCACAAACGGTGACGTTAACAACCTGCTGAGAGGTGGCGTGGGGCATCGAGTGGCCGACTGGGAGGTGGCTGAAGCCGCACGGAGGCGACAACGACAGTTGGCCGGAAGCCAGAGCAACGGTCAACTGTGTGGGGGAGTGGGTAAGGTTATGGTTTATTTGAGGTACAAGAACCCCAGTCTAAGACCATTGCCTCCGATACCATGTTAGAGAAAATAGAATGACTTGTCATTATTGAGACCCTAGGGATCTCTTATATAGGAGAAAAACCCTGGGTAAATTACAAGAGAAGTTATATGAAAGTAAGAAAAATAAGAAATAAATATAAAAAGATATAAATATCTCAACATTGATAACTCTCTCATATAGTGTCCAAATGTATTCTACTTACTTATGGATTAACGTACGCTCAATATCTATTAAACAAGACCAAATTCAAAAGAATAGTTCATTTGTGTGTAAATTGGGTTTTGGGACCTAACTCTACATTGTACATTTTTACTGATTTGAGCCTATCATTTCATGTACATATTTGACTCAATTTAATTATTTTTTATTTCTTTATTTTATTTCATGTTTTATCTAATTACATAAAATCAAAATCCAAAAAAAATAGAAAATAAATGAAAAGGCAAATTCTAACTTGAGCTTACTGACCTAATCTACTTGTTCATAATCCACTTCCTTAATTTTTCTGATCTATTTCTAACTCATAGAGGTTCAAAAAATTTGTATTTATGTCCCTTCCATTATTCCCATCTTGTTTGACTTTTGCATGTTTTTATTTATCTACAGAGAATCAATTTAAAAAATTACAAATATAAAAAATGGTATTTTATATACTTAAATATCACCAAAAAATGCATATCTTTCATTTCACATTTCATTTACATCTGATTCATATATTGTAGATCACATTTAGATGCAAACTTTTCGTGTTGGCTTTTTTACATTTAAGGTCTTTTGCTATTATTTATTTATTTTTTTCTGCATTCTCGTTCATAGGTCAAAGTGGGTCAATGCCTACGTGGCACCACCTTAGTGGGCCACTTCATCCCCTTGTCATCCCTACCCTTGACCGGTCCACCATTTCGTCCGCCAACATCCGTTGATCTACAAAAGCAAGCGAGGGAGAGCGCTGATAACAACGGCCGCGTCCTCTGGCGAGGACTTCTTGGGCGAGATCCACGGGTTTGCCGTGAAGCTTCTCTTCCAGAGAAGCTGTAGGTTCGAGGAACTCACCGTTCCTCTCGAAGCGACCACCAGAGTTGGCCGCAACCAATCAATCAAGGCGACCCATATCCTTCTTCTTATTCTTCTATTCCTCCTCCTCTTCTGCTTCCTCTACCAAACCCACCGTTTCCTTTGTCGCATAGCCTTGCCACACCACCGTCCTTCGAAGCCGCTCACCATCAGATCCTCGACGATGAGGAATAGAGAGTTGAATCCTAGGAACAAGCAACAATTAGCGATCGATTAAGAACACAAGGGATCCTTACCGTCTAATCATGCCTATTCTTTATCTGCAAGGTCGAAGAGATCTGACGATCTAGATCATCCCCGAAGCTCAATTCCTAATAACCGCCTATGGAGGAGCAAATCGACCATAGAAGCAACACATGGAGCTTTGAGCCACCAACCGCGCTCGATCTGCCATCCAGACCAGTCTCCCCACGTGCGTGGCACACATGAGGGGAGAATTTACACCACCACCCGCACAACCCTTCAAAATTGCAAAGAACCCCAGTGGTCATGTGTAGGACACACACACATATTGGGAAATTTGCGCAGAAGCCCTCCTAGTTCCAGAAATTTTTAAAATATCCATGATAGGGATAAATTACAGGATGACCCAGGAGGATTTGGGAAATTTGCGAATAGACCCCTCTACAAAGGTATATTTGAGAATATTTTCATTACTTTTATTGCCACTATGTTCCTGAACTCATTTATCGATAACTTGAGCATATGATATGGGATTTTTGCATTTTTAGTGTCGGTTTGATCCTTGTCTTATCTTCTATCATATTGAAACGCTATTCATCTTAATACATTTGTTTCATAATTAAATTGAGGAATTTATTGTTAATTTTGAGTACAATTATTATTGATCTTTGATTCTATTGCTCAATAACTCATACATTGATTGGGATCATTTATTGGGGGTGTAAATTGATGCATAAAATGATTAAACATATCTTCAAATCAATAAAAAGGGGAGGAACTAATTAATCGACTTGCTTTGGCTTGGCCTTGTTTGACTTGACCAGCATTTATCATCATCATCTTGTACCCACTACATTTCATAACATTATACATCATTTAATATTCACGAAAACATTGCATTTATTATTTTATTTCTCACCTCACAACATAGCATTATTTTCTTGCATTAAAATTGTTGAGATATTTCTACATTCCTATGTATCTTTCAGTTATTTTATTTCTTTATGCCTATCTTATTTAATTTATCCATATGTGTGAAACCCAAACCCGAGCAGGACTTATCTGCAAAATCCAGCTGCATCTGAGCTTAATTGCAAATCTGCTTTTATTCCAGTATCTAAAAAATTTATTTGAGTAGTCCATTGTGTAGAGCTCGTCGATAGCTTTCCAACGAGTCCAAGAACGTAAAAATCCGACTTCGGAAGCCCGAGTTATGTTCATTTTAGCGGAAGGGGGTCCAGGCCATATTCGAACTCGGATCCGGATCCGAATCCGGGTCCGAACCCATATAGCCAACCCGACCCTCGTCCAAAATGCCCTAACTCCCCCTTCATCCAGCAGCCCTCCCTCTGCCTTCATCATCCCCTCCCCTCGCCGGAGCACCACCGAAGATCGCTGGAACGTCTCGGATCGACGATCCGAGACCATCCCCGCGTGGAGAAGGACGAGGTCATCCTCGTGTGAGGCTTCGCATCGCGGATGGAACGACGAGCATGCGGTTCTTCACAGGTGAAGAAACCAAGGAAACTTACTTTCTTCGAGGTACGATACTCCCTCTTGCTGCGGATTTCACATGGTTTTTGATCTAAATACTTGCTCAATTAGAGCTCTTGGGATTCGGTGGCATGGGTACCACATGAAATGAGGTCCTGTTGTTCATCATACATCTGATCAAAGGCACCATATTTCTGTCACAGTTTCTACATAACAAAGACTTGGTCATGATCTTTTGCATGTTATTTCTCAATTTCTAGAGGGATAAATCGTAGGTCATCTTTGGGTCAAGTTGAGTAAGAGTGGAATGGGTTGAGCCGAAATTTCTCATCTTATTTTATCCAGATGAGCTCTGTACCTGCTATCTTTTTTACAGCATGCCATCCATGTTCCTATTAAAGGGCAGTCTTGCCCAATAAGTACGAAGGAATTTTTGTTGTATTAAGGACTGTTGCATGCTTACGGAAAAAAAAATCACTCCTCTTTGATAATGCCAAGTTGTATCCTGTGACAGTCACTGCTTATTGCATCGTTTGATTTTCATGACAATGTTTAACTTCCAATCTGGGCATACACTACATCTCAAGCATTTATGTAAGCATGATAGTGAACACAGGTTCCAACTTTAACGGCCACGTTTGCATATAAAAAAAAATGAGAAAGGGATTAAGGCTAAGGTATCTTGATTTTGTTCATAGTTTTTGTCATTATTCTATGACCCAAGGTACCAATCAATTTCCTTCCAGATGTGGATCTTACCCAAATTTCAGGACCTATACAAATACCCTGGAGATTGATATTCGTGTATTTGTCAGACAGTGAGTCAGATGATACAAGCTAATAGTTCATCTGAACTGGAGGAGAAGTTCCTGGAATTGAATAGGAACTTTTAATCCTGGGTATGTATAAAACAAAAAGAACTAGAATGTGAGCAATACCATAACATCAAGTCGGGCCACTTGATGATTGACCAGTGGCCTGTAACTGTAGTAATGCATAAGTGTTCATGATCTGGTAAGGTGGAATGTTCATGATTTAGACATTCAGAATATTCGCCATATTAGAATATAATTGTATCATGTTCCTGTCAACCCTTTTAATCCGTTTCTCAGGTGCTTGATAAATTCTGTGCACATGCAAATACTCAGTTGTCCAATACTAAATAGAATGCTGTTCTATTCTTGGATCCTGTTCGATTAGAATCGAGATGAGACTCAATGATAGGATTTTGACATCTGTGAACATTCAGTAGCTCCTGTACATGCTACAATAATAATGAAAATTAAAATTAAACAAGAAAGGAATGATAGATATCAAGAGACGTGGGTTTTGTGCTATATTACGAAGGGTTTTCAACTCCAGCTTTTACATGAAGTGGTTGCAATAGACAAGCAACTATCTATGGTAAATATAATGAATTTAATTACTGAAGCCGATAGTTTATCAACCCGATTGAATCTCACCAGAACAAGGATACCATCACCTCAGTGAATTCTCCCCACTCACAGTCCGATGTCCTGTTAAGGCTGCTATTGACAATGTGCATGGCATTCTAAAAGTATCTCGTGCATAAAGCTATGAATGAAACACCGATGCCTTTACTAAATGTAGCACTGAAATATGAAAAGATGCGCCTATAACTAATGAATGTAGAAGGTTGCTAAAAAGTTTGTTGATGTTGAAAGTATACATCATATCTACTGTAAGTTGCTTCAAACTTCAAGCTTGTTTATGATATCCACATTCCTCAGTATATATAAAGGAGTGCAATGCTTCTACACGTCTTCCTTCCAAATCAGGAAACATGATTCATGTTTATACTACATTTCTCCATCTATATATGATTTCTTGTTTTAGTTATTTTTATTTATGCTTCACACGTTCCATCTTATTTATTTAGAGATTTCATGATGTAAGGGTAGATGGAGTTAGGTGCCGCCAAGGGAGGGGCATGCACCCTTGGGGGCCCCGGGTAGAAGCCTAGATGACCGCGATCCCAACTGCTATTGTAGCTGCGATGGTTGGGGGACATGTTGCTTGGCACACCGAGGTGCTAATCTAACGGTGTTGGCTCGCACTTGCGTGCTTTAGCCCGGTGCTCGAGCGCGGGCCAAGTAGTCATGGTTGGTCGGCTAGTGCTTCGCTTGTCACTTAGAGTTAACACTCGTGTACAGGCCAATGTAGGCCACATTGGTCGGTATTCCGAGTGGGAGCGCTAAGAGGGGAGTTCCGGGAAATGTGGTTAATGAAGTTGGGAATGGGATGTGAATCTCCTGTGCATAAGGAGGATTGGGCTAGCCGCGAAGATTCGCGGGTTGGAATCTAGATCATGAATCGAAAGTATCAATTGTGAAGTGGAGCTAAGTGGACGTGTTGGGAACTTAGTTAGGATGCACTGTACCCCACCGCATGCCTACGGAGGCACCCCAACCCTAAGGTATTCTTTTTGCCTTAGAGTTATAGTGTGAGGTCTCACCCAGACCAAGACCACAGACTATCCACGAAGCTTGGTCACTCATATCCATATCTAATAACCATGATAAATATGTGATTCTTGTGAGATCTGGTTGCCTAATTTCTTTCTCTTTTGCACACATTTAAATTACACCTTGTTTGTTGTTATATAGTATTATCTAATTCGTATTGGGCAACTTTGCTCATAACGTACCTACGTGTGGATCCGCAGGTCCTCAGCAGTGAGCAGTTTGAAGACATCACTTTTAGTGCAGCTTCACTACACTTCTTGTAGCACAGTTGGGAGTAGTTTCTACTGTCTTCTTTACTTGTAGTTCTTTCTGAGAGACATGGCATGTAATGTATAATTGTGGACATCTATATTTATGCTTACATGTATTTTTTGTGGACATGAAAATGGATAGTAGAATGTAATGGAATTGGTGAATGGAAATACACGTGCTTGTGAACATGTTGAATGCAATGAGAAAAAAATATTTCCTTTGCTTGTTGCTATTTTCTCCTGCTTTTGTGAATGTCAAATATTCGAATGTGGAACGTATGTGCGTGGATTGGTTTGCCGAGTATCCGGATCCTAGGGGCGTTACAATATGTCTCTCTCCTATATAAGAGAGGATAGGGTTACAAGAATAAGCAACTCTCTAATTTTTCTCCAACACATGGTATCAGAGCGACGATCCTAGACCAGAATTCTCATATCCGAAACCCTAACCCAACCTTATCAGACATCTTGTTCGTACACCTCTCAACAAAATGGTGTTGCTAAGAGAAAGCATTGTCATCTTCTTGATGTTACTCGGACTCTTCTCATTCAGAGTCGTGCACCACATCTGTTTTGGGGTGATGCAGTTCTTACAACATGCTATTTGGTGAATCGTATGCCATCGTCTGTCTTGGGTGAGAAAATTCCTTTCTCCATAGCTTTCCTTGAGAAGGAGTTATTCTCACTCACTCCCCGTGTGTTTGTATTTATTGCTTTCGTTCACCAGTTGACTCCTGGTCTTGACAAGCTCACTCCAAGAGCTGTCAAATGTGTGTTTGTTGGGTACTCCAGGACTCAGAAATGATACCACTGTTATGATCCTTTATGCATAAAATACTATATCAGTGCCGATGTCACAATTTTTGAGTCTATGTTGTACTTCTCTCCTACATGTGATAGGTTGACTTCATGGGACTTAGATGATGAAGTCTACATGCCACCTCCTCCCGTGCCTACTATACCACCTCCACCACCACCACCTCCTCCACCCCATCCTACTAGCTAATCACATGCGTCACTTGTTCCATCTTTACATAAATTCGGACTGCTTTTGCTCATGACCATTGTCCATCATCCACAGAGCCCCATGTTTGTTTTGATAACGTAATGTCTAACGATGGATTTGGAGATATATCTGTGCTGGAATCATTGCAGGAAAATAGCACACAAATGGAGGAAGTTCCCTCTGACCTGGATATTCCTATTGCAATTCAAAAGCAGAAGCAATCTTGTGCTTCTTACCCCCTTGCTTCTCAGATCTCCTTTCGTCGTCTAACAAGGGATTTTCAGATATTTGCAACGGCCATATTTGCCATGGAAATTCTACGAAATTATGAGGAGACATTAAAGGATAGTCACTGGCGCTTGGCTATGGAGGAGGAGATGGCCACACTACAGTCACGTGGCATGCAGAGTCTTGTTTTTGCTCCAGTTGACACGTCCGTTGTGGGATGGAAATGGGTGTTCTCTGTGAAACGTCGTATTCATGGCAGTGTACCCAGACATATGGGGTGGACTATCATGATACTTTCTCTCTAGTGGCCAGGCATTCTACTCCGCATATTCTTTTTTCCGTTGCTGTGATACGAGATTGGCCCCTGTATCAGCTTGATGTGAAGAATGCTTTCTTTACGATGATCTACAAGAGGAGGTCTACGTGCAACATCTACCAGGGTTTGCCGTTGAGGGGGAGTGTCAGAAGGTTTGCGGACTATAAAAGGCTATTTATGGCCTTAAGCAGAGTTTAAGAGCATTGTTCTAGAAGCTCTCGGACTTGATAGAGCAACAGGGGTTTGTACGATCAACCGTCGATCATCCCTTGTTTGTGCATGTAGAAAAACAGAATGCGGAAGCGTAAACATGGAAAAGATAAAGAACAAATAAAGAACGACGGGATTTAACGTGGAACCCTACTCCGAGAGGAGCGGGATGAAACCACGGGAGAAGCCCCTGAATTGGGCGTTTCTTCTATTGAAGTTCTCACTGAGTACAGGGGGTGTGGGGCTTCTTATATAGCCCCACGGACAGATCCAATAGTGAATGCTCCCCCCTTGTGGTATTAAACACATGGGTGGGCTCTTTTCTTTTCCAACACTCCCCCTCAAGTTGGTAGCTGGGACAACTGCAACTTGCAACAATAAATAAAAATATACACCATTACATCTTCACTTGAAATCACCACAATAAACGTATGTATCCGCAACTGGTGGACAAACCCGCTTGCTGACGGGTATATCAGGTCACCGGAACATATCTCTGTCGTGCCTGGAAGGTCACCGGACTGTCTCTGTCGTGCCTGCATGGTCACCAGATCTCTGTCTCAGTCGTGCCTGCGGGTCACCGGACTTTGTCTCCGTCGTGCCTTGAAGAAAACAAATTCAGTGTGGAGTCGATGTCGAGGATAGAGACACCACGACGAAGATCGATGCACAGTGAAGATGGCTTGATATTCTGTGAAATCCGGAGTGTTTGGTCTGTCAGTCAATGATGTAGGATGCATGTAGCTTTTACTCCCCCTTTCTCCCAAACTTGTGAGAATAATGAAAATAAAGACAAGTTGGGAGAAGCAAACATGAATCACATTTTTTTTATACGTACGACTTTTTTTTACGCAATTTTTTTTACTTTTCTCCTCTTTTTTTATTGAACTGGCCCTCTTGGCCCAAACAATAAAAACACCCTTCGTTTTTTTATAACTTCAGCCTCACAGATCCCTTTTTTTTGTAAGCCGTCACATTTTTCCATTCATTTTTTTAAGCCGTTCAACTCCTTTTTTTGCCATTTTTTTAAAGCCGTTCAAACTCTTTTTTTTTTCGACTTTTGCAATTTCTCTCTCTCTCTCTCCCCCTTTTTTCTAATACGTCGGCCTCCCCTCCTTTTTCTTTCATTCACTTACGTTGCCCCCCTCCTCCTTTTTCTTTCATTCACACCTCCCCCCTTTTTTTTCATCAACGGCCTATTTGGGCCTTTACATTACTGGGCCCACTTGGGCAACTATACTTAGGGTTCCCTTTGGAACCCCTTCATTCCAAAGCCACGATCCCCCGATGGGGCCTTTCGTTTCTACGCCTGCCGCTAGGGGTAGATGCCGTTGCAGGATGCTGCTGATAGGAAGTTGGAGGGGTGCGAAGGAGTGGTGAGCGCCGCCTGGTGCCCCTAATGGGGGCATCGCGCACCGCGCGCCTCCTCGGAAGGATGGGAGTCGCCGCCTTGTTTGTGCGGAGCGCCGTGAGTGTCGTGCCTGTGCGGCTTCGCCTGGAGGCCGCTGGAGTCTCACCAAGAGGAGCGCCGCGCGCGGGAAGCCTGCTGGGCGGCGCCTCCCAGGGATAGAGTGCGAGGGCGCGCCGCCTGCTACTGCCTTTGTGGGATCGCTGGAGAGCCGCCTTCGACTGTGAGGCTGATTTGCGGCACCGCATGTGATGCTGGAGGTGCCGCCTTGTTCCTAGAGGGTGGATGCGTAGTCGCCTGGAAAGGACTTCGCTTCGGGAATATTTGGTTCGGAATCTGGACTTCGCTTCGGCTACACGTAAGATGCAGCAGTAGCGGTTGCAGCATGGAGTCTGGATTGAAGAGTATGCCATGATGGCGTGATTGGTTTCCTTGCCGCCTTCTCCTGATAATTGGATCGAGGAACCTTGATGGAACACGGATTAGGGTTTCAAAAAGAAATCGTGAAACATATAAATAAATCTTCGCCTGAAGATAGATGTGAATGACGGTGGAGATTTTCTGAACAGATCTTGAACAACAAGTCTTCAAAATAATCTTCAAGAAACAACCGATCTCGGAAAAAATAATGAACATAAAAAATCCCCGAGAAACGAACCTGCTCTGATACCATGTAGAAAAACAGAATGCGGAAGCGTAAACATGGAAAAGATAAATAACAAATAAAGAACGACGGGATTTAACGTGGAACCCTACTCTGAGAGGAGCGGGATGAAACCACGGGAGAAGCCCCTGATTTGGGCGTTTCTTCTATTGAAGTTCTCACTGAGTACATGGGGTGTGGTGCTCCTTATATAGCCCCACGGACAGACCCAATAGTGACCGCTCCCCCATGTGGTATTAAACACATGGGTGGGCTCTTTTCTTTTCCAACAGTGCAGAAGACCCAGAGAGGTACTATTGTCATTCTTGTGTACGTTGATGACATTATGTTACATGGGATGACAAGCAGGGCATTCATGTTGCCAAGGACTTCCTAGGTTAGCGGTTTGTGACCAAGGATCTTGGACATCTACGTTACTTCCTTGGGCTTGAATTTGCCAGCAACCAGCGAGGTCTGGTGATGATCGAGAGGAAGTATGTTGCATATCTTCTTTCAGAGACAAACATGGTAGATTGCAGGCCTGCCATTACTCCTCTTGGCCCGAGCATGAAGCTATATGATGATGCCACTTAGGAGGTCGACAAGAGGAGGTACCCGGAGGAGGTACCCGGAGCCTGTTGGCAAGCTACTATATGTGACCATCACCATGCCTGATATATCTTTTGCTGTGAGCAAAGTAAGTCAGTTTATGGAGCAACCTTGACATGCATATATGGATGCAATCCATATGATTCTAAGATATCTGAAGGCTTCACCTCGTACGAGACTTCTTTTCAGCAGGGGCACATCTCTCGCAGTTATAGCATGTGCAGATGCAGATTACGCTGGATGTCCAAAGCATAGAAAGTCTACCTCGAGATTTGTCGTGTTTATAGGGAATTCCCGAATTTCATGGAAGAGCAAGAAGCACATTGTGGTTACCAGATCGAGTGGTAAATCAGAATACATGGCTATGTGCTAGCACAGAGATGATGTGAGTTAGATCTGTTCTTACTGATCTGACTATAGAGGTGCTTCTTCCCATGCGCCTCCAATGTGACAATCAAACTGCTCTTTCAGTGCCAACAACCCCGCATTCAATGAGAGAACGAAACATATTGAGGTAGACTGCCATTACACTAGAGATATGATCCAGAAGGGTCTGATTTCTTTCTCTCATGTTAGTTCAGGAGAGCAAACAACAGATATCTTTACCAAGGCATTACTTAGGGGGCCATTTCAGAACTGTTTGTCCAAACTGAGCATGATTGACATCTATGCTCCATCTTAAGGAGGAGTGTTGAGATATTTCTACATTCCTATATATCTTTCCGGTTATTGTATTTCTTTATGTCTATCTTATGTTGTTTACCCATAGGTCTCTCCCCTATATAAGAGAGCTTAGGGTTACATGAATAAACAACTTTCTAATTTTTCTCCAACAAAAATAGTTGTAAAACCATGCATCAGATTTCTTTTTGTAATTAATTACATCTTTTAAATTAGAAATCAATAAAAATCTAAAAAATAAAAAATCCCAAAATTATTTATCCCCTAATTTCTGAATTATTAAATTATTGATTCTAAACCCTCATATTACCTTCCTAAGTTCTATCTTGTGACTTAACCAAGTAAAATAAATAATTTGACTGCATTGAGGAATAATTTTTCATATTATTTCCTCGGTGTGATCACTTTTTATAGTTCTTACTACAACAACTTCGACATTCATCATTACTTATCATTAATTAAAAGGGTGATTTTAGATGCTCGTGAAATGACATCATTGCCGGGGAGGTATACTGTTTTGGATTAATTTTTTTTAATAAAATTTAGATTTTCCATCCCTAGGTAGTCTAACCCTCGGTCTTCTTGTATTTATCTCTGTTTATTTTCTAAGCATTTTTATTTCTTTTTTTGTATATATTTTCCAAGATTGTAGAAAGCGGTAGTCGGTACTCGGTCGGTGGGGTCACTGACTAAGGATTAATCGATAGTCAGGCGACTAATTGGATTTAGTCGGCCATTAGTCGGTTTTGAATTTTTTATTTATTTGTATTATATAAATCATTTTTATACATATATTCTTATATATTTGCAATATAAATCATTTTTTATACATATATTTTCATATATTTGCATAGATTCGAACATTTTCTATACTATTATAATGAAACAAAAGGAGTAATTGACTTTAAATATAACATTAAGCATATTAGAATAGGTTTGATTTTAAAAAAAGCAAAAAATAAAAAACCCCTATGTAAAAGTCGGCCGAGTAGTCGTCTGACTAGGCCGACTAGTCGGTCCGATTAGTCGGGTTGACCGACTAATGGCCGACTAGGCCTAGTCGAGTCGGCTACCCCTCCGACTCGACTAGTTGGACCGACTAGTCGGCCTAATCGGCCGACTTTTACAACAATGATATTTTCTTGTAAACATTTCTCTAATATTTGACCTTTTATTTTTCGTGCGAGGCACCTGATGACCTGAATCAACTTTCTTGGAGGTTGAAACGACTCAGAGCAACCAGAGGTGAGTGATTCCGTGGTTCGACCCCGATGAGGATACACATATAAATTTTTGTTTCTGCTTTTATTTTTGAGAAGAGAGATTTTCTTTATTTAGTTTTGTAATTAATTTGTAATAATTTCCTATTTTCACTGATCTTCATTTGAAGACTCACGTGTGTACCTGGACTGATCACTCGATCTATCTAGCCATATTTTTTTGGTGATTGATGTAGTCCTAAGATTGCACCGCAACTATTAGAGTACTACGTTTATTTTTGTGCTCGTAGGATTTGGGTCACACTCTCACACTAGTTAGACACACTAGTTCGGATTTCGTTTAGCCAAATGAAATTGTTCTAGCACTCACTAATAGAAATTCATGTTCTAGGTATGGTTTCCCATGCATGCATTGGAAATAATGTTAGGGAAATTCAAATTCTGTTTAACATCATGCATGGAGATTGCGAGGAAGCACCGTAGTATCTCTGTTTCTGCATTCATCATCGTGTTTGTCATCGCATGGCTTTTTTATTCTCACTTGGTTTCACTCATCTAGTATTTAAAGGAAATTGAAATCGCCGTGTAGATAAACTTCATGCTCCACTCAAATTCTAGTGATAATCAGATTCAAATAAGGGGGTTGCTAATATTATTGACTAATTAAAACCTGATAAAATTGAACATCTTTTATTGTGGTAGAGCAACCCCATCCTTGTGCACAGGTACATACCTTCAAACTTTGAGTTGGTGAGGACGTAGCTGTAAGGTTGGAACCCAAAATCCTAGACCTGCGCCCTTAGTCTCCAGATATAGCTCTTGCGGATTTGGGAGTTGCAAGCGCTCGCCTCCGACCATAGTCGACATTTTAGGTGTGGTCCACCTACTACCTCCTTTAGGGATGTTAGAAAATACAGAATGCGGAAGCTGAATGATAAACAGAGCATAATCAAGAATGATAAACATGAAAGAACACAAAGAATTTTATGTGGACCCCTATTCCCTAAGGATCAGGATGAAACCACAGGAGAATGCCTCAGAGGGTGTATGTGTCATTTCACTTTCTCACCGGATATAGGTGGTATGGGGCTCCTTATATAGCCCCCACAGAGCCTCCAAGTCCCACCACTGGTAGGTGTGGGACTAAACATATGGATGGGGTAAATGGATCCCGGAGGTATCCATTTCCCATCTACAACTCAACAAGCGTACAACCAAATACTCCAACAAGAGATGTGATGTAACTCGGTAGCCCGAGCATATCACTCTTTTGATCGAGAGGTAGCAGAACCACATCCGAGTGTTAAGGCGATACGCCTGTATGTAATGGATTCAAAGATTGTTTTATTACCAATTTAAAATTGAAAAGATAATCGATCGAACTTTCATGGTCTTCATTGCGTGAAGTTAGTGAATTTGTGGGTTGCATTGTGTATTGAATTATATGCGTTTCCCATTGCACTTGCATACACATATCGAGGTTCGTAAATCATTCACCTTCAATTTCGAAGTTATCGGAATGTTGGTATTCATACTCAAACTCCGTGGGTCACGCTTACATAATCGAATCCCGTCCGTCTTCATCTTCATTCTCATATCAGGAGAATCCTCTCTTTGAGTCGGTTCTCCATAGCCCATCGTCCACTTTACTCTCATTACACCAACCCACTCCTTCCTTGGTTGAGTTTTCAAGATATAAACTGCTCACAGAACCGAATGATTTTGTGGACACAATGGAATAAGCGAATTCAAGGATGAACATAAGCATAATCAAATTTGATAGAGAAACACGATTCTCAGTGATGATTGACAATGCATTGTTTGAACCATCCCTGAGTACGGACATCTAGTTCACCAAACCCGGACGCAGTTATTTCGGACTTCGTTGATCATTACTTGGTCTGACACCTAAGCCGACAACCAAAATCGACTTTAGCACCATCATATACCCAGGATGCGTACCGACCTTATAGGAGATATACACCATACATAGTGAATCATCGGATGAAGAAGCAATGGCCAATACCTCACAGACTTAGTTTAGAAGGGCCATATCCTCTAGTTCGATAGCTAGTAGAGGGAATAAGCACTTCGGTCCTCCTCTCCTTGCTTCAGGTCCTAGCAAACCGACTATGTATATCACCATAAACATGAATTATTTAGAGGACTCTGTCCTAGGGTATAGTACACAGACCAGGGTTATTAGATGTGACCAGACGAATACTGCTTCATCAAAGTACTCATTGTCTGAGGTCGAGTCGGTTAACCAAGTAAGGGAGCAACCAGAAAGAAGAATTGGTTGGAAAGCCTCCACCGAACACTACTATTATGAGAATGACTCCGATAATGGCTGTGAATCTTTTATGTCATGTTCTTCATATACTTATTCCCTCCCACCACATTGTATTTGGGCCGTTGGATTCATGGGATCAAACAACCACATTACCTTCTCCTACTACTCGTCCTTTGCCACTCTTCCCTCTGAGTGCCTCCCACCTTGCTTCGCCCCTCCTCTCGACCGCCTACATCTCCAATCGATCCCCTTCTCCTTTTCCCTTCGACCAAACCTCGCCTAAAACCAAACAACCCAACTACCTGATCGAAATCATCAACCACCAACCCCCTAATTCATGGAACCCATCGCCTATCTTCTTCCCCCATTATCGCCTCCAAACCACCCAATACCCATTATCATATCTCCATCACTGTTGAAATCCCGTGGAACCTAACTTCCTCCGGGCTCTACGCCTTTATCTCTCTTCCTCTCTATTTATCTTCATCGCTAGCCCTCGAGCAAGGGAATTCGCTGATATCCGTTGATCTACAGAAGCGAGAGAGATAAAGATGGGGAGTGCATCGGTGACAGTGACCGCTTCCTCTGGCAAGGACTTCTTAGGCAAGATCCACAGGTTCACTCATGAATCTTCTCTTCGAGAGAAGCTGCAGCTTCGAGGAACTCGCCGTTCGTCTCGAAGCGACCATCGGAGTTGGCCCTAGCCAATCCAATCCAATCCAAGTGACCCATTTCCTTTTCTATTCCTCCTCTTCTGCTTCCTCTACCGAACCCACTGTCTCCTTTGTTGCACTGCCTCGCCACACCACCGTCCTTCGTAGCTGATCGCCATAAGATCCTCAATGACGAAGAACATATAGTCGAATCCCATGAACAAGCAACATTTGACGTCTGATTAAGAACATAAGGGATCATTGCTGCCCAATCACGCTCAATCTTCAGTTGCAAGATCGAAGAAATCTTTTGATCCAGATTGCCCCTGAAGCTCAACTCGGAACCAACAACATATAGAGGAGCAAAGAAACCCAAGAAGCAACACGTGGATCTTCGAGTTGCCAGCCACGCCTGATCCACCATCCGGACCAGTCTCCCCATATGCACTGCACACGCGAGGGGGAAATTCACACCAGTGCCCCCGCATCCCTCCAAAATTGTGAATAACCCTAGGGTTCACGTGCAGTATGCACACACCTTAGGAAATTTCCGTAGAATCCCCCTAGTTGCAAAAATACAAGAATATCCCTGCTAGGGATAAATTACAGGAAGACCCGGGCGACTTTGGGAAATTATGAATCGTCCCCTCCACAAGGGTTTATTTGAGTTCGGATTTTGCATTCTTAGTGTCATTTTGATCCTTGTCTTATCATCTATCTTGTGATGACCCAGAGGAAGTATGCTATTGACCTCATCTATGAGACATGCATAGTAGATTGCAGACCCTGTGAAACTCTTTGTAGTGTTCATAGGGAGATCTTTGATGTCATAGAAGAGCAAGAAACACTGTGATGATGTGGATCAAATATGTCCTGATTAACTTAGGTATTAACACGCCTCTTCCCATGCATCTATAATGGTTGCTCTTTTCATTGCCCTCAACCATGCCTTCTATGAGAGAACTAAGCACATTGAGATAGATTGTCAAGACCTTATCCTTCTACGAGTCTTCATTATTGGCTGGAAACTCTAACAATATTTTGTATGTTTTTGAAATTGATTTGGCAGTTGGTTCTTTTAGATTGATTGTAAGTCCTTGAGTTAGCATTCAATAGCATCTAAATCACATGATTTGGAGTTGTGTAGTAAAAGTTATATTAAAAATACCGAGGGATCAAATGGTTGGGAATTTTGAAGAGGATACGAAATAGATGTTAGTACTCTTGGTTTTTTTGTGTAATTTTAAGGTGAAAAAATAGGTGGATGGAATTGATTGTGTTGCAATCCTGAACTCTTTAGTATTTTATTATTGCTTTAGAATTTTGGCTCCAAACTGTATCGAGCAAGGTAAAATTTACATTTTATCCCCGACTCCTTCCCTTGGCACGTATTTTTCTATTTAGACCTTCGATTTTGTGTTCTTAGTGTTGTTTTTCTCGTTTCTTATTCTTTACAAGTGCTATGCTGCCTTGAATGTTTGATCATGGAATTCTTCATTGGTGCGTGAAAAATTGTAATTAGACTCGTGAAATTCTTGAAAATTACTGACAAGCGCACTAAGCATTAGTAAAAATAATGAATGTACATAATACGCGTGCGATATGATACATGCGTATTTAATGACAAAAATCAAATGCGTTTGCTATGTGTGTGGATTATGTGTGCATTAATATCGATAGAACACAATTTTAGTCACTAAAATGCATAAATGATAGTGGCTCATCGTAACTTGATAAAGTATCAAATTGCCATGAATATTAAGAACCACTTTACATGGTGTTGTGTTTCCAATTAACCTGTGGCCACCAAAACTCATTTAATTAATAATTGTTTTTCCATCTCAATAAACGCTTTTGTTTATATTGTTAGCTTACTCCATAAATTATCTTTTCAAAAAAATTCAAAGTTTTCTTAATTGCACTCTTTTTGAGCCGTTTCATATTGCTGCTGGGATTATTGTTTAATTTGGGAGTGAATCCAGCCTCTTCTGTAGGCATTTCTGACGACCAATGTTCTTTGTTGATGGCTAAAAATTTGTCTCCATCTCCCTCATCATTCTTCCCATATTTTTAAAGGTTGAAAGGAGAAAAACTATCCATGGAGCATACTACATAAGACAAATCTAGAGTCAATCCACATTTATGGCTCTGTTACTAATATTTTGGTTTTGTTTCTCTCTCTCACACTAGCATCCCCATGCATCACATTTATTGCATGAATGATTGTATTCTTTAGCAATGTCTGTCTTCTTGAAGTTATTTTTATCCCATTGTTTTTTAACATTATACTTCTTTTATAGTGTTTATCTGACTTGCAATTTCGGCTTCACAGTTACTATGCTGAAAATCCAGAACTCTTCAGGAGCGCAGATGCTGCATATGTTCTTTCATATTTCTGTTATCATGTTGAATATAGATGCACACGATCATTCAGTTTGGCCTAAAATGTCCAAGTCTGACTTTATACAAATGAACTACATGAGTGACGGAGAGGAATGTGCCCCAAAAATACTCCTAGAAGAGATTTATGATTCCATCGTTAAGGAGGAGATAAAGCTTAGAAGTGATGCTTCTGATTCAGCAGGACAGAGGCCTGCAACAGAGAAGGGACGTCTTATCCATATTCTTAATTTGGCTCTACCTAGGAGGAAATCCGACTCTGATACTAGGATAAAGAACGAGCAGATAGTTAAGCAAATGCAATCACTTCTCAGAAAACAAAGGGCTAAAAGGGGCGCTTATTATGGGGCTCTGCAAATTGAACTTGTCCGACCTATGCTTGAAGCTGTAGGTTGGCCATTGCTAGCAGCCTTTTCGGTTATAATGGAAGAAGGAGATGACAAGGGGCGGATTCTTCTTTGTATGGAGGGACTCAAAGCTGGTATACATGTTACTTGGATTTTGGGAATGGATACCATGCGCTTTGCATTTTTGACTTCCTTAGTGCGGTAATTGGATTTTGTCCAGGCTTTAAATATTAATACATGCACGGTCCATTAATAATATAAATACATCGTGAGTCGATTCATGACCAGTTAATCTTTTCAAATACAGATTTACTTTCCTTGCACTCACCCAAGGATATGCGCAGTAAAAACGTGGAAGCTTTGAGAACTCTAGTTGCTCTAGGGGAGACTGAGATGGACACTCTTCAAAATACTTGGAATGCTGTACTAGAATGCATATCCAGGCTAGAATATATTACCTCGACACCAGCAGTTGTTGTTACAATGATGCATGGTTCAAATCAAATATCTAGAGATTCAGTTCTGCAGTCTCTGAAGGAGCTAGCTGGAAGACCCATCGAGCAAGTTTTTGTGAACACTGTCAAATTGCCTAGTGATTCAATAGTGGAATTTTTCACCGCTCTTTGTTGTGTTTCTGCTGAGGAATTGAAACAAAATCCAGCTAGAATGTTCAGCTTGCAGAAACTAGTCGAGATCAGTTACTATAATATGCCCAGAATACGTTTGGTACGGTCCCCATCACTGCATCATTTTTCTCATCCCCGCTGGATCTTGTTTATCTTTATCCCTTTTTACCTTGGGATCTGTCAACAATTATAGCAACACCACTATAGAGTAGCAGGAATGCAAGGAATGCTGCTTCTAACTGTCCTTTTTGTAAACGAGTTATGATGTTAATTTTTAAGATGTTTTTGTTTGTCACAACTTCTTCATATGTTAGTTCCTAAATCATTAAGTGGCATGGAACATTTTAGCTTACATGCTGCTTACTTTTTGCAAATTTAAGTAATCGGTTAATATTTTTTGTTATATGTGCTTGCCATTCTATATTTTAGGTATGGGCAAGAATATGGGCAGTACTTGGGCACCATTTTGTTGCTGCTGGAAGCCATCATGACGAAAAGATTGCTTTGTATGCAATCGATTCCCTTAGGCAACTTGGTATGAAGTACCTAGAACGTGCTGAGCTCTCAAAGTTTACCTTCCAGAGCGATATTTTGAAACCATTTGTTCTTCTTATGCGTAATAGTCAAAACCAAATAATACGGGGACTGGTACTTGACTGCATTGTACAGGTGCATATCTTTCATATGGTTTCTTGAATAACTTCATCCATTTCTCCCACTCTAGAGAAACTGATTTAACCTGTTTACTTTCCAGATGATAAAGTCAAAGGTTGGAAGTATAAAATCAGGCTGGAAAAGTGTGTTTATGATTTTTACAGAGGCTGCGGCTGATGATCTAGAGTTCAAAAATGAAAATGCATTTGAAAATGTAGAACAAGGTAGAGATTCTGGTTGGTCTTTCATGAAAGGCCTCTCTATCCGCAGCTTAGATGGTTATTTTTCCCCTTTTATGAATTGCATTCTTATTATAGCTGTTATTTGTGTTCTAGTTATTCTGGAACATTTTGATCAGGTTGTTGGTGGCTGCTTCATGGATTGTGTTAATTGTCTTATTCGTTTTGCCAAAAATAAAAGTTCTACTGGGATAAGCTTGAAGGCTATTGCCTTGTTGAGACTATGTGAAGGTCGTCTTGCCGAGGTTGATTTAGTTCAATATCCTTTTATTTATTTGACTTCAGAAATTACCAACTTTTTTGCTTTGAGTAGGCCTTTATTGATGCTACTTTATATATTTTTATCATCTGTTATTTCGAAGTCATGTTGGTGGCTAGGCTATAATATATTCAGTAATGAAACTAGTAAAGAATCTAATATTTTTATTGAAATATAATACAATATTAGCAACATCAGACCAGGGAAAACAAAATATGATTTACATGGTTTGTGATGTGATGCAATTTAAACAATTACAGTGGAACATTATCGTTGAATAATAGTTCTTTTCCCCAAAGATGGTCTGACAGGAGTATTAAACTGGAATATTAGTAGAAACTGAGACTCCTGTCCAACGAAGAAATCACCAAGTCACTGGGTAAATTAACTAAGAGCCGACTGAGATAGGAACCAAATTACCAGTCCCATAGTAAAGCAGATGAGCAACTCTTTGATTCACCATCGTCAAAGAATGGTACATAGTAATTGAAACATGGAGGGAATAAATATTTTGAGAACAATTGAGGACGTACAACAATTGAATAAGAGGATCTTTCATTAATATAAGCAGCAGGCATAGACTCTCTCATACATCATGCGGGAAGTTGGAACCCAACGGAGATGCCAATCCCATACCAGGTGAAACGTAGTTACCAGACTCTACAGAGGATTGCAGAGAGGGACGGGGCACCCAGGAAAGCTGGGCAGAGGCTGTTGTAGCTGGCTGGAGGTGGCAATGGTAGCTGGAGTAGGATTGGAAAAGAGGGGAAGGGGATGTTGTGGGAAGGGTAATGGAGATTTGAGGGCTGGGGGAAGAGGGAGAGCTTGCTAGAGAAGAGGGAGGGCTGGGGGAAGAGGGAGAGAGGAGTGGAGGGCAAAGGCGATATGCCCGTAATGGGTGTTTTGGGTTCTTCTGCTTTGCACCCTCTTGCTGGCCCTCTCCCTCCTTCTATAACATAGAAGAGCCCCTACAGGACAAAAGGAGACGGTGCATTTTCATGGGACTGCACCACAGAATCAAGACAAAAAAGGGGGAAGGTGTTGATACATGGTGCTGCACCTTCCTATACTCAAAACAAACATAAAAAATGAAAATTTACACACAGCCCCCATGGCTTGACACAATAGTACCCTTGCATTTAAATGTTTAATGTTGAAGTGGCCTTTAATTCATCCTAAATTTCATCATGATGTTCCTGAAGGACCACCGATTCCACGGGAAAAGAAACATATTGGTCTCTATTTTCATCGTATGCTTCTTAAAGAGTACAAAATATGTAGGACTCATATATAATAGTCCCACCAGCGCACCCAATCCCACAACTAAGTAACAGAAGTTCAAACACATGAGATTCCAGGCCTTGCAATGATTAGATCTGCCATAGGATCCAATGACCACATTAACTCAAACCCTTTATTATTCTATATAATTCTTAAGTTCGCATGGGTAGATGTAGTGAAATGGGACAGTTTATATTGTTGTGTTTTGGAGCAGTATGTGATGCTTGCTCCAATCATTTTTCCTTGTTTTAAAGGACGTAATATTTTCATCCTGAAATTTAGTTTTGGGGTGAGCATCTACCAAGGGTGAGCCCCCTTCATTTTAAATTAAATAACTAAATTCTCAGCATTTGCTTTTTCAAACAAAATTACCTGGTAGTGGATTTCAACATGTGTTATCGTCTTCACAAGCCTTCATTTTATTCAGGGCTTCATTCCTGGTGGTGCTTTGAAATCGATTGCCACTGGCTCTGGTGCAAATCAAAGTGTGACTGAGCAGTATTTGTTTCCTATGTTAGCGGGGGTCTCTGATCTGACCTTTGATTCTCGACTTGAAGTCCGGAACTGTGCTCTTGAAATGCTATTTGACTTGCTGAATGAGAGAGGCAGCAAGTTTTCAGCAAACTTCTGGACAAACATATTTCAACGGGTTCTATTTCCAATTTTTGACCAAGTTAGACATGCAGGAAAGGAAGGTGATGTCTTTTCTGGAGATAAATGTCTCCGTGATACAATCATTCATTCATTACAATTGCTCTGCAATCTTTTTAATACATTTTACAAGGCAAGTATTAATTAAGGAACATTTTCTAGTATGACATAGTTCACTCTTAATACACCTTTATGATACGAAATATTTCGGCAGGAGGTTTCTTTCATGCTCCCACCATTGCTCAATTTACTAGTGGATTGCGCTAAAAAAACTGACCAGTCCGTTGTATCTATATCTCTTGGTGCATTGGTGCATCTAATAAAGGTTGGGGGGAATAACTTTAGTGATGGAGACTGGGATACTCTTCTAAAAAGCATAAGGTATTCTTCTACACTACTATATCTTTTGGATTCTCATTTAGAAAGTATATTTCAAACTTCAGGTTTTAATTAAAAGTTTTCTCATTGCTCAGAGATGCTTCCTATACCACTCAGCCACTTGAGTTGCTCAATTCTTTGGAATCCGGTGGGTCAAAAGATCTGTCCATGCATGAAGAAGACAGAGATGTGCACAAAAGTGACAAATCCGTCTTGCCAAATCCTCCCACTGCCACCATAGGCATTGGGAAAACTGTCAATGAGTCTCCATTAAATTATGGCACTGAAAGTATTGGAAAATATGTGGATGAGCATAAACATGAGAATAGTAACAATGAATCTGAAGGTGTACTTTTGCTAATTTTTTGTTTTTTTTTTCAACTTTTTATGGGTTTAAAACAAAACTAATTCTTTTACGAATGCACAAGGCTTGATTACATGGTTCATCTATTGTCCAGGGAAAGGAGTGAAAGCTTCTGAATCTGAAAGCTTAAGAAAAAGTCAAACATTTGGTGGCCGGATAATGGGGAACATGATGGATAGCATTTTGCTTCGAAGCCTTACCTCCAAATCCAAGACTCAGACTGATGATGTTTCTATGCCTTCTTCGCCACTAATTGTATGATCTATCATGAATATTATATGACCTGTTAATCTGATTTATTTAATGTCTATTTTTTAAACTAAATTGGTATTTGCTAACTTTATCACTAGAATAGTATCTTTTTTCTCTAACTAGCTTTTTTAAAGGAGAAAGTGTGGGCCCATGGTAGAGCACCCTTAAAACAACTTTATCAAAGCTTAAACACAAAAGTTACAAGGAACAACTCTATATAGAGCTTTAACATGCTTTAAACTTTTCTGAAAAGAATCGTTAATCGTTCTTACCTAAAGACAACACCGTTGAGGACTAGCCAAATCGCTCATAAATGGGCAAGCAGTCTTATACAACCATTCTGAGTCATAAAGTGTGGGGCTCCAAGAGAGTTCTAGAAACTCTCAATAGTTGTAGGCTAGCGGTTATAAAATAATATGTTCCAAACCTCCCTGGAGCAAGCACACGAGATAAAAAAGATTGTCCACATCCCCTGAGCCAACCAAGCATCCTAGGTAGGCATCATCATTGTTGTAAATGATCTTGTCTCTATTCTCTAAATGTTTGCATCATCAAACATACCTTCATTAGTAGTAAAAAAGGAAGACCTTACCACACGGACATGTTGAAACACGATATTGAACTATAGTCTCGAGAAGAAGCCACTTGGAGAAGCACTGAGAGAGTATCAAGGGCTTTGTGAGCTTTTTATACAAAGAAAGGACCATCCCCCCAAGCCCAAGAATCTCCTCCTCACCACTCGGGTTGACTACCTCCCCAAGAAACTCAATCACATGGTTTAAGATATCACATATATCGGCGATACAACCTTGATATATTGGTATCAACGAGATGGAGGGAGATATCGATATCCATATACATATCCTTTTCCAAGATATGAATCGATATCTCGTTAGATATCTACACAATATCGATATACCAAGTCATATCACTAAAATCGATGGATTTCTGTAGAGACTTTCTCATATATCATATTTTATGGTCAATATTTTACCGATATCTTTGTATATAATTGATATCATCCATATATCTGGATTTCAACGAGACCCCATTTATAAACGGGGGGACTCACCCCCTCTTTTGGCAATAAAGATGAAACAACTCTAAAGTTGATCAAGGAAAGTATGCATACATATATTGTACATGTTCTTATAATAATATGTAATAGTTAATACTTAGTAAGTGTTGGTAATATAGTGATACATAAACACATATCCATAGCATACTCCTATCGTCGTTGATTTTCTTTAGTTTTTATGAAAGAAAAAAGGGCTTCCACCATATAGGTGTGTGCCCAAAAACATTACCACTTATAACCTTGATAAGATTACTGGCCGGTTATAGGCGACAAAGGAGATTACATCACCCAATTTCAGCAAATGCTTTAGCATGCTCCACTACATTCTCACCATACATTATGTCCCCTTTAAATATAACACCATTCTTGGCAATCCAAATTGCCCAAATAACTGCCAAGCATCTAGAACGATCCTTTTCTGTGCCCCTCCAATCTTTCCCCATCGACTCCCATGAACCCTCCATATTGTCACACCAAACCGGTTGATCCCCAAAGAGAGACCGAGCCTCCTCAAAACTCCTGCACCTGAAGAATAAGTGATCCACATCTTCCACCCCCGTCTGGCATCTCGAACATGATGAGTTGGTCTTCGCAAAGAATCTCGCTGCCCGGTCCCTGATGAATCTCAGATTCATCACTCTAAAAATGATGAATTAAGCTCAAATCCCTAAAAATCACCGGCATTTCTTCATTTATTCTGCATAATTAGCATTCATGCATGTTTTGATAAGAATAACATTTTATCACTTATTATTGCACAAAATAAGAAGCCAAAAATCACAGTCCAATTGACCTGTAAATATCCTAACTTCCCTGATTTTTAACTAATTAATGCTAACACCAAATGATCTGAAACCACCTCCATTGTGTACACATCACGAATAAGAATAAATGAAAAATACAGAAAAAATCACTAACCTAAATAAGTGGGCCAAAAACCCAAACTCTAGTTCTAGGATTTCCGGACTAAAACCTCGATATTTTCCTCATCCAGTGTCTGATTTGATCCTACTCACATTTGAACTAATGTACATTCAAATACCTTCAAAACAAGACCAAGTTCAAGTGAATCGGAACTCATATGTGGAAGTTGGGTTTTGGGCCTCTTTTGTACATTTTGTATTAACGGTTTTTGACCTATTATTTTGTGTACATAATTAATATATTTTATTTTATTTCTTTTTCATTTGTCTTCTTTTGATAAAAGTTTTATTAAAATACACAAAAATCCAAATCCAAACTGATCTTCAAATCAAAGAAACTAACTATGTCCGAGTCCTCACTAACAATCTGATGCAGCGTGATCTCAAATTATAGGGTCGAATTTTTAATTAATTTAGTGGTCAATTTTATTTACGTTTTTTTTAATTATCGTATCTCTAATTAAATAAATGAGATTGCATGTAATCTCAATAAATTAGTTGCCGATTTTGAATTTCAAATTAGTTAGAGTCATTTTAGGATAAATTGGTTGCCAATTTAAATTAATTTCTTTTTTTGTAATGTCATCCCTCCTGTATAAAGGGATGAGGGTCCAATGTTTTTAATCAGTTCAGTGATAATTAAAATTGAGATTTTATCTCCCTCTCTATCTCCTCTCCTTCTCCTTCCCCACGTGGTCTTCACTGTTCTTCTTCTTCAACCCCTCGTTACCGACGAGTTTCTTCTTCCCAACCCTCTATTTTCTTCTACCAAAATCCACCATAAAAAAATTATTATTTTCGTCAGCGCCGATTTCTGTTTGCATCATTTGGTATCAGAGCATGGCAGCCGAATCGTCCCTACAATTCGACGATCCTGTTGAATATTGGCGTTTGAAGTTTGGTCTCAGCCGTCCGTCTCATGGGTCGCGCTCGCATTCACGTTCAAAGAAGTTCCAGCAGCGACTTATATCCTGCATCAAAGTCCAAGCATGGCTAGATGCGCAAATCGAGGAAGAACCGCTCGACGACGACAAAATTCAGATCCTAGAAGCTGCTTTACAACCTGTTTTGGGCCAAGAAAATGAAACTATTTTCAGTCCGGAAGTGAATTTTATGGATACAACGCGTATACAACAATACAACGATGATACATGCCCAAAATTCGATGAAAGTGCAGATGAAGAAGATGATATCAACATTCTTTTTGCGGTTGAGGCCGCTGTCCAGGAGGCTCGAGCGACACCACCACCGCCACGGACGGTTTCAACGCTCCAACCCTTACTCGAAGCACCCCCCGCCATTCCTGGAGCGGTACCTTCAAAATCGCAAAAGCTGGATTCCTTGTTGCCCTCCTTCCCACCGTTGGTGCCGCCCGAGACCCCCCCTTTCCAGCTCGTCATTGTAACTTAAAGACTCCCGATTCAATCCGTCACCACCATATGCGTGCCAGGCACAATCGGCAACACATGCAAATCAAGTGCGGCTATCATCGACACCGTGTTTCGGTCACGAAACCCCCTCGCTGGGGTGCCAACTTTTACGAACCCCAGAACGACTTCATCTGGGGTCGTCCTTGCATGACTCCACACCCTCCACGTCTCCATTACGGCGCCGCGCTCCCCCGCCATTCCTGGAAAGAATACCATGGAGGTTATGATTCGCGCCCAGCCCGCGCACCGCAGATGCATTGTCTCCGCCGCCCGCAGTACCGCCGGTTGATCGCGAGCTTCAGAGGCCATCACGCGCGCGTCAGGTGCAGCCATCACCGCGCGCACAAGCAAGGGTCGCCGCACCTCGTTCCTCAGTACCACCCGAGGCTTCCCTGCGTGATGCGCAGCCGCCACGTACCGCCATCCAACCCAGGCCGCCGCCATCAACCGTTCCTCTTATGGAGGTACAAAACCCTAACGCGGGGGAAGAAGCCTCCAAGGGGGTTCGAATCCCCTGTGAATTGGGATTGGGATATGAATTGGGTAAATTACAGAGGTATCCTTCCTCCAAAAGACTTTTTTATAAAGGTTAAAGTTGGGGGGAATTTAAAAGGTATTGATTTAGTTGAAAGGGTGCGAAATTTGCACACACACCCCTGGCGGCAGAAATATTTAAAAAAAAGGGCTACAAACCCGAAATCTGGGGTTCCTCCTTATCCAAATAGGACTAGGGCCTTGGGCTTCCCCTATATAAGGACCCCATGGCTTCATTCCTTGGACACATCTCCTCTTCTCCTCTCCTTGTGCCATTGCTTCACTATGGTTCTCCAAGGGCCATATTATTCATGCCTCATCAATTTTCCCATCATCACAATGAGGAGGCGAAATTCCCGAAGACACCGCCGTTTGCGCCACACATGTTCTTCCACAACGAAAGCCGCGCCCGCATATGGAGTCCGCCATTCGTCCCACACCAGTTCTTCCAGAAGATGGCGGAGCACGCAGATTCGACCTCCAAGCCTACATCAAGCAATTCGTCGGGAGACGAATTTTTAAAGCGGAGGAGAGTTGATGCAGCGTGATCTCAAATTATAGGGCCGAATTTTTAATTAATTTAGTGGTCAATTTTATTTACGTTTTTTTTAAATTATCTTATCTCTAATTAAATAAATGAGATTGCATGTAATCTCAATCAATTAGTTGCCGATTTTGAATTTCAAATTAGTTAGAGTCATTTTAGGATAAATTGGTTGTCAATTTAAATTAATTTCTATTTTTGTAATGTCATCCCTCCTATATAAAGGGATGAGGGTCCAATGTTTTTAATCAGTTTAGTGATAATTAAAATTGAGATTTTATCTCCCTCTCTATCTCCTCTCCTCCTTCCTCACGTGGTCTTCACTGTTCTTCTTCTTCAACCCCTCGTTACCGACGAGTTTCTTCTTCCTAACCCCTCTATTTTCTTCTACCAAAAATCCACCATAAAAAAATTATTATTTTCGTCGACGCCGATTTCTGTTTGCATCATAATCTATACAGAAATTGTCTTTTTCGTATTATATTTTATTTTTTTATTTTCTTAATTAGTAAAATCCAAAAAATAGATTAATGTGTAAATATTTGTCTTTGATGTTATCATATTTTTTCCGGATTTTTATCTGATTGAAATATGACAAAAAATTGGAAAATAAAAAATCAAGGTATTCTACGTACATGACACCCAAAAAATATCACTTTCTGCAAGTGATCGATTTTGGTTTTGGTATCTTCATGAAAGTTGTAAATCTCATCGAGACGAGCAACTTTCGTGAAGAATTTTTTTCGATCCGAGGTCGTTTGCTATTTCTTTTTGAATTATATTTGTATTTATTTTTCAATTTTTTGTAGGGTTGACACGTGGCAGCTCCTGGAGCCGCCACGTGTCACCCATTTTTTGGCTTTTTAATTTCGTTTTTATAAAAAAATTAAACAAATAAAAAGACTCGCACGTGCGGAGCACGTGCCTCCTGTGCACGTGCTCCAACCGCCCCTCCTCTTGCTGCCACGTGGCAAGATCAGGACCGTCCGATCTTGGCCGATCGGACGGTTCCTGTACCTCGCTTCCTCCCGTCCCACTTTACCCTTTTGGGGGCAGCACCGCGATCCCCCATGATCTCCGCTGCTCCCCTCGCAATTCTCGCTGCCGTCGACCTTCCATTTCTGCGTATCTCGCCACCAGCCAAATCCCCTTCGAATCAATCTTCACGCCGCCTTCTTCCATCAGATCTCCTCGATCATCTATCATACCCAATCCTTGATCTCGTCAAATCCCCATCGAATCCATCTCCCTACAACCTTCCATCTCCGGCGAGTCTCCCGGCCCGCTATTTAAACGACGCCGCCCCCTCCGTTCAAGCCATCCGTCGATCCATAGCTGCGAAAGGAGTCGATGGTGACAACGTCACCTCCACCAGCCGGCGAGATCCAAGGCCCCCTACCGCAACCTTGTTGCAGCAATCCCAGCCTTTGCTGCTTTGCTCTGAGTCACACGCTGTCGAGCCAACGCTTCCAACATATCCGCTTCACTGCCGAAGGCTTCCAGCTACCATCAACATCACATCGCGCACTTCGCCCACAAGAAGCTTCTCCGCCTTCAAGCTCTACCAACAACGTCCCAACAACTACCTTCTCCCCCAACGCATCGTCGTCGGAGCCTCCTCGTCTCTTCTCCGGTCTTCATCAACAACCTCCCCTCTGCCGTGGCCAGCACCGTCCGCTGCTGCGACTTCATCTCCTTCGCCACATTGGTCGGGCTCACTTCTCGAGACCCTTCCACGTGTTGTGCACGTGAGGGAGGGGTCTTCTTGCGTCGACGCCCCTGAGGATCCACTATATTACAGAAGCAGCTCCAGCCCCAGAGGTGACATGCATCGCATGTGACCTGCTGGGAATATTGCATCTTAATCCCCCCAGAGTTCTTCTATTCTCAGAAAAGCCCCGCCACCGAGGTCACGTGCTCCGCACGTGACTCTTTGGGATTTTTGCAGGAGTACCCTTAAGGCTATAGGTATTTTCATTTTCCGTCCCTTTATGCATATTTTTATTTATTGTAATTGCAGTGATACCTTCTTTATTGCATTATTTTTATTATTTAAAAATAGCATTGCGTTCTTCAATTAATTCTCTACATCTTGGCATTTGTTTGATATTTTTGTGATCTGTGGTTAATTAATAATTAAATATTTTGTGAAAAAATGCATATTTTGCCCACTTTATGCATCGAAATTCATAATTAATTAACCATTCCTCTAAAAATCGCCAAAATTCACGTATTGTAGAATTAGTTGTTTATTACATCGTGCCCAAAAAGATTTGCATTTACATGCATGATTTGCCTTATAAAAATCATTTTTTTGCATATTTCAATATTTAATTTTTAATAGACATTAAATCCCGTATTTTTGAGGTCTAGGATTTTTCTGAGATCGATCATCCAGTGATAAATCCTGGATAATTTTATCCCTTGAAAACAAATATATTTAATATTTATTATTATTAAATATTGAAATTCACATTGTTTGCATTCAAAAATCCATAAGAATATTTTTCTTGCATCCAAAAATTTTAAAAAAATATATTGCATTCATTTCATCATAATTGTCATCTTGGCCAAGTTTCATATTTTTCGGACATCGTTTGATTGATCTTTACATTTTAGTCCCTAAAATTGACCACATTTGCATTTTGCATACACAATTGCATTAAAAATACCAAAAAAAGACCGTCTCGAAAATTATGCACAAACTTTGCTAGAGAAAAGTCTAGGTTGTTCCTTTGCCTCCTTGAGTTCGACCTTAGGACTTGCCCAAGTAAAATAAACATTAAACCCCTTCGGATAAAATTGAATAAAATTTTGTGGTTATTTCTTGATCGATTCCGATTGCCCGACAACGACATTTTCAACATTAATTTTAACGCTCGATAATTCTTACAAATTAACAAGGGCATTTTCAGACTCGTCAGTCCCCCGTCAGCAGTATACCTCTTCTGCGAAGCCACCGAAAAATCTTCACATCTATGGGCACTTTCCAGCCCCAAAGTCTCCTACAGTCCGCATCAGGGCCATCCAAAACATCTTTCTGTATCCATTTAAGTACCTTGTATGCTTTTCCAATGGAGAAACATCCATCCTGCCGACACCTGCAATCTCTACCCTTAGTGTGGCCTGCCACATTTTCCATGGTCGCAAGGAGCATGACCATTTCCTTCACCCTTTGTTCCGAAAAGTCAGAACATAACAATGGGAAAAACTGGGGCCATACCCCACTTCCGTCACGAGAGCATCCATGTTCAAAGTAAGGGCCTTCAACCAAGGAAAACACTTACCAAGCGTACTACCTTTGAGCCATTCAAAATTATCATTATTTCTAATATAACATAATTAATTTATTTCATTCAAAATTATGATTATTGTGAATGATGTTCTTTAAAAATTTTATGTGAATGTAAAGATTTGTGATGTTAGAGAGGGGGATGGGGGAGAGCAAGCGACAGAATAGGACCTGATTTTGTTCGCAAGTGCGAGTCGAGGAGCAAGAATGGAGGAGGGAAAGAGACAATGAGAGGAGCAGGGACAGGCTCACCGGTATCGGGAGGGACACCATTGAACATGGAAGCGAGAGGAGAGGGAGAGCATTTGGAGGGGGGGTCGATGGTTGATCAGAGGTCTCTCGTCGCGGGCGAGTCAGATAGGGCTTCTTCGACCACCGAGCTCCCTTATCTACATCCATCGCATTACTTTGGATATGGACGCATAGGCCATCACAGAGACGCTTGTCCGTGGTCGAACAAAAGCAACAAGAGGTCTACGTTGGCGGTTATTGCCAACAACGAGGAAGTCTCACCTCCTGTGGGAGCATCTGTTTTTTGCAGAGGTGGTTCGATGCGCTTCTTCTGAACATAAATTGGATAAACTTCTGTTTGCCTGCTGCCGGAGGGGATGTTGTGATCTTGATCCTGTTGAGAAGACTGTCCGCCAACAGCTTGGCCCAACTTTTACGAGTGATGTCATACTTATGGAGGGAGGTTGACTGTGCGCAAGGGGGCTTTCTTTGGTTGAGGAGGAGGCTCTCTTGATATCGGGCATGGGCTTGGGGATCCGATGGAACTTGCTAATGGGCTTGGCATCTGACATGCACTGGATGGGAGCTCGTCCTTTGTCCACCAGATTTCCATGTTTGTTTGCTCTATCTACAAATCGAGAGATGCGAGTTTCAGATTGTTGGGTCGACAACAACTGGATGCCCTCTTTTTTGTTGAACTTTTAGACCAATGGGTGGGTGATTTCCTTAGTTTGTTAGTTACCTTACGAGATGTGGAGAGACCGACAGAAGGTCAGGACCATTGGGTGTGTAAGGAGAACTTGTTTTCAGTTAACCAAGCCTACAAAGTCCTCAATAGACCTTTACATCCCTTTTCTGATGACATGGTTCATGATTACAACTTCATCTGGGAACTAAGGGGAATCGGTGTTTTCTTCTCACTGTTAAAAAAGAAGAGAATTATGACGAGGGATCATTGTGCTAGAATCTTTACATTGGTTTATAACGTGTATCCTCTTTGTGACATGCAGATAGAGATGATGGAACATCTTTTTTTCTACTGTTGTAAAATCTCTCAGATTTAGGATGACCTAGGAGTGTTGTGGTTGAATAGGCAAAACCTGGGCCTATTTTGGGAGTTCTTTGTTCTTGTGAAACATGGCCCAAGATAAGTATTTCTACCAATCGCTACTATCTGGGAAATCTGGTTAGCTAGAAATGTCGTGTTGTTTAGCTCCCAATGTTTTTATTATGAGAATGTAAGCTTTCATCCCAGGTCTCTTGTGGAGTCTTGGCTTCTGTAAGTCCTCTTGTAATCCCTTCCTTTTTCAAATAATATTTTGAGGCGGAGACCTTAGCATGTTACCCCCTTTTTAGAGGAAAAACTATATATTATTATGCTCATCATTTGCTTATTTGTTTAATAGCCGATATAGCTTAGCATTTTGTTTATACATAATATGGGATTTGATATAAATCTATTGTGTTAAATACATGTCCTTTATGTCTCTAAGTTCCTATTATTCACATTGTATCATTTTATTTGTAATACCTCTCAACACTAAGTAGTCAACAATCAAAAGTCAACATTGCCATCCAGTTTTATTTGCAATATGATGTGTATTGTATTGCCTATACATGTGTATTTCTATGTTATTTATTGTTTAAAAAATAGATATTTCTTAATTTGCGAAAAAATCACTTTTGTGCTATTTTGTCATATATCATTCTATATCCTGATATATTCCTAATGTATCTATTCTCGGGCTAACTGATATCGATATTGATATTTTGAACCTTGCTTGGTCATGCATAGGAATATTGGTAATCTTGCTATAAGAAACATGAGGACAAATTTATTTATAGGAATATCTGTAATCTTGCTATAAGAAACTTTGGGAAAATTTTGTACCCAAGTCCTATCGACCCATGCTTCTGCCATCATGTGATCTTGGGAAAATGCTCATGCAAAGAGATGTGGAATCCACTAGTAGAAAGAAATTCTCTAGCGTTGTCAGAATGAATATTCTTCATAATAGCACCAAACTGAGTTTTGATCTTTTTGATAAAGGAAATAATTATAGAGTAGAGATCTGACTTATTTTTCATTGTAAGTACCCTGTTGGGAAAAAGACTTCGTTGTTTATTCAGAAAACCCTAGGCTCTCTTATATAGGGAGAGACCTTAGGGTAAATTACAGAGAGGTCTATAGAAAAGAAAGAAATAACAACAAACTCTATAAATAAATAATAACACTACTATTTATTTCTACACTCCCCCTCAAGGTGGAGCATAGATATCTATCATGCTCAGCTTGGACGAACATCTCTGAAATGGTCCTCTGAGCAATGGCTTGGTAAATATATCTGCAGTCTGATCTCCTGAGCTCACATGTGCAGTAGATATCAATCCTCTCTGGATCAAGTCCCTAGTATAGTGGCAGTCAACTTCAATATGCTTGGTCCTTTCATGAAAAGCTGGATTGTTGGCAATGAACAATGCTGCCTGATTGTCACACTGAAGCTTCATAGGTAGAGGTACCGCTACATGTAGATCTTCTAGTACTGAGCGAACCCACATCATTTCCGTACTGGCTTGAGCCATGGCCCTATACTCGGATTCGGCACTGGACCTTGCCACAACAGTTTGTTTCTTGCTTTTCCAAGAAACCAAAGAGCCTCCAACAAACACTGCAAACCCTGAGGTTGATTTTCGGTCCTTGGGACATCCTGCATAATCTGCATCTGCACATGCTGAGACAGATAAGTCCGTGCCCTTTCTGAATAGCAGCCCTGAACCTGGAGAAGACTTTAGATACCTCAGTATCATGTGTATAGCGTCCAGGTGAACCTGTCTTGGCTGCTCCATAAATTGACTCACCCTGCTAACTGCAAATTGAATGTCTGGGCGAGTTATGGTGATGTAGAGGAGTTTGCCCACCATCTCTCTATATCTCCTCTTATCTACTTCATCAGTATCACCATCATACAACCTCACGCTGGGATCCATAGGAGTACTTGATGGTTTGCAACCATCCATGCCCGTCTCAGTCAGGAAGTCTGTAATATACTTCCGTTGGGTCATTACCAAACCCTGTGCATTCCTCGCAAATTCTAACCCCAGGAAGTATCTCAGGGTGCCAAGATCTTTTGTAACAAATTGACGGCCAAGGAATGCCTTCGCCTTTTCTATGCCCTGTGCATCATCTCCTGTAACAAGAATATCATCCACATAGACCATAATAACAACCGTACCTGCCGATGACTTCTGGACAAACAATGAGTGATCGGCATTTGACCTCTTGAATCCTTGTTGCTCAATCAGGTTGGACAACTTCTGGAACCATGCTCTGGGGCTCTGTTTGAGGCCATATATTGCTTTGTGAAGTCTACAGACCATCTGCTTCTACCCCTCAGCAGTAAACCCAGGTGGCTGCTGCATGTAGACTTCCTCCTGCAAGTCTCCATACAGAAATGCATTCTTGACATCTAGTTGAGATATACTCCAATCACGGACTACAACAACAGATAAGAGAATGCGAAGGGTAGAATGTCTCGCCACTGGAGAAAAAGTATCCATGTAATCCACACCGTAGGTTTGCGTAAACCCACGAGCGACCAAGCGTGTTTTATACCTATCCAGGGTTCCATCTGCATGGTATTTGACTGTAAAGACCCATTTGCAGCTCACAACGGATGCATCAGAAGGTGCAGGGACCAAAGACCATGTGCCACGAGACTGCAGGGCCCTCATTTCTTCTTCCATTGCTAATCGCCAACATTCATTCTGCAAAGCTTCCTGGTATGTCCGTGGTATCTCCACGGAAGACAGAGCTGCGACAAATCTCTGAAAATCACCTGTGAGACGGTGAAAAGAAACCTGTGAAGCAAACGGATAAGCGGCAGATTGCCGCTTCTGTTTCCGAAGAGCAATCAGAACATCAAGACTGTCATCTGCTGTACGAGATGGGCTAGTGTCAGCCTGAACTGAAGGGTCCTGCACATGTACCAAACCTGACCCGTCAGTAGGAGTGTCATCTGAACATACCTGAGGCGGGATGATCGGCTGCTGTGTGGTCTGAGCAGGACCTGACCGGCGCGTATAGAATTTCGGTAACGGTGAAATGATAGGCCGTGGATTGGGTGGAGGTGGAGGAGGTGGTGGGGGTGGTGGGGGTGGTGCTGGCGTGGAGACAGACAGAGGGGAAGACTCAGATGTACTCAATGTAGGTGGTGGAGGAACATAGATCTCATCAGTGGTAATGGATGGTACCATTCTGTCACCTGCAGGAGAGAAATACATGACAGACTCAAAGAAAGTGACATCGGCACTCACAAAGTATCTCTTAGTTGTGGGATCATAACACCGGTAGCCCTTCTGAGTTCTCGAGTAACCAACAAAGACGCACTTGACTGCTCTAGGAGAGAGTTTGTCAAGTCCAGGAGATAGACGATGCACAAAAGCAACAGTGCCAAAGACACGTGGAGTTAGGGAGAATAACTCCCTATCTGGAAAAATAATGGACATAGCTATCTTTTCACCAAGGACTGAGGATGGCATACGGTTGACTAGATAACAAGCAGTAAGGACAGCATCACCCCAGAAAGAAATAGGGGCACAACTCTGAATCAACAATGTACGAGTAATATCCAAGAGATGGCGATGCTTCCTTTCCGCGACACCATTTTGTTGTGAGGTATATGCACAAGTGGTTTGGTGAATAATGCCCTTTGATGACAGGAATTGTGACAGTAAGCGTGTACAAAATTCAAGGGCATTATCAGTCCGAACATATTTGACATTTGCAGAAAAGACATTGAACACTTCATTAATCAAGTTTTTGATCACATTTCCTGCTTCGGATTTATTTTTCAAAAGAAAGACCCATGACACACGAGAGAAATCATCCACTACCACAAGATAAAACCTGTGTCCCTGATGATCGGGAACACGACTTGGACCCCATATATCTATATGTAACAACTCAAAAGGGGAGCTACTGCTCCGACTCAGACGACGTGGGAAGCTCGACCTGTGATGCTTTCCCAACTGACACGCTTCACATTGAAACGAAGAACTAGGAGAGATCTGAGGCAGAAGATGGCGCATTTTCTGAAGCGGAAGGTGACCAAATCGGAGGTGCCAAATGTACGGAGAGACTGGTCCAGCCGAATGAGAGGAGACACCAGCATATGAATCCCGGACCAGCCTATATAAACCATTCTGCTCAGAGCCACAGCCAATCACCTTGCCCGTGAGTATGTCCTGAAAAATGAGAGAAGACGGGTCAAATATGGCACGACAGTTCAAATCCTTCGTAATCTGACTAATAGATAGCAAATTCATTGAGAACTCAGGAGCATGCAGAACATCCTGTAAATGCAAAGTGGAGGACAGGAAAACCTCCCCCTGTCCAATAAGGGGCGAATGTGTACCATCTGCTATCTGTACTGAACGTCCGGGAGGAATATCCCTGTAGGCCTGTAATCTACCTCTATCTCGGCAGAGGTGATGTGTGGCTCCAGAATCAATAATCCAGTCGGATATATCATGAGATGTAGTAGATCTACCTGAGGAGCTTGCGGCTGCGGAAGAACTGGCAGAGGCAGTGGCAGCAATATCTGAGGAACCACCAGGCGAATCACCAGAAGCATGTGGCATAATCTCTCGGAGACGGGCGACAAGTTCGTCAAATCGACTATCTGCAGTAGAAGTCAGTGGAGACTGAGAGTGCTCTGCAATGCGTGCTGATGCTGGAAATCCATGCTTCGAATAGCATGTCTCCTCCGAGTGTCCTGTGCGACGACAATAGGAGCATGTCTGACTAAAGCGACCACCCCTCCCCTGGGGTCCACGGCCACGTCCACGACCACGGCCAGAGAGTGGTCCACCTCTCCCACGCGAGACTGCCATCGCTGAAGGAGGTGGAGTAGAAGAGCTGGAGGAGACTGGAATGCGGCTAAGCCGTCTGTAAACATCCTCAACTGGAGGAATAACTGCATCAGCAAGAATCTGAGACCGAGCTGCATCGTATTCTGGGTCAAGGGCCGCAAGAAGAACACCAACCATGGTGGCGTTTCGAAACGCCTTCTGCTGCTCAGGTGTTGCAGTCAGAGGGATGATACTATATAACTTCTCGAACATCCCTCTTAGGGATGTATAAAGAGAATGGAGAGGTCTGCCGCTCTGCTTCATTGTGAATATGTCGTGCTGAAGCTGCAACATCTTCGTCTCATTTCGCACTTGCGAATATGTGGCGGCAAGAATTTCCCACATTGCCTTAGCAGTGGGCTGATGGAGGACATCGTTGGCAATCTCCGTCGTTAAGGTGCCGGACAACCAGACCTTTGCATAGGAATCATCAGCCTCCCATGAGGCATAGATCCCAGTCTTCTCTGCGGGCTCATCCTCGGTAAGAATATGTTTCTTACCATTCGACTTCATAAGGCTCATGAACTGCATAGCCCAGAGCTCGTAGTTAGACCCGTCCATCTTGACTATTGGCGCAGGACCTTTGAATGCGCCGGTGGAGGGCATATCAACCTTTGATTCTGACATACTGCCGCTTGGAGAAGAACTGGGATATGTAGACGTAATGCTGGATGTCTACAAACACTGCATCGGATTTGAGTGCGTATGTAGACGTTTACGCACTCAATCCCACATATCGGATGAAGAGAGAGCTAGGGCACGCCTCAACGTAGGCTTACAGCCCTTCACTCGGCTAACAGGTGCCGACCGATGGACTGGGAGCCGCTGATCTTATTTGCGGCTGTGCTGACAGCCGGGCTGGAGAGCTAGGGCGTCACCTGAGACCTCCGGGGCTAGGTTGGGGCCGCCTTGTGATCTAAGGCAGCAGGCGAGGAGGTGCTGGGGGCTGCCTGGAGGCGAAAGGCTGCAGGCGGAGATGTGCTGGGGCCTTCGGCGGCGGTCTCGACCCGCTGGCTGGGGCTGGTACCGTCGTTGGTGGACTCGGAAGGAGTCCTAAGGCGGCGCGGGAACCTCGATCGGAGCCGGAGAGGAAAGGCGGCGCCGAGGAGGGAAGAGGGCGGCGGGTGGGGAAGGGAAAGGGGGGGCGGCGCGAGAGCCCTAGGGCGGCTCTGATACCATGTTGGGAAAAAGACTTCGTTGTTTATTCAGAAAACCCTAGGCTCTCTTATATAGGGAGAGACCTTAGGGTAAATTACAGAGAGGTCTATAGAAAAGAAAGAAATAACAACAAACTCTATAAATAAATAATAACACTACTATTTATTTCTACATACCCGATATACATGAGAGAAATCATTAACAAGGACAAGATAATAATGTTTCCTAAAGCGATTAAGGTGTCGACTTGGTCCACAAACATCGATGTGAATAGATCGAATAAAGCAGGAGAATGAGTATTACTAGATACCAAAAGGAACTTCGATGATGTTTCTCCTATTGGCATGTCTGTCACTTTATTTGAGTAGTGGGAGTAACCGAAGAAGCTAGGAAGTTTCTCTTCGACGTTTTTGTAGAGATGGATGGCCTAAGCATTGATGTCGTAGAGTGCATGAGGATTTAGTAAAATGGGATTCAGAGCAAGCATTAACAATCGGGGAATGAACTAAATGGTAAACACCTTTATGACCAACACCAACTATCCTTTTAGTCAAGATGCCTTGAAAGATGGAGGTTGTATCAAAAATAGCTTGACAGTAGAGTTCTCTACAAGTATGATTGATCGATAGTAGAGTGATAGGAAACTTAGGGACAAAAAGAACATCAATGAATCAGATACTCATAGTAAGTATGACTTCCCATATTCCTTTAATGGTTCTTCTGGGAAGCATTGAGTGAAGTTATATGATGGGACTTTTTTCTCCGTACAGGTTTGTAGAAGCATTGATGGGGTATTTTGTGGTGACAAAGCCCATGAGGGTCTGAAAGTAATATGCGACGCACTGAGTTATCACCGAGATATCAAAGATGGGCAGCACCGAGGTAGGTTGCAAGGGCGGAGCTGAGGCGGGATGGGCGCTAAGCTTTTAGGGTTTGAGACAGGAGGATGGGGTGCGATGAGGGTTGGGTGGTTGGGGAGGCTAAGGATGGGGGTTTCTGATTGTCTTGGATATCTTCCCTTAGATGATGGTGTGATGGAGGGTGGGAGTGTCATGGAGATAATGGGGCTTCAACGAAGAAGGGTGGTTGGGCTTTGACAACGTCGAATAGCATTGTGGTTTTCAATGGTGGTGGAAGGAAGAGGAGATGAGGTAGGTGACAACGGGTTGGATGGCTCTGATATTAAGTTAAAGAAGATAATGTATTGCCTGAATAGAATGGATGCCTTAGGGTTCCTTATGTAAGATGAGCACTTGGGCTAGAGTTACATGAGGGGGACACACCAAAAAGAGAAGATAAGAGTACCCTTGATTTGGTGAACACATATATCTCCTAACTTGAGGTGATGTGCCACTACATATAACACTTGCAACATACACCTAGGAATGCACTAGAAGGCTTCACTCCCTAATGTTTATGGAAAGTTCCAATTTCCCCCATGGGGGGGTGCTTGAAATAGATACTTGAGAAGCATGGCTCCTTTTCTTGTAGGTCGCATGTCAAGACCCCTTTTATAGAAGATTAGGTTAAATTACCCCCTTCAACTGATGCAACAAAGGATGAACTCTAAGGCCATGTCAAACGATTTCGTCCCAAAGAAGCAAGTGGTATTTGCCAAAGTTCCTAGAGCTAAGTGGTGAGAGGAGGTTATGGGGAGAAGAGTTGGACCAGTTCGAAGATGGTAGATGATGCTCCTAGCTCTATTAAAGGAGAATTTGGTGTCAATTGATGACAATGTAGAAACAAGGGAAAATGGTTACCACCGTCCACCATCAAAAAGGCGAATCGAGAGATATTCAAGAGGGAGATGATGAAACGATGCACAAAAATACATAATTCATGACAAGAGAATCAATGGATGTAGATGAGCGCCACTTTGAGCAGCAGGGGGAATAGAAGGAGAGGAGAGTTCATGGTTGTAGCCAAGACTAGCCAACATCATTTGCATGATGACTCTAGTCATCACCTACCGTATGTTGTATACTAATTGATTTCTAACTACTTATTTTTGTTGTATAAAGATGGATATGTTTATGATTATCACTTATAGGTTTTCAGGAGTTCATGGAGGGGTATCCTGTGGGTCTCGAGGTGTCGTTCGAGGGGAGGGCAAAGGATTTGGTCGCAGACAGAAGGTGGCTGGGGATGGGGGCAAGTTGGAGGGTAGGCGGACGCATGGGCGCGTGATGAGACTTCGACGAAGAAGGCGTGACTGCAGCCTTGATGGCATGATGAGGAAATGGGGTGGCCGGTGATGGCTAGAGGGGGGTAGCTCTAATACCGAGTTAAAGAAGATAATGGTTTTGCCTGAATAGAATGTCTATCTTAGAGTTTCTTTTATAAGATGTATCCTTGGGTTAAACTTACATATGGGAGACATAATAAATAGCGTTAGAAAAAAAGAATGCGGAAGTGTATCAGAGAAAAAGATTAAACATTGTAGAACACTGAGATTTTAATGCGGAACCCTACTGCCTAAGGAGCACGGTGAAACCACGGGAGAACACCTCAAAGGGTTGATTTATGCATTGCACTTTCTCACTGGATACATGAGATCTGGGGCTTCTTATATAGCCTCCACATACCCTTCAAGTTCCATCACTGGTAGATGTGGGACTAAATACTGGGATGCGGTAAATGGATATTGTGAGGATCCATTTACCCATCTACATGACATATATACTCTAACACTCGTTCTCATGCTGAAGCATGGAATGCTCATCTTGGACAAACAGAAAGAAATCACTCAAACTCACAATACAAGACACTACAAACAATATCAACTCAGCACACACAACTGCCGGCTGATGTCGAGGATGTTGCTTCTCATGACGTGTATGTGAGGAAAAATAAACAGGTTGAAGTGTGAGTTGAACTGAATCTCCTCGTCGGAGAACATGTGCTTTGTACTACGCATGTCAAGGTCACTGCAACTGAAAATGAGTATGCTCTTCGAAGTGCTCTAGTCCGCCGCATCATGTGGACGACTGCTCCATCTCTGAAAGGGTCGAATTGAAAAGCTGTGGAGACATCCTCGTCGGAGTATACAGTCGCTGGAGAACGGAGTCTGAAAAGTTTCCTCGTCGGAGAACTGAGTCTCTCCCATACGGGCTCAGAGAATGGGATCTCTACTCTGTAGTCCCTATGAAATCACATGAAAATCCTAGCCCACATGTCATAGGGAATGGGATCTCTACTCTGGAGTCCCTATGAAACACATGAAAACTCTTACCAAAAACAAAAGATGGGGACCATATAAAAAATTGATAACAAACGTGTGCACATCTGATTGAAAACCGTGTACATGTGCGTATCTGAAATAGAATCTCTCTCTGGAAAACTCGAAGAAATCGGGTCGCTCAAACATGGAGTGTCTCAAACTTGGACTCTGAACCAATCCGTAGAGTCTGAAATTGAACAATTGAGTCTGAACATCTGGATGATATGGAATTTGACATCTGTATTTGGAACAGACCTGTGACTCTGCACAGTACTCCCCCGTTCTCACATACTTGTCAGAAATCAATGGTATCGACAAAATTGAGAGATGATAAGAGAATGGGGAAACAGAACATGAATCACTTAGCGAATAATAATAAAAAATTCGACTTTTTCAATCATTTTTTAATCGTGATTTTCTCAGCTATTACATTTTCATAGTCGTCTCTTTTTTTAAATAGTATACAACTTTTCTTTTGTACGCACATTTTTCTCATTTTTTTAACGAAATCACTTACTTAGTCCAAAAACCCAATCCTGTATTTTTTATAACACGGGCCAAATATGCCTGACCGTCTCCTTTTTTTAAACACATACCGGGCTCCCCTTTTTTAAATCCTCCTTTTTCTTCATCATTCAGTTGTGGGCTGCCTCTTTATTTATGGTACCCATTGTGGGAACCCTCCGTCGAAGTAACATCGCCCCGATGGGGCTCCTTGCTTGGAGGTCGAGGCTGTTGCCAGGAGAGATCGAGCCACCTGTTGGAGATGGTGGCTGTGTGGCTCACTAGAGATGGAGGCGCCACCACCGCCCATGTGAGGACCTTACCTGGAGGGTGCACACAAGGAGGGACCTTCGCCTGAAGCTGCAAAGAAGGAGGCCATGCCGCCCACAAGGGTGAGAAGGAGGAGAGATGCTCTGCATGAGCATCGAGAAGCGCCCGCCTCCCCTCCCCCCGGCCTAGAGCTATGCCAGGAGGTGGCACCCATCACCGCCTGGAGTCAAGGGGGAGGGCGGTTGGAGGGGCTTCGAATAGAAGGTGCCTCGCCTGTAGGCACTTTGGCTGGGAGGAAAATCGGAGAGGGAAGCTAGAAGGAGCATCACACCGTCTGTTGCATCTAGGATTGTCGCATGTGCGGAGGAGCACTTGGAGATCGTCTTTTGTTGTCTGAGATTCGCTACCTAAGAGTTTCGACTGAAAATGTATCATCGCTCTGCTTGCGGATGTGCCCTTGCGTACTAGGGTTTCAAAAAAACCCTAGATGCCTGAATCTTTAACTAGATCAAATCATGAGTATGATCTTTAAAAACTAGGGTTTCAAAAGAACCCTACAACTTGAATCTTGAATAATACAAAATGTCGAATCTCGAATACAAAAATAAAGAACTTAAAAACCCTCGAGAATTGAACTCGCTCCGATACCATGTTAGAAAATAAAGAATGCGAAAGCTTATCCGAGAAAAAGATTAAACATTGTGGAACACCGAGGTTTTAACGTGGTACCCTACTCCCTAAGGAGCGGGATGAAACCGCAGGAGAACACCTCAAAGGACTGATTTATGCATTGCACTTTCTTACTTGATACATGGGGTTTGGAGCTTCTTATATAGCCTCCACAGACCCTCCAAGTCCCACCACTAATAGATGCGGGGTAAACACTGGGATGCGATAAATGGATCTTGGAAGGATCCATTTACCCATCTAAATGATAAGTGATGCATATACTCTAACAAATATAAAGGTCAAGAGTACGCCTGAGTGGGTACTAGGTAGAACATAAATATCTCTTAACATGAAGCGACGTGTTGTCAGTTCGCCACTCACTGCGCATACGACACATACCTAGGATTGCACTAGAATGATTTGCTCCCTAATCTTTATGAAAAGATCCAATTCCTACCATAACGGCCACTGGCACATGCTTAAGAAGCATGGCTTCTTCTCTTGTATGTCATAAGCCAATCCCCTTTTTATAGAAGATTAGGCCAAATGATCCCCGTCAATTGATGTTACAAAGGATGAACTCTAGGATTATGTCGAACATTTGTGTCTAGATGATGCAAGTAGTGTTTGCCAAAGTTCCTGGACGTTAATGGAAAGTATGTTACGGGGAGAATGGTTGGACTAGATTGAAGATGGTAGAAGAAAGCTTCTAGAGGTACAAGAGGAGAAAAGGGTGACAATACATGAGAATGCGGAAGCACCAGGGATAACAATTATTGGGCATCCGCCATCGAGAAGGTCAATTGGGAGATTTAAGGGAGGGCGATGATGAAATGATGCATGAAGGGAGTTTACTCACGACAGAGAAGCAGTGAATGGAGAGCATGGAGAGCAGTGCCTCTTGGAGAAATATAGTGAATACAAGGAGAGGGGAGTTGGTGGTAGCCTGGACTAGGCAACATCATTTATCTGACTCTAGCCATTTGGCCCTCCTATGTTGTATACTAATTGACTTCTAACTACTTATCTTTGTTGTATAAAGATGAATGAGTCTATGATTAATAGTTGAAGTTTTGCAGGAGTTTAGAGAACATTTGGACTTGTGTGCTATGCAAGAGTGGTGTGTCCTCTCCAAGTAAGAATTTTCCTCTAGTTCTTGAGGCATAGCAAACATTTAATAAAAGTGTCGAGGTTATAGTTTGCCCATGATGATGACTTTGATTGTCCTATTTATGGGGCACCGTTTGAGGAGATTGAACATATATTCTTTTTTGTGTCAATGTTTGGAGGATTATGTCTATCACTTACATTAACCTTTCGTTGTCGAACTTTTGGGACTCATGGGTCTACTGCAAACCCGAATTGCATGGAGGGAACCTATGGTGGAGAAAAATCAGATGGTTGATTGATTCTAGGGTGCATCAGCGGTGGCTTATCACGGGTTAGAATGGTGATAGATTTGCATCATTGGATTCTGAAATAAGGGACATGCACTCTATTTCGATGCTTTCGCAAAGAAGAGATGATGACTCGAGGATTGTGCTTAATAATTTATATGGGCCACCTAATGGTGTGAGCATCTCTGATCTGGCTGATGAAGTCCGGATTGCGTGTTTGTCTGAGTGGACAGATTTGCGAGCAGATTGGCATGTTGGAAAGCTAAGACACTATCTCGAGGTGGGAGGCCGATCTTGCCTAAGCACATCCTTTCAGCGATTCTCGTATTTTTTGTGGTTCTTGGCTTGTCCCTGTGGGGGTGAGGTTGAGGCTTACTGCAACGATTCGTAGATTTTTCTGGAAGGATGGTAGGCGTGACCAAAGGGGCTTGTGGAAATGAGAAAAGAGAACTTGTTTATTCATCATAGCCCTAGAGCTCTCTTATATAGGATAAAAGCCCTTGGGACAAATTACATAGATAGCTGAAAGAAAAAAACAATTACATGATAACACCTAAAGAGATATAAATATCTCGATACTCCCCCTCAAGCTGGAGCATAGATATCTATCATGCTCAGCTTGGAACAACGATGAAACGGTCCCTTCGCAAGGGCTTTGGTGAACATGTCAGCAATTTGATTTCCTGAAGCAACATGAGAAGTGAATATATATCCCTTTTGAATCAAATCACGGGTGTAATGGCAGTCAACCTCAGCGTGCTTTGTTCTTTCATGAAAGGTAGGATTGTTTGCTATAAATAAAGCAGCTTGATTATCACATTGTAGATGCATAAGAAGTAAGCCCTTGGGCCAGTCAGAACTGACTTGACCCATATCATTACTGTGCTCCCTTGGGCCATTGCCCTATACTCTGATTGTGCGCTCGATCTGGCCACAACCATATGTTTCTTGCTCTTCCAAAAAACCAAAGAGCTGCCTACAAAAGTGTCAGGGTTGTGTCTCTCATGAATAGAAGTCCTGCACCTGAAGAAGACTTGAGATACCTCAAAATCATGTTGACTGCATCCATGTGAGACTGCCTTGGTTGCTCCATAAATTGGCTAACTCTGCTGACAACAAACCATATATCAGGTCTGCATCCTGTCATACCCATCTCAGATAAGAGATCAATGACATATTTCCTTTCCATCATTACCATTCCCTGCTGGTTTCTTACAAATTCTAGACCAAGAAAATACCTCAGCTTACCTAGATCCTTAGTCACGAACTGTTGTCCAAGAAAGTCATTGGTTGCCTGAATACCTTCATTATCGCTGCCTGTAACAACAATATCATCAACATAAACCAAAATAGCAAACATACCCTTCTGAGTCCTAACAAAAAAAGAGTGATCCGCAGTAGACCTGACAAAGCCCTGTAGTTCAATCAACTCTGAGAGCTTCTGAAACCAAGCCCTCGGACTCTGCTTAAGGACATATATGCATTTGATGAGCGCGAAATCCACCTCTTTAATAATCGGTAATTGTAGTATAGGAAGTGAATTTCGGTCGATCAAAAACCACAAACTTTGAATGTTGTGAAATATTTTTACTTGGCTAGTCTACCAAGGTCGAACACAGGGAACGTAGATTTTTAGTTGCGTGATCTTAAATCAGATTAAATAATTAATTAATGCTTGATTAATTTGTGTGTTGCAAAAATATACAATGCAATGATGCGAATGTGATGCAAAGAAATTAAACAGAGAGAATTATGCCCAGGATCTGCGATTTTTAACGATGTTTAATCCAAATAAAAATAATCAATATCCTCGAAATGAAATCACAGATCAAATAATATCGAATTCAGCAAGATGTATCAAATTAATTCCTAATGCAAATAAGAGTAAATAGATCTCAGATTAATCATGCAATGAATTTGTCTTTAAATATTTCTAATTTTAATCTCAAAAAGTTGCAGTCCTCAAGTCAATATATCTACTCAATCTCCTTCATTTAACCCCTGCATAAAATAAGTCCTCAAATAATATCTCAACTCCAACAAATCCCTGCAAAATAAATCGTCAATTCTCACAAGGGAAATGTGGCACAAATATGTCAAAATAAGCCTGCAAAGCCAACAGATATCCTCAATAATAATTCTTAATAAATGACCTCAGTTCTATTCATAAGCTATGCTAAATGGTAGAGCACGGAATTAGCTTCGAAATGACATATTATATGCTAAAATCGGAGTCGTATGACAAAGATATGATAAAATGAAGTTTCAGGGACTAAAATGTAAATAAAATAAATTTTTCTTTGCAAAGAGGTCCCTGCGAGGACTTACCGGTAATTCACAAAAACTTGAGGGGCCCGAATGTAATTTATCCATGGCAGGGGTATTTTTGCAATTTCAAAAACTTTTGGGGGCTTAAGTGCAATTTTCAGGGCGAAGCTGTGCGATACAAGAGGGGGATGAAGGGAGAACGATTGGAGGTGGAAGGAGAGGGGATCGGCACGTGCTGTGCACGTACGCGCGGAAAGGGCAGGCGGCACGTGCGTAGCACGTACGCGAGGAGAGAGGGGGATGGGGGTGCCACGTGGCACGCCCTGGAGCTGCCACGTGGCACCCAAAAATTTTCAAAATTAAAGATGAAGGAAATTAGAAAAGAAATAACAGGAGACTTCGGATCGAAAAATTTTCTTCACGAAAGTTGTTCTTCTCGACGAGATCTACAACTTTCATGAAGGACTCGGGAGTGAAAGAGATCACCTGTGAGAAGTGATATTTTTGGTGGTTCTCCATGTGTATAGAAAACCGAATTTTTGGGGTTTTGTATTTTTTTGGTGGTTTTAAAGGGGATAAAAATTATAGAAAAAATATGATAACATATGAGAAAATTATTTTCACACTAATCTAATTTTTTTAGATTTTCATTAATAAACAAAAAAATAGGAAAATAAAATAGAAGTCAGAAACACACAACTTTTGTACAGACCGACAACAGACACTTGAACTTGGTCAGTTTCTTTGATCTCAGTTTTGATCTGGATTTGGATTTTTGCGTTTCTTAATAAAACTTTCATCAAAGAACAAAAATGACGAAGAAATAAAATTAAAAGTGTTACTTATGTACATAAAAACTCAAGTCAAAAATAGCAAAAAGTAAAACTGCGCAAAAGAGGCCCAAAACCCAAATTTTACATATGAGCTCCGAAATTTACGAAATTGGTCTTGTTTTGAAGGTATTTGAAAATGGAGTACTTTAAAAATGAGTAGACCAAAATCGGACACTGTATGTGGGAGATATGCTCAATTTATTCTGTCAGATGTGAAATTTGACTTTGGGATTATTTGACACTTATTGGAGTTAGTAATTTTTTGTATTTTTTATTTAATAAGGTTAGTAATATCTACACAATGGAGGTGGTTTTGGGTCAATCGGAGTTAGGATGAATTATTTACAAATGTGAGAAGTTAGCGGCTTTTTGGGCTAATTTACACTTGGGATTTTTAATGCAATTATGTATGATGAAATGCAGATATTATTTACACATGCATGATGGCTAATAATGCTCTATTAATGATAAATTACAAGTGAATGATGGGGAACAGAACCTAAATGACCAAATTTAGCATGATGAATATGGGATTCATCAGCCAGTCCTTTACCACAACCACAACAACAAGGATGCGTAGTGTAGAGTGACGCGCAACAAGAGAGAAAGTGTCTTGATAATCCTCCCCATAAGTTTGAGTGAACCCACGAGCAAGCAACCACGCCTTGTATCTATCCACAGAGCCGTCTGTACGGTGTTTAATAGTAAACACCCATTTACTGCCAACAATCGAAGCACCTGGGGGAGCATAGACGACACTCCAGGTACCACGAGATCGTAAGGCTGCCATCTCCTCTTCCATAGCAAGACGCCAAGGTCCACTCTGCAATGCTTCCTGATAAGAGCGTAGTAGCTGTATCACTGATAAGGCCACCACAAATCTTTGAAAGTCCCCAGATAATCGTGCCAGAGAGACGTAATAGGAAAGAGGATGCATCATACACACACGCCGCTTCCGTCGTAGAGCAATAAGCACATCCAGATCCACTGTATCCTCAGAAATAATGTCATCCAGAACATCCTACATACTCAAATCACCAATGCCATCAGTAGAACTCAAATGCTCAGGGCATACCTTGGGCGTGCTGGATGTTGGTGGAGGCACATGAGCACGAGGCTGACGCTGATAAACCTGAGGAAAGAAAGGAGGGTCGGTAGGAGGTGGAGATGGTGGTGGTGGTGGATTAATGGAGGTAGGAGGTGGTGGCATGTACACCTCTTCCCCATTCTATGAAGTGCTGAGCTTGTCACTTGTAGGAGAGAAGCACATGATAGATTCAAAGAAAGTGACATCAACACTCACATAGTATCTTCTCCGAGTAGAGTCGAAGCAATGACCCCTTTTGGGTCTTGGAATACCCAACAAACATGCACTTGACTGCTCTAGGAGACAGCTTGTCAAGAACTGGAGACATCTGATGGACAAAAGCAATGCAACCAAACACTCGAGGTGTAAGAGAAAAAAGATCTTTCTCGGGAAACACAATTGAGAAAGGAATCTTTTCTCCCATAATCGATGAAGGCATATGGTTCACCAAATAACATGCAATGAGAACATCCCCTCAGTACGAATGAGGAGCACAACTCTGAATTAAAAGAGTTCGAGTAGCATCCAAGAGACGACGATGTTTCCTCTCAACCACCCCTTTCTGTTGGGATGTATAAGCACACGATGTCTGATGCACAATACCATATGATCTAAGAAAATGAGAAGTTGAGTACTACAGAATTCAAGTGCATTATCAGAATGTATATACTTGACATTTTTAGAAAAGACATTCCCTATTTCACTAATAAAAGACTGAATAATAGAATTGGCATCAGACTTGTTCTTAAGCAGGAAGACCCATGACAATCTAGAATACTCAACAGCAACAAGATAAAAACGATGTCCCTGAAGATCAGGAACACGATTGGGATCCCTAATGTTCAAGTGAATCAACTCAAAAAGACTATGACTACTTTAACCCTGACGACTCTGGAATATTGACCTATGATGCTTCCCAAGCTGGCATGTCTCGCACTGGAAAGTAGAGCGAGGAGAAATCTGAGGAAGAACATGAAGCATCTTTTGCAGAGGAAGATGAAAAAAAGAGGTGCCATGTATATAGAGAGACAGACCCAGTGCGAAGAGAAGAGACAACATCATATGGAGATTGCAGCAGTCTGTATAGGCCTCCTTGCTCACGGCCAGAACCAATCACTCTGCCCATTTGAATATCCTGAAACACAGGAGTAGAAGGGTCAAATATGGCACAACAATGCAAATCCTTGATGATTTGACTGATAGATAATAAATTAATAGAAAATTCAGGCGCATAAAGAACATTCTGAAGCAACATTTCAGGGGTTAACTGCACCTCCCCCTTGAGCAATCACTACGGACTTGCCAGACTGAGTCGGGATATAGGTAGTAAATTGACCTCTGTCACCACAAAGATTATGAGATGCTCTTGAATCCATTATCCACTCTGACAAGTCTGCCCTGTAACAACAAGTGTAAGCATATGTTGTACCTGATGTGAATGTAGTGGCTGATGCTGCTACTTATGACGATCCTGACTGTGAGCTAGTTGACCCTTGAGATGGCATAATCTCCCTAAGTCATGCAACTAACTCGTCAAATCTTTGATCAGATGCGACAGGAGAGCTGCTATTCGGCTGGATCTATTCTGCCATATGTGTTGACACTGGAAACCCATGCTTAGAGTATCATGTTTCCTCTGAATGACCTGACCTGTTAAAATAAGTGCAAGGCTAACAAGGGGGTCTACTGCTCCCTCCTCTTCCACGGCCTCCTCGATCACGGAACTGTGTAGAGCTCCCCTTACCACGAGATGTTGCCATGACTGAAGAAGTCTGCGACACAAACGAACCACCAGAAGATATGGAGAGTCTGCTCAGTCGACGATATGCCTCCTCCATCGGAGGAATAGTAGCATCGGTGAGAATCTGTGCTCTTGCTGCATCATACTCTGGATCCAGTGTTGCTAGAAAGACTCCAATCATCACGGAATCCCTATATGCCTTGAGTTGCTCTGGGGTAGCAGTAAAGGGAATGCAACCATGTAACTTCTCAAACATACCCCTTAGAGAAGTGTAGTGGGTATGGAGAGGACGACCATTCTGCTTAGAAGGAAAGATATCATGCTGAAGTTGCAAAATCTTTGACTCATTCTTTGCCGGAGAATATGTAGCGGCGAGAATATCCCACATAGCCTTTACTGTGGGATGGCTCAAGATGTCATTGGCTATCTTCATGGATACCGTTCCGGACAGCCGTACTCATGCATACGCGTCGTCTGCCTCCCAGGAGGCGTTAACCCCAGTCTTGTCAATCAGCTCCACTTGTGTGAGAATATGCTTCTTGCCATTGCATTGCATTAGACTCAAGAACTGCATAGCCCACAATTCATAATTAGTTCCATCCATCTTTATAATGGGTGTTGGACCTTTGAATGCATCCAGAGATGAAATATCTGCTTTGTTGTCTGACATGATGACAACAATCTCTCGAGACTGGGATTGCAAACTTGAACAGAGATCGTCTACACAGACATATAGGAAGATGGTTGTAGGTGTAGACTCATACCACAACCTCTTCCATTCACTGAAGGCTCCTTCGAAAGGGTGTGTTTAGACTATCAAGTCACACCTAGAATATCAGGCCATAGTCCAACAATAGGCTTGCTGTGGTGCATACGTGCACGTGAAGCGCATATGTGCATAAGCGCATAGGCGTGCGCGCAAAACACGCACAAGCACGCAACATACAGGGATGCTTAGGCTCACGGGGGCACGCATAGACGTGCGCAGACGTGCGCGTAGGCGCACATGTAGTACGCATGCGCAGGCACACACGCGTGCGTGAGCACACAGATGTGCATTGCTCGCAAGCGCGCGGGAGCGAGCGGCGAAGTGCGGCGGTGACAGTGGCTCCCAAGGGCGATGTGCAGTGACGTAGGGTTTTTGGTGGGGACTAGGGTTTTGGGTACATTCTTCGGTCTAGGACCGTCGCTCTGATACCATGTGGAAATGAGAAAAGAGAACTTGTTTATTCATCATAGCCCTAGAGCTCATATATAGGAGAAAAGCCATAGGGACAAATTACATAGATCGATGAAAGAAAAAGACAATTACAGGATAACACCTAAAGAGATACAAATATCTTGACATGGTTTGAAAGGCTAAACACAATCCTTGATTCTCCTAAACCCCAAGAAGGAGGTGGTGGAGCGTACAAAGGATTTCAGGTCGATAACATTATCTAATGTGATTTATCTCATTGTGGCCATGGTCTTGACTAATCGACTCATTGGTGTTATCAATGAGCTCGTCTTACCTGCTTAGACAATGTTCATCCCTGGACGTCAGTTGTTTGATGGTGTGATATTAGCATCAGAAATCGACGTAGATTGTAAAAGGTGAGGGAGTACATGGCTCTTGTGGAAAGTTGGTTTTGCAAAGGCACATGATTGTTTGAATTGGAATTTCATATGGGCATCATTAGCTTGAAGGGGGTTCTCGGATGTCAGGATTGGTTGAATGAAGAGGTGCATCACGCCTTCGTCATGTTTGGTACTGGAGTACGGGAGACCAGATGGTTTTTTTTCAAATGCAACATGGAGTAAAGCAGGGTGCCTCTTGGCCTCATGCTATTTATTTTGGTTGCAGAAGCGCTTGCGGTTATGTCAGGATTGGCAGAGGTTGGCGGATTTTTTCAAGGGTACTCAAGGGAGGATACTTCGATCATGATTCTTCAGTACACTAATGATACGATTTTTCTCATCGAAGGAGGGGCTGAAGAGTACGTGGCAGTTTGAGCAATACTAGACATCTTTCGCCAGTTGTTCGGTCGAAGGGTAAATGGGAAAAAATCCACTTTGGTCTTCATCTAACTAGTCACATGAGGAGATAGCGACCTGTGAGGGTATTTTGAGAACTGCACAACGAAGCTTGTCCTTTAACTATCTCGGTTTGACTTGGATGACTAAGACATGGGAATTGGTTGCTTGTGATTGAGAAATTAGAAAGGAAATTTGTTGAGTGGAAGGCGACGTGCTTGTCAAGGGGAGGGAGACTAGGATCCTGATTTTCTTTATGTCTACCATATTGATGCTGGTTGGTGTTGGGAAAAATAAGAAACTTGTTTATTCCATATGCCCTAGGCTCTTATATAGGAGAGTAACCTATGGGTAAAATACATCATGAGTCCAACGGGAAAAAGAAAATGCAAAACGGTACAGACGAGAGTAACATATATCTCGACACTCCCCCTCAAGGTGGAGCATAGATATCAATCATGCTTTGCTTGGACGAACACTTCTGGAACGACCCTCGAAGTAATGCCTTGGTAAAGATGTCTGCAGTTTGGTCCCCTGAGCTAACATGGGATGTAGAAATAAACCCTTTCAGAATCATATCTCGTATGAAGTGATAATCAACCTCAATATACTTGGTTCATGAATAGAGCAGCTTGATTGTCACATTCCAGAGCCATAGGAATCGAGACTTTTATATATAAATTTGTAAGCACAACCTTCAGCCACATTATTTCTGTACTGACCTGGACCATAGCCCTATATTCAGACTCAACACTAGATCTTGCTACAGCCGTTTGCTTCTTGCTTCTCCATGAGACCAGAGAGTCTCCGACATACACGACAAATCCAGTGGTGGACTTCCTATCCTTAGGACATCCTGCGTAATCTGCATCTGCACATGCTGAGATAATAATCTCCTTGTCTTTCTTAAACATCAGACCTGCACCTGGAGATGACTTAATGTACCTGAGTATCATATGTATAGCATCCATATGTACCTGACGTGGTTGCTCCATGAACTGGCTCACCCGACTCACAACAAAGGAGATATCGGGTCTAGTAGTAGTAACATAGAGAAGCTTGCCCACCAGTTCTCTGTATCTTCTCCTATCTGCCTCACCAGTATTGTCATCATATAATTTCATGCTGGGATCCATGGGAGTAGTGGCAGGTTGGCAACCAAGCATTCCTGTTTCACTCAACCGATCAGTGACATATTTCCTCTGGGTCATTACCAGCCCATGAGGATTTATGGCGAATTCCAGTCCCAGAATATATCTCAGAACTCCAAGATCCTTGGTGACAAATTCACGACCCAACATTTCTTTCGCCCTCTGAATTCCCTTTCATCATCACCTGTAATCAAGATATCATCTACATACACCATAATTACAATAATACCTTTGGGTGTCTTCTGTATGAACAAGGAATGATATGCATTGGAACGTCTGTACCCCTGTTTCTCAAACAGGTCTGAGAGCTTCTGGAACCAAGCTCTGGGGCTCTACTTAAGGCCATAAATAGCCTTATGAAGTCTATACACCTTAGAACACTCCCCCTCAACAGCAAAACCAGGTGGTTGTTGCATGTAGACTTCCTCCTGTAAGTCACTGTATAAGAATGCATTCTTCACATCTAATTGGTATAGTGGCCAATCACGAGTAACCGCAACAGAGAGGAGGATCCGTAGGGTGGAATGGCGAGCAACCGGCGAGAATGTATCAAGATAATCCACCCCATATGTTTATGTAAAGCCACAAGCAACCGGGCGTGCCTTGTATCTGTCAATGTTGCCATCTGCATTCTGCTTAACTGTAAAGACCCACTTGCAGCTCACTGGAGACACATCAGTAGGTGCGGTAACAAGGCTCCAGGTGCCTCTTGACCGAAGAGCAGCCATTTCTCCTTCCATGGCTAAACGCCATCGACTATCCTTCAACGCATCTTGGTAATTTCGTGGAATATCCACCACCGATGGTGCAATGACAGAGCTCCTGAAATCTCCAGTTAAGCGATCAAAAGACACTGTAGATGCTATAGGATATGACGCGCAGCTGCGCTTCTGCTTCCGAAGAGCAATAGGTAGATCCAAATCACCTGCCTCCTCATCCGGCCTCTGTAACACGTCCTGCTCAGGGAAATCATCAAATCCATCAATATTAATAATATTCTCAGAACATATCTCAGGCGAGATAGATGATGAGCGGTGACCATGAGCAGAAGGACTATGGGTATAGTGGAATGGCAATGGGGAAACAGGAACAATGACAGAAGGTGTAGGGGATGGTAGCGGTGGAGGTGGTAGCGGTGATGATGCAGATGATGATGGTGATGGTGACATGTATATAGCTTCAGTAGTGCTAGAGGATCCCAACTGATCACCTGTGGATGAGAAGCACATAACACACTCGAAAAAGGTAACATTAGCACTAACGAGATACCTCCTGCGCAATGGATCACAACACGTGTACCCCTTCTGTGTTCTGGAGTACCCGACGAAAACACACTTAACAACCCTAGGAGAGAGCTTGTCAATCTATGTAGACAACTGATGGACAAAGGCAACCGAGCCAAACACACGAGGGGTGCGGGAGAACAATTCTTTATCAGGAAAAACAAGAGAGAAGGGAATCTTCTCACCTAAGACAGACGACATACGATTAATGAGATAACATGTCGTAAGAACAACATCACCCTGGAAAGAATGATGGGCTTGACTCTGTATGAGAAGCGACCTGGTGACATCAAGTAAATGACGATGTTTCCTTTCGGCAACCCCATTTTGTTGGGAAGTATAGGCACAAGAGGTTTGGTGGATAATCCCTTGAGATGAAAAATAATTGGAGAGAGAATGAGTACAAAATTCCAAGGTATTATCACTTCTCACAATTTTTACAGATGCAACAAAAACATTACGAACTTCATTGATGAAATTAATGATAATATTCCTTGCTTCAGGTTTATTCTTTAACAGAAAGACCCACGACACACGAAATAAATCATCCACAATAACCACATAAAACCTGTACCCCTGATGACCAGGTACACGACTAGGACCCTAGATATCGACATGAAACAACTCAAACTTGGAGGTACTACTCCGCACTGACGACTGGGAAAGGTAGACCGATGGTGCTTTCCCAACTGACAAGCCTCACATTAGATGGACGTGTGAGGTGAAACCTGGGGTAGCACATGACGCAGTTTCTGAAGCGGTAAATGTCCAAAGCGCAAGTGCCACAGTAATGGGGAGATGGATCCAGCAGTTAGAGAATAGGCTTCGGCATAAGGGGTCCAACTAAGATGATAGAGGCCGTCTTGCTCATAGCCACGCCCAATCACGTTGCCCGTAAGGATGTCCTGAAAAATGAGAGAAAATGGATCAAAAATTGCCCGACAATGTAAATCCTTTGTGAGTTGGCTAATTGACAACAAATTCATCAAAAAAATCAGGCGCATGCAACATGTTCTTGAGATGCATAGATGGTATCAGGCTAATCTCCCCCTGACCAGTAATCGGAGAATGCGTCCCATTAGCAATAACCACAGTACGGCCTTGAGGAACCTATCGGTAGCCTGTAAGCAGACTTTGATCACCACACAGATGATGTGTGGCACCAGAGTCCATAATCCACTCTAAAGTATCTGATCCACTACTGCTATTGAATGCATAAGTGCTACCTGAGGTACTGGTGGATGCAGAAGCAGCAACGTCGGAGTGACTCTCAGAAGTAGGCGCTGATGCAACAAGACCGGATAGAGGAATAATGCCCCTCAGACGGGCTACAAGATCATCAATGCGCTGATCCATAGATGAAGTAGATGGAGGCTCAATCTGTTCATCGACTCGTGCAGAAGCAGGAAATGCTTGTTTGGAATAGCATGTGTCTTCGGTATGCCCAGAACGGTGGCAAAAGGTGCATGATGGCCGAACACGGCCTCCTCTGCCCCGAGGTCCACGGCCGCAGAACTGATGATGGCCCCCACAACTTCGATTTGCTGCCATGGCTGAGGCTGTCTGATTTGCAGTAAACGAAGAAACAGTAATACGACTCAGCATCTGAAAGGCTTCCTCCATAGGAGGAATAGTGGAATCCGCCAGATCTGAGAACGTGCTGCCTCGTACTCTGGATCAAGGGCAACGATGAATACACCCACCATAGTGGCATTCCGATAGGTCTTCTGTTGCCGTGGAGTGGCTGTGAGAGGCATGAAGATGTAAAGATTTTCAAACATTCCATGTAAAGACGTGTACAATGAGTGTAGAGGCCGTCCATTCTGCTTGATTGTAAAGATGTCATGCTGGAGTTGCAGAATCTTCGTCTCATTCTTTGCCTATGAATAGGTGGCAGCCAGAATGTCCCACATTGCTTTTGCAGTGGGCTGATGGAGAATATCGTTAGTAAGCTCAATTGCTAATGTTCCAAATAGCCAGACTTTGGCATATGCATCATCTGCCTCCCATGAGGCATTTTGACCCCTGTCTTCTCAGCAGGCTCTTCCTCAGTAAGAATGTGCTTACCGGTCGACTTTATCATACTCATGAACTACATGGCCGCCTACAGTTCGTAGTTCGACCCGTCCATCTTTACAATAGGCACATGACCTCTGAAGGCGCCTGTAGATGGGATATCTGCCTTGCTTTCTAACATGATGAGAATAGAAGACTAAGGTTGTAAACTGAGAATATGATCGTCTACATTGACATTCACAGGTTTGGTTGCATGTGTAGACTCAAGTAACCAAACCCATTGACGTTAGAACACGGTCGACGGTTTCCTTGCTAATGAAGATGCCCTAGGGTTGGTGGAACCCTAGAGCGGTCGATGGTTTCCTTGCCAACACGGTCACGGCCTAGGTGAGATGTACTAGGAAGGAATCACGAAGCCGAGTTGCAGCCTCAGGAGTGCCAAGAGGCTGTGGCGTTGGGTAGGGCTTTGAAGGGCGACGTGCAAGAGTCGACGCGTGATGGGCTGCATGAGAGCAGCGCGCGATGGAGGGGCGCACAGAGGACAGGGCCCAAGCGGATGGTGCCTAGGCGGAGGACAGGGCACATGCGTACAGAGACCTAGGTGGCGGCAACACACGGGGCTTGGAGGTGGAAGGGGTTTAGGGTTAGGGTTTTGGATCGGGAACTTCGGTCTAGGACCGTCGCTCTGATACCATGTTGGGAAAAATAAGAAACTTGTTTATTCCATACGCCCTAGGCTCTCTTATATAGCAGAGTAGCCTATGGGTAAAATACATCATGAGTCCAACGGGAAAAAGAAAACGCGAAACGGTACAGACGAGAATAACATGTATCTCTACAGTTCACAGGTGACTGGAAGGAGGTGATGAGGCATTTCTTTTAGGTTGCTTCTATGATGGGAAAGGGAATGGCCTTGGTGGACTGGGGTACAATGACGAAGCCAGTCAAGGAGGGTGGTTGTGTGTACTGCGAAATCGATGATATGAATAAAGCTTTGTTGTCGAAGTGGGTGCTGAGGATTTGGGGTGATGGGTCATATCTGCCTTCGCGTTTGTTGAGATCCATTTACTCTGTTTCGTCTAGCTTGTATCTAAATGTTGGAGTTGTGCCTGCGTGGACTACTCCATGGAGAGGTATTTTTGTTGTGATGCCCGATATAGTAACCTCGATGTAGCCTTTGTTAGTAAACAGGAGGGGGTTCAGATTTTGGTGGGACGGATGGATAGAGGATGGAACACTATGTGACTTATATGCCAAAATTTTTGCTTTGTCTACCAGGTGGGAGGCGAGTGCGACCGATATGTGGTCAGAGGGTGCTTGGTCATGGCAAATTTATCAAATCAAAGGTTTGAAGAATTCATCTATCTTTCGAACATACTAGCAAGAGTAGAGGAGCTGTCAGAAGGCAGATTTGCTTGGTGCTGGAACGATCTAATTTTTTGAAAAAGGCATACAAGGTCATTTCTGGGCCAGTTATTGGGATGTAAGAGGATTCTGCTCGAGATTGTACTAGAATTTGGGGATGGAAACTACCTACAATGAGGATAAAAATATTTTTGTGGTAATGAGGAGAGGACGACTTCTGGTGGGTGCTTGAAGAACCAGGATCTTCCCCCGATGTGCGGAGACGTGCATAAGATGTGGTGAAACAATGGAAGGTGTTTAACATCTCTTTTTCAAGTGTCCCGGATCTAGAAAGATGTGAGAGTGAGCTGAGCTGCCCGGGATGAATTGGGACAGTTAGTCCTGTGATTCTATTTGTTCAAATTGGACATGCTCAGTGGAAGGGATATCTAGAGTTCGAGCGATTGTATGGGTTATCTGACTGGAAAGAAATGGTGTTGTTTTCAAGGAGAGGTTCTTACGCGGAGAATGTACTTGAGCTTGGTAGAGCTCTTTTTGAGAGTTGATGTTTGTAAATATGCATATAGTTTTTATTAATATATTCTTTGGTAGGGTTTCTAGATGTGGCCCATCCCTTTTTTTTCAAAAAATTTGCGGTGTTTCTTCGTGTTGATTATGCCATAAATCAGTTTGTCTTTCTCTTTGTATGTCTGTTGGGTGCTCAGCCCTTGATTCCTAAAAAAGCATTGTATGTCTTTCTTATTTAATGCATTTCACAATTTATATTGGTATGCCTTTCATCAATGTATGTCTTTCTAATGTTAATAAAATAAAAATCTCTAAAGGTTCACGATGCTGTTGAGCACACTTCAATGGATGAGGACAAAACGAATCCACTGCTAGAGACAGTGAGAGTTAAATGCATCACACAACTGTTACTGCTAGGTGCCCTTGACTGTATCCAGGTAAAATTTTTGCCCGCTTGGCGCCCTACTTGGCTAGCATGTTTATTTTAGTACGTCAAACCTCTGTGTCGTTTGTCCCTTTTTTCTCCTCTTTTGACATTTTCAGTATCAAAACTTTATATTTTAGTTGTCTTTTTTGGGGATTAACCTAGAGATAATATATTTTTATGAAGACAATTCCTTTTTGTTTGGGCTGCCAGAGAAAGTACTGGAGTAGGCTAAAGTTTCCTCAGAAGTTGGCAATAATGGATATACTATTATCTCTTTTGGAGTTTGCAGCTTCATATAACTCCTCTAGTAGCCTTTGGGATCGAATTCTTCAAACACCTTCAGATAGGTAATATGTGATCTTTTCCTTCTGTCTTTTTTCTCCATGTGTATTTACTTTTAGATTTGACAAATCTTACAGGCCTCCTTTGAACCTTCTGCGTCAAGAAATGGAAGGAACATCTATCTACTTGGATATCTTACAAAAATCAACAATAGAAGAATTCAGTGATGAAGCAGATGATGTTAAAGTTGATAGAACAAATATCAATCCAAATAGTGATCCTAGCACTGATGAAAATTTAGTGGCAGACAAACCACTGAAGGATATTGCAGAAGGAAAACTTGTATCTTTTTGTGAACAAATATTAAAGGAGGCATCTGATTTACAGAACAGAACCCTTGAGGCTGAAGCTATACATGTGCATCGAATTCTCGAGTTGCGTGCACCAATTATCGTGAAGGTAGTAAACCTGTTTTTAAGATTTTTTTACTTGAAATCTGCATCGTCTATGGGTGCAGTTTTGGTGGATTATATTTCTGGTTTCTGATTATGTTACCTTGTGTAGCTTTTAGTACTCGTTGAGGTACATATTTACCATGCTCCGACCAAGCACTTTTTTCCTCCTATCCACCCCTCACCAAAGGACTGGTTGCTGGGACAGAGAAGACGTAATTGCGAATTACACCCCAACTCTAGTATGGTCTCCGAGTATTGAAAGCGTGGGGAGCATATGAATCCTCTGTACCAGGTATACAAAGGATGGTGGTATGCTCTGTTATATTATCAACATAGGAAAGGTTATCACCCAATCGATCACACTGTTTCTAGCCAGCCATATGGAACGCATGATGGTCGCAGTCCAGACTCAATTTAACTTTGAATCACCATGTTGTTGGTCAATTGATACCCACTGTAAACCCCCGAGGATCCGGGTACCCGTTTACGACATTTTCGCGGCATTTCATTCGCATGAGATCGCACAAGTTGGAAAAATAGGGAAAATTTTTCGCGCTAAAGCTACATATGACATTCACATTCATAACCACAAAGGTAATAGAGACAAATGTCACCACAGTTTCATTTCATTAACTTACATTTAATTTACAATATGTACAGTGACTGACAATAACTGACGATACATACAGTATTCCCAAAAATCTGATTGAAGAGAAAAGAAGCATATTACATTATCAACCGAACAAAAATTGAGACAAAAGAAACAACATACCGTCTGATATATACTCTGTCTCCTGAAGTCAGCAACCTGCTACTGCGCTAAAGGCTCCTTGCCTGTCATGCGTGCAAGGAAGAAAAGGCATCAGCTGGCGCTGGTACTTCCTATAAGTTTATATATATATATATATATATATAAATATATCAACTGGCATTTAAAATGTTCAAAAGTAAACAAGTAGAAAGGTGGAACAAGTACAATTTACATCTACTTGCTTAAGTAAAAAGGTTTTTCAAGTTGTGTGCAAGCATTTCTCATGATCGCCTATTAACCCAACATTTCCCATCTATGACATATTTATATTGCAGTTGAATATTCATGAATGTATGAGTGTAAGTATATAACATCATTTTCTTTTAAGATCATGTTTGTGAGTAATGATGGAAAAATTTGAGATTGGAATGGTTTCTTGATTATTTAAATTTTTAGGTCTAGAGGATAGTCTGTGGTCTTGGTTAGTGCGCAACCTCACACTATGACTCTAAAACTTGGGGAATGTCTTAGGGTTGGGGTGCCTCCGTAGGCATGCGGTTTTGTATAATGCATCCTAACTAAGTTCCCAACACGTCCACTAGCTTATAAGGATTTCGAATCATATTATAGTCACTTCCATCTACTCAACTTTAATTGTCATCCCTTCAAACCTCAAGTGCAACTGTCTCAGATGTAACACTAAATGATATAGATATGGATGTAGAATCGCTAAGTCTGTTAGCGAAAGTAGAAACTCAAGCGGTGAAGTAGCCAACAAAAGGGCTCTTCCGTCTCGCCCTCTAATTGAAAATGCGGTCCGATAGAGGGATAGGTCTACTCCAAAACTACGCCACTGAGACGGGTGAGAGACTCTCCGGATTAGTCACTATAAAAAAACGGCCCGGCCAGTAACGGGCAACCGAGCTCGTATGAAAAACTAAACCGAGGATCCCCCGCCTGGGTATCCTAAAACAAAGGGTCAACGGATTGGTCTAAGTCGGGATCCCAACGAGGCGTAAAAACACTGCAAGCTCGCGTAAAAACCGAAAAGGGACTGGGATCCTAGACCCGCGCACTTGGCGGCCGCTGCCCAAATTGGGCTTCCTATCCTCCGCCCAGTTGAGGGTCACCGCGCCCTCGCACAGTCATGTGTAAGGATCACTATGACCGGCGCTAATAATTATCAGACATCACAAATTCTCAACAGACAATCTGAAAGTAAAGTCGTACTCAACTATCAGGGTTCAATAGTATGAGATCACAGTTAATGAGTATATTTTAGTCTAATAAATTGTGAACAAAACAAGTAACCTCTCTTACTAGTATAATTATGAACCTACGTGATAGAGGTGATTCACAGCCTCTTTTCTTATATATCATAAGTATGTCCAAACCATATCTTTTGTGTCATGTTGAAGAAGGAAACCAATGGACCAAGGTAGTTTATGTAGCAACTGATTTTGCCAAAGAATCCATGATTTAACCATCATTCTTAATATATCCAGACCTCTACCGAAATTTTCATGCATTATGCAATTTCAACATATATTCTATTGTCTACTATAACCGAGTGTCTAGTTCCTCTTAATGCTCTCATCTTTACACAAGTTCCTTGAACAGGACTCGATGAACTCTGTGCAGAGTTTTGATCCATTATTTATACTAAGTCTCGTTATAATTTCCAATCTACTCCTCGACAAGTTAAATCCACAGTTTGAAGTATCTGCATACTTCAAATTATATATGTGTATATATATAATATAAACCTTCTTTATGTATGTACTAGCTCATGATGATGGTCTTTGGTAAGGTCATAAGAACTAATCCGACTAGGGATCGCAGTAATATGATATGATCGTCAAAATACGCATATATATGTGTATATATATAAGAAATTTCTGGTTTAAAACTATTTCAGAATTTGACATTGTCTACGAATTTCTAATATAAAACTAAATCTGAGTATTAAATTGATTTTCAACAGAATTGACCAATAGTATTCTTCTTGTCATTTTTTTAAATTCAGGAACAAATCTTATTAATTATAATCAGAGCAATTAAAAAAATTACAGCAACAGACACAGACAGACACAGTAATCCAAGAATCTCATTTCTAATTTAAATCCCTCTTTCTTTTTTCATGTATGTATCTTATATATACATATTAATGTAGACTCGTGACAGATCTTTAGAAATTTCATTTAAAAAAATTTTAGAACAACAGACACAGACAGACACAGTAATCCAAGAATCTCATTTCTAAATTAAAACCCTCTTTCTTTTTCATTTATGTATCTTATATATACATATTAATGTAGACTCATGACAGACCTTTAGAAATTTCATTCAAACCATCAATTTCTTTTTTTAGCAGACCCAAATAACTTACAATCGGATTCAAATTTTCATTTTGTTGTTAGATATTCACTGAATCCATGCAGCAGAGATTATAATCAGATCTGGATTTCTGAAACTTTTGAAGTTTATTTTATAAATCCCAGTCCCAAACTCTAGAAATTAGAGAATCAAATGTGTATCTTACTGAATCCAAGCAGCAGAGATTACAACCAGATATGGATTTCTGGAACTTTTGAAGTTTATTTTATAAATCCCAATTTTTTTTAAAGGAATGAATTTCTCACAGTAGAGTCATGGATGGAAATCAAGAACAGTGACCAACTGCTAAATTTAAGAAAATAAATCTATGGATTTCTATCTTCAGCTCAAGAACTCAAATTTAAGGTGCATGCATGGCAGCAAGGAGAGTGGAAGAAGGATTGTACCCAAATTGATCTGTCCAATTTGGAGAGAATCTTTGCATGCAGTGCTAGAAAGTTTGGGACAGCAGCTCCTTGAGGAAGGATCAGCTCCAGCAGAGTGGTTTTAGCAGGGGCTGCAGTAGATCCAGGAAAGGAGAAGGGGCCTCCAATGGCTTTGGTTGCTGAAATCTGCAGCAGGAGGGGAATAGTTGACTGCCAAGAGCAGTAGCTTTGCAAAGAAACTCCAACGACAGTGGTGCAGCTGCTCTCAGTATTTATGGAAAGAGAAGGGATGGCTTGGGGCTCCTCCCATCGTTGGAATGTGGGGGGGGAGGGGGGGATAGAGAGAAATGAAAGGGGAGGGGTTTAGTGGTACTTATAAGTGAGAGAGACCATAATAATTTGCCAAATGGGGAGAGAGGGAGAGCCAAATGGCTGTGCTAATCTGCTGCATGGTATTATATATATTATATATTATTTTTTTCATTTGCTCTTCATTTATTTGACATATTAAAATTGACCATATTCGTGTTTCGAGCGTCGGATTTCGACGCGATATATCTCGATTTGATCGTCTCAAAACGACGACCAATATGAGTATAATATTGATATATTTTCGATCGGGTTTGGATGCCCGAACTTTTCGAGATACGGTTCCGATTTATATTTAAAATTTGTGATTTAAAACCATCAAACGATCTCCGATTGACAAACGGTCGATTTCGTTGGTCTTGTTTCGTCGAATTGGATCTAATGACGGCCTCGGTTCGTTTTGCAGGTTCCGAATTTGCGTCGCGGCTTTTTAGCGGCGCGCATTACGAAGTTACCGATTTTGGTTGATTTTGCCTGAACGACTTTTGATTCACGATAAATGGATCGTTTAAAGTTGTTTGGCATTGCCCAACAACTTTATTGGGTTAATCGGATCCAAATCGGATCGGGTCCGGATTTGTGTAGATTCTGGATGTTACACCCACCAACGATCAGTTGATGACATGTCATTGCTGCCTCCCACACCTATTTGAAGGGTTTACAAAGGAAAAAGAAGCAATCAATGCCATCACTCTCCCTTCCATTGTTGCTGGCACGACACATCCACTTCCTGAGATAATTTGGTTCTACAAATCGTGGTCAACACATGATCCTGCCTCATCAACCATAACAACGCCTTACTCATAGAAGGATCTTCCACCTCCAGACATGCACTAAAAAAACAATGCATGGGTCAAAAATCGTGGGCTCGTACCGAAAACAACTGCATTCCCAAGTCTAGTAATCCAAACCAACATAAGGTCTTGACACCTCTAAAAGAACCTCCAACAATGTCAAAAATTTGCCACCCTCTTGTTCGACAACTACGAATGAAAACATTCGCTCTAGCCACTCCCATCCCAGGGCCTCCCTTGCAGGGAGCACGTTGTTCATTGTCATGGTAAACTGACAAGGAAAACGGTTGCGGAGAAAACCGCATCCAGTCTAATCATCGTGCCATAATCAAAAGCCTCCCCCATCACCTACAGATGACCTGAAAAATGTAACACCCCCATAAATACTAATACAGTACCTCTCTGAAAATTCGACGGCGCATATATCGACCCTACCTGCTATGCAAGGTTCATCAAGACGCCATTTATGCAAACAAGTGTTGGTTTCATTGTTGGATTATTTAAAGAGATGGCATTTTTGTTTGGGGCTACAGGGAGACCATATATTAAATTATGACTAGGTGTCTTTGAGGTTAATCAAATGGAGGTTGAGAGAAGTATATAGTATTGTAAAAGCAGTTTAGCTTCCTACTTGGTTTGGGTATAATCATGGATATTGTAGACGTCTATGTTATGTTGTGGTGAATTGTTAGTTATTTCTTATTTTCTTATGTACGTCTGTGTAATTTACCCAAGGGTTTTCTCTCTATATAAGAGACCCTAGGGCCTCATGTAATAACATAAGAAAGCATTCTCGGCTCTAACATGGTATCAGAGCCAAAACCCTAATCTAGGGTTTTCTCCACCCGCCCCCCCCCCTCTTCTTTGCCGCCTCCACCAACCCCTCTCGTGGGGCCCTCACCGCCGGTCCCCTCCTCTCACCGCCTTCAGCCTCCAGCCCTCACCGCCGGCCCCCTCCTCTCGTCGGGGCCCTACTTCCATCCCCAGCCCGCCGTCGGCCCGAGCCCGCCGCCGCCGAGGCTGCTCTAGCCTCCTCTAGCCACCGCCAGCGGCTACTTGCGGAACCTCTCCTTTGGTCGGCTCGGCTTCGACAATGGGTTCTAGTGCATAACGTCTACATATGCACTTGAATCCACAATGGTCTTTGTAGACGCCAGTTCGTTTGTCTATCATTCCTAGTTTCTCTTCTCCGGCAATATGTCAGAACAAAAAGTTGATATGCCCGCCATAGGTGCCTTTAAAGGTTCGGCACCAATCCTCAAAATGGAGGGGACAAACTACGAACTGTGGGCTATGCAGTTCCTCAGTCTTATGCAGTCATGTGGTAAGAAGCATATTCTTACCGAAGATGAACCGCCGGAGAAGATGGGAATATATGCCTTATGGGAGGCTGATGATGCCTATGCAAAGGTCTGGCTATCCGGGACGCTCACGATGGAAATCGCCAACGACGTCCTCCATCAACCCACCGCCAAGGCGATGTGGGACATTCTGGCTGCAACTTACTCTCAAGTGCGGAATGAGACGAAGATGCTGCAGTTGCAGCATGATATTTTTACAACGAAGCAGAATGGTTGGCCCCTTCATTCTCTATACACGTCCCTACGAGGGATGTTTGAGAAACTATACTCCACTATTCCGCTCACGGCCACCCCCGAACAGCAGAAGACGTTTCGCAATGCCACCATGGTAGGAGTTCTCCTCGCTGCTCTTGATCCGGAATACGAGGCAGCTCGGTCTCAGATCCTCGCAGATGCTACTATTCCTCCTATGGAGGAAGTCTATAGGAGGCTCAGTCGGATCTCTGTTCCCTCTAGTGCCGCGACTACCTCTCCGTCTGCAATGGCAGTTTCTAGAGGACGAGGTAACTCGTCTTCCTTTCGTGGTCGAGGAGGTGGCGGACGTGGTCGAGGAGGTCGTGTGCGTTCAACATGCTCCTTTTGTCGTCGAACTGGTCATTCCGAGGATACATGCTATTCCAAGCATGGATTTCCTCCGTCTGCACGTATAGCTGATCATGGTCAGGCTCCATCCACGCATACTTCAGATCACAGGTTCGAAGAGATCGTGGCACGGCTTCGTGACATTATGCCACAAACATCGACAGAGGGTGCTGATACCCCTGATGTTGCGGCTTCTGCATCCGCTAGTACATCTGCTGCTGCCAGTACCTCAGGTAGTCCTTCTACCTCTAGTCATAACCATGATCTCTCAGGTTGGATTGTTGACTCTGGAGCCACCCATCATCTCTGTCGTGATAGAGATAGCCTGCAGTCCTCCAGAGCTATTCAGTCTGGACGCTCCGTACTCATAGCTGATGGCACTCATTCCCCTATTGTCGGTCAGGGGGAGACTGTTTTATTACCCTCCATGCACTTACAGAATGTTCTACATGCCCCAGAATTTTCTATGAATTTATTATCCATCAGTCGGATTACAAAAGATTTGCATTTTCGTGCTATATTTGACCCATCTTCTGTCATTTTTCAGGACATACTAATGGGCAGGGTGATTGGTTGTGGTTCTGAGCACAATGGCCTTTATCGTCTGGTACGCCACTCCTATGCTGGCGTCTCACTACAATCTTCGTTTCTCCATTTACATGGCACCTTCGCTTTGGTGACCTGCCGCTGCAGAAAATGCGTCACCTTCTGCCTCAGATATCTCCTTCGTCGTTTCGTTGTGAAGCATGTCAGTTAGGGAAGCACCATCGTTCTAGCTTTCCTAGTCGTCCGAGTCGGAGCAGTAGCTCTCCATTCGAGTTATTTCATATAGATATTTGGGGTCCGAGTCGTGTCCCAGATCATCAGGGGCACATGTTTTATCTTGTTGTAGTTGATGATTTCTCTCGTGTTTCTTGGACTTTTCTTCTTAAAAATAAATCTGAAGCAGGAAGTGTTATCCAAAATCTTATCAATGAAGTGCAGAATATTTTTTCCTCTACTGTCAAGTATGTGCGCACGGATAATGCATTGGAGTTCTGCACTCGTTCTCTTGCTCGGTTTCTTTCTTCTAAGGGAATTATCCACCAAACAACATGTGCGTACACATCTCAACAAAACGGTGTTGTGGAACGAAAACATCGACACTTTCTTGACATTGCTCGCACATTACTTATTCAAAGTTGCGCACCGTTAGCTTTTTGGGGGGATGCCATACTTACCGCATGCTATCTGGTCAATCGTATGCCCTCGACCGTTCTTGGGGAAAAGGCCCCTATCTCTGTTCTTTTCCCTGACAAGGACTTGTTTTCACTTACTCCTCGTGTCTTTGGGACTGTTGCTTTTGTTTATCGCTTGTCTCCAGGACTTGACAAGCTCTCTCCTACAGTTGTTAAGTGTGTTTTTGTGGGTTACTCAAGGACACAGAAAGGATATCGTTGCTATAATCCCATTTGTGGCAAATACTATGTCAGTGCTGATGTTACATTTTTTAAACCAGTTATGTACTTCTCCCCTGCAGGTGACAGATTAGTTTCCTCCACTTCCGAGGATACTAATGTCTATGTACCCCTCCCTCCAAGTCTGGGTCAGTCTGAGTCCCCTACACCACCACCACCAACGCCTCCACCACTCGTCTCACCATTTCCTAAGTTCTACACACGGCGATCAGGGCCTGCTCAAGATACAAGCCAACCATCCAGCACGCCTCAGGTATGTTCTGATGTTATCACTAATGATGGGTTAGATAATGCACCTGTGCAGGAACCTTTGCTACAAGAGGAGCATCCGCCAGCTAGTACAGTGACAGATGACCTTGATCGTCCCATTGCTCATAGGAAGCAGAAGAGGCAATGTGCATCCTATCTTCTTGCGTCTCAAGTGTCCTTTCACCATCTCACTGGTGATTTTGAGAGGTTTGCAGCGGCGGTCTCGTCGGTTGACATTCCACGAACTTATCAAGAGGCCATGAAGATTGACTGCTGGCGTCTAGCTATGGAGGAGGAGATGCGTGCCTTACAGTCTAGAGGGACTTGGTCTTTAGTTCCTATTCCTCCGAATGCATCCGTGGTGAGTTGCAAATGGATTTTTACGGTTAAATTTCACGCAGATGGGCGCCTCAACCAATACAAGGCCAGACTTGTCGCACGGGGATTCACCCAAACCTATGAGGTGGATTATTTGGACACCTTTTCACCAGTGGCTCGACACTCGACTCTTCGCATTCTTCTATCTGTTGTTGTGGTACGTGACTGGACTATTTTCCAACTTGATGTGAAGAATGCCTTCTTGTATGGTGATCTACAGGAGGAAGTCTACATGCAGCAGCCACCGGGGTTTGCTGCTGAGGGGGAGACTCAGATGGTGTGTAGACTTCATAAGGCTATCTATGGCCTTAAACAAAGTCCACGGGCATGGTTTCAGAAACTTTCGCAGCTGATTGAGCGACAAGGGTTCAAGAGGTCAAATGCGGACCATTCATTGTTTATCCAGAAGACTCCTAGAGGTACGGTCGTCGTCATGGTATATGTTGATGATATTCTGGTTACAGGAGATGATGCTCAGGGGATTGAGAAGATCAAAGCCCTTTTGGGAAGACATTTCATTACGAAGGATCTAGGCACGATAAGATATTTTCTGGGTATAGAGTTTGCAAGAAATGCACAAGGAATGGTGATGACCCAAAGAAAATATGTCACAGACTTGCTTGTAGAAATAGGAATGGCTGGATGCAGACCATCGAGCACGCCTATGGACCCAAGTATAAGACTTTACGACAATAATACCGAAGAGGTGGACAAAAGAAGATACAGAGAGATGGTGGGTGAGCTTCTATACATCACTATAACTCGTCCGGATATTGCCTACGCAGTAAACCGGGTGAGTCAATTTATGGAGCAGCCCAGGCAAGTTCATATGGAAGCCGTGTATATGATATTGAGATATCTGAAGTCTTCTCCAGGCACAGGGTTGTTATTTAGAAAAGACATAGATCTGTCTATTTCAGCTTGTGCAGATGCAGACTATGCGGGATGTCCAAAGGATCGTAAATCTACTTCAGGATTTGCTATCTTCATAGGAAGCTCTTTGGTTTCTTGGAAAAGAAAGAAACAGACAGTTGTGGCAAGATCCAGTGCTGAACCTGAATATAGAGCCATGGCACAAGCGAGTGCAGAAATGACGTGGGTTCGAGCGGTCTTGGAAGATTTGAATGTAAATGTCTCTTTACCCATGCAACTTCAATGCGACAACCAGGCAGCATTGTTCATTGCAAATAATCCTGGTTTTCATGAAAGGACAAAACACATCGAGGTAGATTGTCACTACACTAGAGACATGATCCAGAAAGGCTTGATTTCCACTTCACATGTCAGTTCAGAGGACCAGACTGTTGATATATTTACCAAGCCATTGCTCAGAGGACCTTTCCAGAGATGTTCTTCCAAGCTGAGCATGATCGATATCTATGCTCCATCTTGAGGGGGAGTGTAGACGTCTATGTTATGTTGTGGTGCATTGTTAGTTATTTCTTATTTTCTTATGTACGTCTGTGTAATTTACCCAAGGGTTTTCTCTCTATATAAGATACCCTAGGGCCTCATGGAATAACATAAGAAAGCATTCTCGGCTCTAACAGATATCCACTTTTTAGGCGGTTGATGGATGGTTATAGATACATGTGCAAAGGGAAAATAGAATTGATTAATTCATTGCGACCCCAGGGCTCTCTTATATAAGAGAAAAGCTCTATGGGAAAATTGCACAAAGTAGACAAAGAAGTAAGAAATACGAATGAAGAACAAGTACAAACAATTATTTCAACACTCCCCCTTAAGCTGGAGCGTATACGTCTATCATGCTCATCTTGGAATGACAACGATGAAATGAGACTCTAACAAGTGTTTTGGTGAACATATCTGCAGTCTGATCCCCTAAAGTTACATGAGAAGTGGAGATAAATCCCTTCTAAATTATATCTCAAGTGTAGTGACAGTCTACCTCAATGTGTTTGGTTCTTTTATGTAATCCTAGATTATTGGCTATGAACAGAACGACCTGGTTATCGCATTGGAGGTGCATGGGAAGTGGTGGTTTAATAGTTAGGTCAATCAAGATGGATCTGACCCACATCATCTCTGTGCTACCTTGTGCCATGGATCTATACTCTGATTCGACACTAGATGTAACAACAAGTGTCTGTTTCTTACTCTTCCATGAAATAAGTGAACTCCATATAAAACAACGAAGCCTGAGGTAGACTTCTTTTCCTTGGGACATTCTGCATAATCTGCATCAGTACATGTTGGAACTGTAAGGGATGCATCTCTACTCAACAAGAGCCCTGCACTTGGTGAAGTCTTCAAATATCTTAGAATCATATAAGCAACATCCATATGTACCTTCATGGTTGCTCCATAAATTAACTAACTCTACTCAGTGCAAATAATATATCAGGCTTCGTAATGGTGATATATAAAAACTTCCCCACAAGCTCTCTAAATCATCCCTTATCAACTTCCTCAGAGTCATCATTATAGAGTTTGACATTATATGATCCATCGGAGTAGTGACAGGCCTACATCTGTCATACCCGTTTCAGCTAGGAGATTAGTAACATACTTCCTTTGCGTTATCACCATGCCACGTCGGTTCCTTGCAAATTTGAGGCCAAGAAAATAACGAAGATTGCCAATGTCCTTGGTCACAAACTCCTGTCCAAGAAAATCCTTAGCTACTTGAATTCCCTGCTTATCATCCCCTGTAACAATGATGTCATCTAAATAAACCAAAATAGCAACAATGCCATAAATAACCTTGTGAAGTCTACAAACTATATGAGACTCCTCCTCAACAGCAAAACCTAGTGGCTGATGTATGTAGACTTCCTCCGACGAATCACCATACAAGAATGCATTCTTGACATCTAACTGAAACAGAGGCCAATCACATATCACAACTTCAGAAATAAGAATCCTCAATGTAGAATACCGAGCGACAGGAGAAAACATATACTGATAATCCACCCCATATGTCTGGCTGAATCCATGAGCAACGAGTCTGGCCTTGTATCTATCCATCGTACAATCTGTATGATGTTTCATCATAAACACAAACTTGCTTCCAACAACAGATACACCAAGTGGAGCAAGAACAATACTCCACATGCTGCGATACTATAACACAACCATTTCTTCCTCCATAGCAAGACGTCACTAACTAATCTGTAATGCCTGCTGATGTTTTCATGGTATATCCACAACAAATAGTCCAACAACAAACTTTTGAAACCCCTCTGAAAAATGAGTAAGAGAAACATGGGAAGCAAGAGGGTACATAGCACATGTACGCCTCTGCTTCCGTAAAGAAATGGGCATGTTAATGTCCTCAGCCTCCTCAGTGATCGAGATTGGAACATCTAAAACCACCTGCTCATCCTGCAAATCACTAGTGACATTAGTAGATGTAGAGATAATTATATAATCTTTGTATCGTTTATTCTATTTTTATTTTCCTGATAACCTCTTATGTAATTTGCCCATAGGTCCTCTCTATGTAAGAGAGCCTAGGGTTCTGTGGAATAAACATATTACTCTTTTTCACCAGCATGGTATCATACCCAAAATCCTAACCCTTCCCATTGCCGTCGCCCTCCCTCCTCCCTTCTCCCTCATTCTCGGCGTCGTCGCCGCCCCCTCCCCTCTTTCTCCCTCGGCACTGCCGCCCCCCTCCCCTCCCTTCGCCGTCGGAGCCCTCACTCCATCGCCGGGCCCTCCCTCCACCACCAGGCCCTCCCTTTACCGTCAGGGCCCTCCCTCCACCATCGGACCCTCCACCGTCGGGCCCCCTCCAACGCTGGCGCCTACTCTTTCGTCGACCTCTCTCTCTCCATGGATTTGAGTGTGTAACGTCTACATATGCACTCAAATCCTATACAGTTTTTGTAGACAATTCTCTGTTCTTTGTCTCCGGCAACATGTCAGAAAACAAAGTTGATAGGCCCCCCATAGGCGTATTCAAAGGCCCATGCCAACAGTCAAGATGGATGGGACGAATTATGAGCTCTGGGCGAGGCAGTTCATGAGCCTAATGAAGTCGAACGGTAAGAAGCACATTCTTATCGAGGAAGAACTGACAACAAAGATTGAGATTTATGCCTCCTGGGAGGCTGATGATTCATATGCCAAGGTCTGGCTCTCAGGCACGTCGTCGATGGAGATTGCAAATGATGTTCTCCATCAACCCATCGCTAAGGCGATGTGGGACATCTTGGCGGTCACTTATTCACTGGTGCGAAATGAGACGAAGATGTTACAGCTCAAGCATGACATATTCACCATGAAACAGAATGACCGGCTACTACATTCCTTGTATATATCACTACGGGGGATGTTTGAGAAACTCTACAGTATTATACCTCTCATTGCTACCCTTGAGCTGCAGAAGGCTTTCCGGAATGCTATCATGGTAGGTGTACTGCTCGCGGCTCTTGATCCTGAATATGATGCTGCCCGATCACAGATACTTGCTGATGTTACCATTCCTCCTATGGATGAAGTTTACCTGGGACTTAGCCGCATCCCTGTCTCTTCCAGTACTTCTACTCCACCACCTTTGGCGATGGCTGTATCACGAGGTCGAGGTGATCGTTTTTGACAACCATGCACTTTTTGCCATCGCACAGGTCACTCTGAGGATACATGCTATTCTAAGCATGGGTTCCCAGCATCGGCGCACGTAGTCGAGCATGTTGCATCTCCGTCAGCATCCACTTCATATCACATGTTTGAGGAGCTCATGGCGCGATTGCGCGATATTATGCCTCCAGTATCGACAGATTCTCCAGGAGGTTCTTCAGATATTGTTGCTTCAGCATCTGCCAGTACTTCTGCCTCTGCTAGCACCTCATATAGTGCTTCTGCTTTTACATCCTGTCATAATATCTCCGATTGGATTATGGACTCCGGCGCAACACGTCATCTTTGCCACGACAGAGATAGACTTGAGTCATACAGAGACATTCCACCAGGACAGTCAGTGATCATAGATGATGGGACTCATTCCCCCATCGTTGGACAGAGGGTGATTACCTTGTCACATTCCATGCATTTACAGAATGTTCTACGTGCCCTTGATTTTTCCACGAATCTACTGTGTATTAGTCCGATTACAAAGGATTTGCATCGTCGCGCTATATTTGACCCATCTTCTCTTATATTTCTGGACATACTAACGGGTAGGGTGATTGGTTGTGGCTCTGAGCAGGATGGTCTCTATCGTCTGGTCTGGAATTCCTATGCTGGCGTCTCCTCCTACTCAGCCGGATCAATCTCTCCGTACACCTGGCATCTACGCTTTGGCCACTTCCCGCTTCAGAAGATGCGTCATCTCTTGCCTCAGATTTCTGCTAGTTTTCTTTTCGGTGTGAAGCCTGTCAGTTGGGAAAGCACCATCGAGCTAGCTTCCTTAGTCGTAAGTGTCAGAGCAGTATCTCTCCGTTTGAATTATTTCATGATGATATTTGGGGTCCGAGTCGTGTTCCTGATCATCAGGGACACATGTTTTATCTTGTAGTAGTTGATGACTTCTCTCGTGTGTTGTTGATATTTCTATTAAAGAACAAATCTGAAGCAAGGGATGCTATTAGAAATCTTATAATTGAAGTGCAGAATATTTTTTTCCTCTCATGTCAAATATGTTCGTACGAACAATGCGTTGGAATTTTGCACTCGTTCCCTCTCCCATTTCTTTTCGTTAAGAGGCATTATTCATCAAACTACATGTGCTTACACATCTCAACAGAATGGAGTTGTAGAGAGGAAACACCGCCATCTTCTTGATATTACTCGAACCTTGCTTATCGAGTGTTGTGCGCCTATCTCTTTTTTTTGGGGGGGTGCTGTTCTTATAACCTGTTACCTTGTGAATCGCATGTTGTCCTCGGTACTTGGTGAGAAAATTCCTCTTTCTGTTATTTTTCTAGACAAGGAATTATTTTCTCTTACCCATCGTGTCTTTGGTGTTGTTGCTTTGGTTCATCAGTTGTCTCCAGGACTTGACAAACTCTCACCTAGAGCTGTCAGGTGTCTCTTTGTGGGTTACTCTCGGACTCAGAAGGGTTACCGTTGTTATGACTCTGTAAACATAAAATATTTCGTCAGTGCTGATGTCACATTTTTTGAGTCAGTCATGTACTTCTCACCTACTGGTGACAGGTTTGCCTCCTCCAGATCTGATGACGATGTCTATGTTCCGCCTCCTAGTCTGAGTCCACCTCCTTCCATTCATGTCCCGGTTGTCACGCCAACATCACCCCTATCATCATCATCATCACCACCACCACCACAACCACCTATCCTGCCATTACCTAAATGCTATACACGTTGGTCAGGTCCTGCTCCGGCTGCACGCTAATCATCCAACATGCCTCAGGTATATTCATATGCTATTACTAACGATGGGTTGGATAGAGTGCATGTGCAGGATTCTTCTTTGCAGGAGGAAGGTGCACCGACGAGTACAATGGATGATGATCTTGATGTCCCTCATGTTATTCGGAAGCGAAAACGTACTTGCACGTCATATCCCCTTGCTTCCCAGGTTTCCTTTCACCGTCTCACAGGGGACTTCCAGAGATTTATTGTAGCGTTGTCTTCCGTGGAGATACCACGAGATTATCAGGATGTTATGAAGATTGACTGATGGCGGTTGGCTATGGAAGAAGAAATGGCTGCTTTACAGTCACAGGGTACATGAAGCTTGGTTCCCGCTCCCTCAGGCACATCTACTGTTAGCGGCAAATGGATATTCACAGTAAAGTACAATGCAGATGGAAGCCTTGACCGGTATAAGACAAGGCTAGTGGCGAGAGCTTCACCCAAACATATGGTGTGGATTATATGGATACATTCTCTCCAGTGGCTTGTCACTCTACTCTTCACATTCTTCTGTCTGTTGCTGTGGTACGTGACTAGTCCATATTTCAACTTGTTGTCAAGAATGCATTCTTGTATGGCGATCTGCAGGAATAAGTCTACATGCAGCAGCCACCAGGGTTTGCTGCTGAGGGGGAGAATCATATGGTGTGTAAATTTCACAAGGCGATATATGGCCTTAAACAGAGCCCAAGGGCGTGGTTTCAGAAGCTTTCCCATCTAATTGAACGACAAGGATTCAAAAGATCAAATGCGGATCACTCGTTGTTCATTCCGAAGACTTCTAGAGGTACGGTTGTCATTATGGTTTATATTGATGATATTCTGGTTATAGGAGATGATGCTCGGGGGATAGAGATGGCAAAAGCATTCTTGGGCCGTCAATTTGTTACGATGGATCTTGATACCCTACGATACTTTCTGGGGCTGGAGTTTGCCAAGAATGCACAGGGTCTTGTAATGACCTAAAGGAAATATATTACAGATTTGCTGGTTGAAACGAGCATGGTTGGATGTAGATCCTCGAGTGCTCCTATGAACCCAAGTATGAAATTGTATGACAACGATACTGAGGAGGTTGATAGGAGGAGATATAGAGAAATGATGGGTAAGCTTCTTTACATCACTATAACCCGACCTGATATTGCCTTTGCAGTAAATCGAGTGAGCCAATTCATGGAACAACCAAGACAAATACATATGGATGCCATATATGTGATACTAAGGTATCTAAAGTCTTCTCCAGGCTCAGGATGGCTGTTTAGAAAGGACACAAATTCATCTATTTTGGCATGTGCGGATGCAGACTATGCAGGATGCCTTAAAGATCGAAAGTCTACTTCATGCTTTGCAGTTTTTGTGGGCATCTCTCTGGTTTCTAGGAAAAGCACGAAACAAACTGTTATGGCTAGATCTTGTGTTGAATCTGAATATAGGTCCATGGCACAAGCTAGCATGGAGATGATGTGGATTCGAGCTGTACTAGAAGACTTGCATATAGATGTACCTCTACCCATGCAACTACAGTGTGACAATCAAGCTTCTTTGTTCATTGCCAATAATCAAGCCTTTCATGAAAGAACAAAACATATTGAGGTAGACTTCCACTACACTGGAGATATGATCCAGAAGGGTCTGATTTCTACTTCACATATTAGTTCACGGGAGCGGACTGCCGACATCTTCACCAAACCATTGCTCAGAGGACTATTCCAAAGATGTTCTTTCAAGCTGAACATGATTGATATCTATGCTCCATCTTGAGGGGAGTGTAGAGATAATTATGTAGTCGGTGTATCATTTATTTTATTTTCTTGATAACCTCTTATGTAATTTACCCTTGGGTCCTCTCTATATAAGAAGGCCTAGGGTTTTATGGAATACACATATTACTGTTTTCCAGCAACAGTAGAAACCAAGTGTTCAGAACATACCTGGGGTGTGCTGGATGATTGAGGAGGCTCATGAGCACGAGGTCGTTGTGTGTAATCCTGTGGCGAAGAAGTTGGAGTCGGTTGGTGGAGACTGTAGAGGAGGTGTTGATGAGGTAGATGGTGATGGGGTAGAGGATTGTGGTGGAGGAGGTGCTGATGGAGGTTGTGAAGGAGGCATACTCGTGGTAGACAAAATCAGAGAAAAAGGCATGTATACCTTCTCTCTAGACTCTGAAGGAATCATCTTATCACATGGAGAGAAAAACATGACCGACTTAAAGAAAGTGACATCCGCACTAACATAATACTTTCGTCGAACATGATCAAAACAACGGTATCCCTTTTGAGTCATGTAATACCCCACAAAGATACACTTGACAACTCTAGGAGAGAGCTTGTCATGGCCATGAGACGTATGATAAACAAATGTAACTAATCCAAACACCCGAGGAGTACAGGAGCAAAGATCCTTCTCGGGATCAAGAATTGGATTTTCCCTCCTAACACAGACATGGGCATGCGATTCACAAGGTTGCAAGCAGTTAGAACCGCATCTCCCCAATATGAATGATGAGCACAATGAGGAGCACAACTCTGAATTAGGAGCGTTCTGGTGATATCCAAAATGTGACGATGTTTGCGTTCAGCCACTCCATTTTGTCGGGATATATACGCACGTGAAGTCTGATGAATAATGCCTAGGGTTCTTAGAATCTATGGAAGTTGTAAATTACATAAGTCTAATGCATTGTCAGAATGAATATACTTGACATTCGTGGAAAAACATTCTTTATTTCATTGATAAAAGGACCGAATGACATAACCAGCATCAAACTTATTTTTAAGAAGAAATACCCAAGATAATCTGGAAAAATCGTCAACAGAAGCAACAATAAAATCAATGTCTCTGATGGTGTGGGACACAACTTGGACACCAAATATCAAGATGAATCAACTCGAAAATTGTTGGGAAAATGAGAAAGCATGTTTATTCCATCAACCCTAGGCTCTCTTATATAGAAGAGTAGCCTATGGGTAAAATACATAGAGTCCAACATGAAAAGAAAATCATAAGAAAAGTATAGAAGTGAATAATATATCTCTACACTCCCCCTCAAGGTTGAGCATAGATATCGATCATGCTCAGCTTGGACGGACACTTCTAGAACGGCCCTCGAAGTAATGCATTGGTAAAAATGTCTGCAGTTTGATCCGCTGAGTTAACATGGGATGTAACAATAAACCCCTTCTGAATCATATCACATATAAAGTGACAATCAACCTCAATGTGCTTGGTTCGTTCATGAAATGCTAGATTATTTGCAATGAATAGGGCCGCCTGATTGTCACATTCCAGAGCCATAGAAGCGGGACTTCTATATATGGATATGTAAACACAAGCTTTACCCACATCATTTCTGTACTGACCTGGGCCATAGCCCTATATTCAGACTCAGCACTAGACCTTGCTACAACGGTTTGCTTCTTGCTTCTCCATGAGACTAGAGAATCTCCAACATACACAACAAACCCAGTGTTGGACTTCCTATCCTTGGGACACCCTGCGTAATCTACATCTGCACAAGCTGAGATCGTAACCTCCTTGCCTTTCTTAAACAGCAGACCCGCGCCTGGAGATGACTTAAGGTACATGAGTATCATATGTATAGCATCCATGTGTACTTGTCGTGGTTGCTCCATGAACTGGCTTACTCGACTCACAACAAAGGAAATATCGGGCCTCGTAATAGTAACATAAAGAAGGTTGCCCATCAGTTCTCTGTAACATAAAGAACTCCAAGGTCCTTGGTAACGAATTCACGACCCAGCATTTCTTTTGCCCCCTGGATTCCATGTTCATCATCTCATGTAATCAGAATATCGTCTACATACACCATAATTGCAATAATACCTCTGGGTGTCTTCTGTACAAACATGGAATGATCAGCATTAGAACATTTGTACCCCTGTTTCTCAAACAGGTCTGAGAGCTTCTGGAACCAAGCTCTGGGGCTCTATTTAAGGCCATTGATAGCCTTATGAAGTCTGCACACCTTAGGACACTCCCCCTTAATAGCAAAATCGGGTGGCTGTTGCATGTAGACTTCCTCATGTAAGTCGCCGTATAAGAATGCATTCTTCACATTTAATTAGTATAGCGGCCAATCATGAGTAACTGCAACAGAAAGGAGAATCCGTAGGGTAGAATGGCGAGCAACCGACGAGAATGTATCAAGATAATCCACCCCATATATCTGTGTAAATCCACGAGTAATAAGGCGAGCCTTGTATCTGTCAATACTGCCATCTGTATTCTGCTTAACTGTAAAGACCCACTTGCAGCTAACTGTAGACACATCAGCAGGTGCAGGAACAAGGCTCCAGGTGCCTCTGGACTGAAGAGCTGCCATTTCTTCCTCTATAGCTAAACGTCATCGACTATCCTTCAGCGCATCTTGGTAATTCCGTGGAATATCCACTGCTGGCAATGCAATGACAAAGTTCCGAAATTCTCCAGTTAGGCGATCAAACGATACAGAAGATGCTATAGGATATGACACACAGCTCCGCTTCTGCTTTCGTAGAGCAATAGGTACATCTAAATCATATGTTTCCTCTTCTGACCTCTGTAACACATCATGCTCAGGAAAATCATCGGATCCATCAATAGTAACATTTTCAGAACATACCTCAGGCGAGCTAGATGATGATCGGTGACCATGAGCAGAAGCAGGCCCACGGGTATAGTGGAATGGTAATGGTGAAACATGCACAGTGATAGGAGGTGTAGGAGATGGTAATGGTGCTGCTGCTGGTGGTGATGGTGGTGGTGGCATGTATATAACATCTGTAGTGTCAGAGGATACCAACTGATCACCTGTAGATGAGAAGTACATAACAGATTCGAAAACGGTAACATCAACACTAACTAGATACCTTCTGCGCAATGGATCATAACACTTGTACCCCTCCTGTGTTCTTGAGTACCCGACAAAGACATGCTTACCAGCTCTAGGAGAAAGCTTGTCAGTCCCGGGAGACAACTGGTGGACAAAGGCGACCGAGCCAAACACATAAGGAGTAAGAGAGAACCATTCTTTGTCAGGAAAAATAAGAAAGAAAGGAATCTTCTCACCAAAGACAGATGACGGCATACGATTGATGAGGTAATATGCCGTAAGAATAGCATCACCCCAGAAATAATGAGGGGCATGACTCTGTATAAGAAGGGACCTGTTGACATCAAGTAAATGACGATGTTTCCTTTCAGCAACTCCATTCTGTTGGGAAGTATAGGCACAGGATGGTTGGTGGATGATCCCTTGAGATGAAAAATAACTGGATAGGGTATGAGTGCAAAATTCCAGGGCGTTATCACTTCTCACAATTTTAACAGATACAGAAAAAACATTACGAACTTCATTGATGAAATTGATGATAATATTTTCCGCTTCAGATTTATTCTTTAACAGAAATACCCATGACACACGAGAGAAATCATCCACAGTAAATATATAAAACCTGTGTCCCTGATGATCAGGAACACGACTAGGACCCCAGATATCGACATGAAACAATTCAAACTTGGAGGTACTACTCCGACACTGACGACTGGAGAAAGTAGATAGATGATGCTTTCCCAACTAACACGCCTCACCTTGAATGGACGTGTAAGGTGAAACCTGAGGTAACACATCACGCAGTTTCTGAAGCGGTAGATGTCCAAAGCGCAGGTGCCACAGTAATGGGGAGATGGGTCCAACAGGTAGAGATGAGGTTCCAGCATAAGGAGTCTGACTAAGGCGATAGAGGCCGCCTTACTCATAGCCACGCCCAATCACGTTGCCCATAAGGATGTCCTGAAAAACAAGAGAAGATGGATTAAAAATTGCACGACTGTGTAAATCCTTTGTAAGTTGGCTAATGGACAACAAATTCATCGAAGAATCAGGTGCATGTAACACATTCTTGAGATGCATAAATGGTGTCAGTCTAATCTTCCCCCGACCAGTAATCGAGGAATGTGTTCCATTAGCAATAACTACTGTACGGCTTGGAGAAATCTGTCTATATCATGTAAGCAGACCTTGATCACCACACAAATGATGTGTAGCACCAGAGTCCATAATCCATTCTAAAGTATCTGATACTGCTAGTGAATGCATAGGTGCTACCTGATGTACTGGTGGATGCAGATGCAGATGTGGCAACGTCGGAGTGACTATCAGAAGTAGGTGTTGATGCATCCGGACATGATGGAGGAATGATGCCCCTTAAACGGGCTACAAGATCATCAAAGCGTTGATCCATAGATGAAGCAGATGGGGGTTCGATCTGTTCAGCGACTCGTGCAGAAGCAGGAAACCCATGCTTAGAATAGCATGTGTCTTCGGTATGTCCAGAGCGATGGAAAAGGTACATGATGGCCGAACACGACCTCCTCTGTCACGAGGTCCACGGCCACGGAACTGATGATGACCTCTACGACCTCGATTGGATGCCATGGCTGAGGCGGTCTGATTCGTTGCAGACGAAGAAACAGTGATACGACTCAACCTGTGAAAAGCTTCCTCCATAGGAGGAATAGTAGAATCCGCCAAGATCTGGGAACGTGTTGCCTCGTACTCTGTATCAAGGGCAGCGAGAAAATCACTCACCATAGTGGCATTTCGATTGGTCTTCTGTTGCTCTGGGTGGTTGTGAGAGGCATGAAGCTATAAAGCTTCTCAAACATTCCTCATAAAGATGTGTATAACGAGTGCAGAGGTCGTCCATTCTGCTTGATAGTGAATATGTCATGCTGGAGTTGCAAAATCTTCATCTCATTCTTAGCCTGGGAATATGTAGCAGCAAGAATATCCCACATTGCTTTTGCAGTGGACTGATGAAGAATATCATTGCCAATCTAAATTGCCAGGGTTCCAAATAACCAAACCCTTGGCATGTGCATCATCTGCCTCCTATGAGACATTGACCCCGGTCTTCTCAACATGCTCTTCTTCAGTAAGAATGTGCTTCTTACCGGTTGACTTCATCATACTCATGAATTACATCGCCACAGTTCATAATTTGAACCATCCATCTTCACAATAGGCGTTGGACCTCTGAAGGCACCTATAGATGGGATGTCTGCCTTGCTTTCTGACATATTGATAATGGAAGACTAGGGTAGTAGACTGAAGATATGATCGTCTTCACGGACATGCCTTGCTTTCTGATATAGTGATAATGGAAGACTAGGGTAGTAGACTGAAGATATGATCGTCTTCACCGACATTAACAGGTTTAGTTGCATGTGTAGACTCAAACAACCAAACCCATTAATTTGGAGATGCGCGTGCGGAACGAGTTCTAGGGCCGCACACGCGCTGACTTAGGGTTGTACGCGCACGGAGGTCGAGAGCTTTACACGAGCAGTTGTGCGCACTGGAGCACGCGAGATCATGCGCAGGGGCGCGCAAGATCACACGCAGGGGCACACACGATCACGCTCAGGGGCACGCACGATCACGTGCACGGGCGCACTGGCATGTACGATCACGTGCACTGGCGTACAGGGATCACACCCTAGCACTTTCACAGGAAGATCACGCGTAGGAGCGCGTAGGATCACACTCTAGCGTGCATGAGGCGAGGAGGGCTGTTGCGCCGCAACTTGCCCTGGCGTACGACGCGCACGAGGCAACGCACCTGACGGGAGGAGGCGCAAGATCGGAGGCGGCGCCGAGCGAGACTGGAGTCGGAGGCGGCGCGATGCGGGAAGGCACGCAGAGGGCTCGAAGGTGGAGGCTAGGGTTAGGGTTTGGTTCGAGAAATCCGGTCTAGGTCCGTCGCTCTGATACCATGTTGGGAAAATGAGAAAACATGTTTATTCCATCAGCCCTAGGCTCTCTTATATATGAGAGTAGCCTATGGGTAAAATACATAAAGAGTCCAACAAGAAAAGAAAAATATAAGAAAAGTACAGAAGCGAATAATATGTCTACAAAAATACTTTGACTAATATGTTGACGCATATTGTTGACGCATAGAGTTTTTTGTATCTCGTTGTTATTTTATTTTCTTGTTAGTCGTCTTATGTAATTTACCCATAGGCTACTCTCCTATATAAGAGAGCCTAGGGCTGTGGAATATAGTAACTGATTCACGTTTTCCAACATGGTATCAGAGCGACGGTCCTAGACCGGAGTTCCTGAAACCCTAACCCTAACCCTACCCGCCGGCTCTCTCTCTCTCTCTTCTCTTCTCTCCCCGCAGATTGACGTCGCCGCCTCCGCTCCAGGCGCTCCAGGCGCAGGCGCAGGCGCAGATCGGCGTCACCCAGCGCGCCTCCAGGCGCAGGCGTGCATCGCCCGACCTCCAGCGCCTCTTGATCTGCGGCGCTCCTGATCTGCGGCATCTCCAGCGCGCATCTCGGCACAGATCGGTGTTGACCGTTCTTCAGCGCATGAGCGCGTAGAGCACCCACCTCGCGACGATCTTCAACGCGCGCAGCCACTGAACGTGTGGATCTGGTCAGCCCCTGAGCACGCACGTTGCGCGCAGCCTCCGCGCAACGTGTAGCATCCACGCCCTAAAACTCTAGGGCTCAGATCGTGATATCTATGGGGTTGGTTGCTTGACATCTACACATGCAACTAATCCCAGTTCTGTCGTTGTAGACAAAGTTTATTGTCTCTTGGTCACTCCAGTCTTCCAGTATGTCAGAAAGCAAGGCTGACATCCCATCTATGGGCGCATTCCGTGGTCCAGCGCCCATCGTCAAGATGGATGGTACGAACTATGAACTGTGGGCAATGCAGTTCATGAGTATGATGAAGTCCACGGGCAAGAAGCATATTCTCACAGAGCCCGAGCCTGCAGAGAAGACTGGAGTTCATGCCTCATGGGAGGCAGATGACGCATATGCCAAGGTGTGGCTGTCTGGCACATTGGCTATTGAAATTGCCAATGATATTCTACATCAACCCACAGCAAAAGACATGTGGGATATTCTGGCATCAACATATTCTCAGGCGAAGAATGAGACAAAAATTCTGCAACTACAACATGATATATTCACAATAAAGCAGAATGGTCGCCCATTACATTCTCTCTACACATCTTTGAGAGGAATGTTTGAGAAGCTTCATAGCTTCATGCCTCTTACCGCCACGCCAGAGCAGCAAAAGACATATAGAAACGCAACAATGGTGGGTGTGTTTCTCGCAGCACTCGACCCAGAGTATGAGGCTGCTCGTTCACAGATTCTGGCGGACTCAACTATTCCTCCCATGGAGGAGGCTTTTCATAGGTTGAGTAGGATCACTGTACCTTCTGCAGCCACTAGCCAGAATCCCTCAGCCATGGCAGTCAACAGGGGCCGTGGCTCTCATTACCAGGGCCGTGGACGTACTCCCCGTGGAAGGGGTGGCCGCACTAGGCCAACATGCTCATATTGTCACAGAGTCGGTCATACTGAAGACACATGCTATTCAAAGCATGGATTTCCTGCATCTGCACGAGCCGCTGAGCAGATAGAGCCTCCTTCTCCTGCTTCACTGGATCAGCGTTTTGATGATCTGGTTGCCCGCCTCAGGGGCATTATCCCACCATCTGGCCCAGCACCGACGACAGAGAGTCATACGGATGTTGCTGCTTCTGCTTCTGCGTCTACTTCTACGAGTACTTCAGGTAGTACACTTGCACTACATAGTAGTAGATCGGATACATTGCCATGGATCATGGACTCAGGCGCTACACATCATCTATGTGGCGACCAGAGTCTACTTTCAGGATATACTCAGATTCCTCCAGGACGAACAGTAGTGATTGCCAATGGCACTCATTCCCCCATCATGGGTCAGGGGGAGATTAGATTGACATCATCTATGCAGCTCAAGAATGTTTTACATGCACCACATTTTTCTATGAATCTATTGTCAATCAGCCAGATTACGAAGGATCTCCAATGTCGAGCTATTTTTTATTCATCTTCTTTGATTTTTCAGGACATCCGTACGGGCAACGTGATTGGTCATGGCTATGAGCAAGGAGGCCTCTATCGTCTGAACCACACCCCATTTGCTGGAATCACCTCTTCTCCCGCTGGACAAGTATCTCCTCTTTTGTGGCATCTGCGTCTTGGTCACCTCCCGCTTCAGAGGTTGTGTCGTGTCTTACCTTATAATCTTTCTCACACACCTATCCAGTGTGAGGCGTGTCAGTTGGGAAAACATCACAGGTCATCGTTTCCCAGTGGTCAAGGTCGGAGTAGTAACTCCAAATTTGAGTTGTTTCATGTTGATGTCTGGGGTCCAAGTCGTGTTCCCGATCTTCAGGGACACAGGTATTATATTGTTTTTGTGGATGATTTCTCTAGAGCATCATGGGTATTTTTAATGAAAAATAAGTCTGAAGCTGGAAATATTATTATTCAATTTCTAAATGAGATTCAGAATGTTTTTTCCACAACTGTCAAATTTTTGAGAAGTGACAATGCCTTAGAATTGTGCACCAATAATCTAGCCAATTACTACTCTTCTAAGGGAATTGTTCACCAAACATCATGTGCCCATACGTCCCAACAGAATGGGGTTGCAGAAAAAAAACACCGTCACCTTCTTGATGTCACAAGGTCTCTTCTCATTCAGAGTCATGTTCCGTATTCCTACTGGGGTGATGCAGTCCTTACTGCATGTTATCTTATAAACCGTATGCCCTCGTCCGTCTTGAATGAACAGATCCCCTTCTCACTTATTTATCCTAACAAGGATCTGTTCACTCTTACCCCTCGTGTGTTTGGGTCAGTCGCATTTGTCCATCAGTTGTTGCCCGGTTCTGACAAGCTCTCTCCTAGGGCTGTCAAGTGTGTCTTTGTGGGGTACTCCAGAACTCAAAAGGGGTACAAGTGCTTTGACCCTCTGCGTCGGCGGTATGTGATCAGCGCAGATGTTACATTCTTTGAATCCATCATGTACTTCTCAGAATCTGGGAACATGCAGCCACAATCTATATCCCCTGATACTGTGTTCATGGCACCACCAACATCTCAACCACCACCACCACCACCACCACCGCCATCAATCGTACCTCCATTACCATTCCATTACACCCGAAGGCCGAATCAAGCTCATGGTCCTGACCAGTCAACTAGCTCGCCTATGGTATGTAATGAAAATATTAATGTTGATGAATCTAACGACATTCCTCAGCAGGATGTATCACAGGAGCATGCTGATACCACAGAGGACCTAAATGTTCCAATCGCTCTACGCAAGTCAAAGAGAAGCTGTGTCCAGTATCCAGTTTCAGCAGTGGTGTCGTTTGAGAGGCTATCTGGACCTTTCAAGACGTTTGCGTTGGCTCTTTCAGCTACAGATATTCCAAGGAATCACCATGAGGCCTTGCAGGATTCTCGATGGAGGCTAGCAATGGAGGAAGAGATGGCGGCACTTCAGTCCAGAGGAACATGGAGCTTGGTTACTATACCCCCAGATGTCAACCCGGTGAGTTGCAAGTGGGTGTTTACAGTGAAACATAATGTAGATGGTTCCATTGACAGGTACAAGGCACGCCTTGTTGCTCGGGGCTTCACGCAGACATATGGGGTAGACTATCTAGACACCTTCTCCCCTGTGGCACGTCATTCTACTTTACGAATTCTGCTGTCTGTTGCGGTTGCAAAAGACTGGCCACTCTATCAACTGGACGTCAAGAATGCATTTTTGTATGGAGACTTGCAGGAGGAAGTCTATATGCAACAGCCACCTGGGTTTGCTGTTGAGGGGGAGTGTTCCAAGGTTTGCAAATTGCATAAGGCCATCTATGGTCTTAAGCAGAGTCCCAGAGCATGGTTTCAGAAGCTTTCAGATCTCTTTGAGAAACAAGGATATAAACGTTCCAATGCTGATCATTCCTTGTTCGTGCAGAAGACTGCGAGAGGTATCATTGTAATCATGGTTTATGTTGATGATATCTTGATTACAGGTGATGATGACCGAGGCATTAAGCAAGCAAAGGAAAGGCTGGGGACTGAATTTGTCACCAAGGACTTGGGAGTCCTTAGATACTTCCTGGGGCTGGAGTTTGCGAGAAATTCAGACGGATTAGTTATGACACAGAGGAAGTATGTCACGGATCTGCTGAGTGAGACAGGTATGCTAGGGTGTCGACCTGCTACGACACCAATGGACCCTAGCATGAAGCTGTATGATGATGACACAGAAGAGGTGGATCAAAGAAGGTACAGAGAACTGGTAGGAAAATTACTGTATGTTACTATCACTAGACCTGACATACAGTTTGCAGTGAGTCGTGTGAGCCAGTTCATGGAGCAACCACGCCAGGTCCATATGGATGCTATACACATGATTCTGAGATATCTAAAATCATCCCCAGGTGCAGGCTTGCTATTTAAGAAAGGAAAGGAGATTTCTGTTACAGGATGTGCGGATGCAGACTATGCAGGATGCCCCAAGGACAGGAAGTCAACATCAGGGTTTGCAGTCTACGTTGGAGGTGCTCTAGTCTCATGGAAGAGCAAGAAGCAGACGGTAGTAGCCAGATCTAGTGCTGAATCAGAATATAGGGCTATGGCCCAGGCGAGTACAGAAATGATGTGGGTAAAATCCTTACTTGCAGACCTATTCATTGATATACCTCTTCCTATGATGTTGGAATGTGACAATCAGGCTGCCTTGTTCATAGCAAATAACCCAGCTTTTCATGAGAGGACCAAGCATATTGAGGTCGACTGTCACTACATACGTGACATGATTCAGAAGGGGTTCATTGCTACATCTCACGTCTCATCAGAAAATCAGACTGTTGATATTTTCACCAAGGCATTATCTAAAGGTCCATTCCAGAAGTGTGCGTCCAAGCTGAGCATGATTGATATCTATGCTCCATCTTGAGGGGGAGTGTTGACGCATATTGTTGACGCATAGAGTTTTTTGTATCTCGTTGTTATTTTATTTTCTTGTTAGTCGTCTTATGTAATTTACCCATAGGCTACTCTCCTATATAAGAGAGCCTAGGGCTGTGGAATATAGTAACTGATTCACGTTTTCCAACATAATAGGACCCAGACGACTCTGAAAGATAGACTGCCGGTGCTTCCCAAGTTGGCTAGCCTCGTCCTGGAGGGTAGAACGGGGATAAATTTGAGGAAGGACATGACACAACTTTTGTAGAGGATGATGACCAAATCAGATTCGGAGAAACCACATACAAAGAGAGGCCAATCCTGTGTGAATGTTTGAAACACCAACATATGGGGACTGGACCAATCTGTAGAGACCTCCTTGCTTACAGCCAGATCCAATCACCCAACCCACAAGAATATCCTAAAACACAAGAGAAGATAGATCAAATATGGAATGACAATGGAAGCCTTTGGTGATTTGATTTATAGACATTAAATTCATAGAAAAAATGAAGAGCATGAAGAACATTCTGTAGACTCATTGTCGAAGTCAACTACACATCCCCATGTCCGATAATGAGTGGGTCACATCTGCTATGACTACAGATCTCTCTGGCCAAATCAATTTATATGCACTAAATTGTCCTTTAATACCACATAGATGGTGTCAAGCTCTTGAGTTCATAATCCACTCCGACAAATCTGCTTTGTAACAACTAGTAAAAGTATATGCGGTACATACTTGAAGGATATGGGAAAATACCTAAGCGCATCATGAAAGCGTGAGGATTACATCGTATGCGATCGGGAGCGACTAGTCGTATTAATTGCTCGAGGCAACGTACTTTAGAAATTTTAAACGATAAAAACATATGATTCAAGAACACTTGTCGGATCGTTTCATCTAAACTACAAAAAAGTATTAGGTCTACCTATTTAAGCGTGGTTGCGATAGAATCTCTAAACAAAGAGACCTCCTGTCTCAAGTCCGATCTATTGGAGGAGACGCTTGTGAGCGCGGAGATGAGTCACGTACTTCTTGCAATCCAAGTCGATGATCCAAAGAATGGATCTTCTGATCTTGTCTCATGAGATCGAACACCTTCTTCACGAGGGAGATGTACCAAAGATGTTGACGTATATGTTGACGCACAGACTACTTTGTATTTCTTTGTTATTTTATTTTCTTATTAGTCTTCTTGTGTAATTTACCCATAGGCTACTCTCCTATATAAGAGAGCCTAGGGCTGAGGAATAGAATAACTTATTCGCGTTTTCCAACATGGTATCAGAGCGACGGTCCTAGGCCGGAGTTCTCGACACCGAACCCTAACCCTAACCCCACTCGCCGGCCCTTCTTTCTCTCTCTCCTCCTCCACAGATCGGTGCCGCCTCTCCGATCACCCTGCGTCGATCTGATCGACGCCGCCTCTCCGGTCGCCCCGCGTCGATCTGATCTGACCTGATCTGATCTGATCATCGTCGATCTGATCGCCATCGTCCTGGTATCCTGCTGATCGACGCCGCCTCTCCGATCGCCCCGCGTCGATCTGATCTGATCTAGCAGGTCGACGCGCCTAGCAGGTCTCCCTGTGTCTCCTGCTGTGCGCATAGCGTGCACCTTCTGTGCACCGTGCGGCCGAGTGCACCTTCTGTTCTGTGCTGTGCTGTGCGCTAGGACATCATCTCTAGCGTGTGCGGATCGTAGCACGCGCAGACTTATGGGGATAGTTGCGTGAGGTCTACACATGCAACTAGTCCCATCTATGTCATTGTAGACCAATATTATTCAGTGTCACACGCTCCAGTCTTCAGTATGTCAGAAAGCAAGGTAGATACCCCATCTATGGGTGCTTTTCGTGGTCCAGCGCCCATCGTCAAGATGGATGGTACGAATTATGAACTGTGGGCAATGCAGTTCATGAGTATGATGAAGTCCACGGGCAAGAAGCATATTCTCACAGAGCCCGAGCCTGCAGAGAAGACTGGAGTTCATGCCTCATGGGAGGCAGACGACGCATATGCCAAGGTGTGGCTGTCTGGTACATTGGCTATTGAAATCGCCAATGATATTCTCCATCAACCCACAGCCAAAGACATGTGGGACATCCTTGCTGCGACTTATTCTCAGGCAAAGAATGAGACGAAGATTCTGCAACTACAGCATGATATATTCACCATAAAGCAGAATGGACGCCCGTTACATTCCCTCTATACATCTTTGAGGGGAATGTTTGAGAAGCTTCACAGCTTCATGCCTCTTACCGCCACACCCGAGCAGCAGAAATCATACAGGAATGCAACAATGGTGGGCGTGTTTCTCGCAGCACTGGATCCAGAGTATGAGGCTGCACGTTCACAGATTCTGGCGGACTCAACTATTCCTCCCATGGAGGAGGCTTTTCATAGGTTGAGTAGGATTACTGTACCCTCTGCAGCCACTAGTCAGAACCCCTCAGCCATGGCAGCCAACAGGGGTCGTGGCTCTCATTACCAGGGCCGTGGACGTATTCCCCGTGGAAGGGGTGACCGCACTAGGCCAACATGCTCATATTGTCACAGAATCGGCCATACTGAGGATACATGCTACTCAAAGCATGGATTTCCTGCATCTGCACGAGCTGCTGAGCAGATAGAGCCTCCTTCTCCTGCTTCACTGGACCAGCGCTTTGATGATCTGGTTGCCCGCCTCAGGGGCATTATACCACCATCTGGCCCAGCACCGACGACAGAGAGTCATACGGATGTTGCTGCTTCTGCATCTACGAGTACTTCAGGTAGTATACTTGCACTACATAGTAGTAGATTGGATACATTGCCATGGATCATGGACTCAGGCGCTACACATCATCTATGTGGCGACCAGAGTCTACTTTCAGGATATACTCAGATTCCTCCAGGACGGACAGTAGTGATTGCCGATGGCACTCACTCCCCCATCATGGGTCAGGGGGAGATTAGATTGACATCATCTATGCAGCTCAAGAATGTTTTACATGCACCGCAATTCTCTATGAATCTATTGTCAATCAGTCAGATTACGAAGGATCTCCAATGTCGAGCTATTTTTTATTCATCTTCTTTGATTTTTCAGGACATCCGTACGGGCAACGTGATTGGTCATGGCTATGAGCAAGGAGGCCTCTATCGTCTGAACCAAACCCCGTTTGCTGGAATCACCTCTTCTCCCGTTGGACAAGCATCTCCTCTCCTGTGGCATCTGCGCCTAGGTCACCTACTGCTTAAGAAGTTGTGTCATGTCTTACCTTATAGTCTTCCTCACGCATCTATCAAGTGTGAGGCGTGTCAGTTGGGAAAACATCACAGGTCGTCGTTTCCCAGTAGTCAAGGTCGGAGTAGTAACTCCAAATTTGAGTTGTTTCATGTTGATGTCTGGGGTCCAAGTCGTGTTCCCGATCATCAGGGACACAGGTATTACATTGTTTTTGTGGATGATTTCTCTAGAGCATCATGGGTTTTTTTAATGAAAAATAAGTCTGAAGCTGGAAATATTATTATTCACTTTCTAAATGAAATTCAGAATGTTTTTTCCACCACTGTCAAATTTTTGAGAAGTGACAATGCTTTAGAATTGTGCACCAATAATCTCGCAAACTACTACAATTCTAAAGGAATTGTTCACCAAACTTCCTGTGCCCATACGTCTCAACAAAATGGGGTTGCAGAAAGAAAACACCGTCACCTTCTTGATGTCACAAGGTCTCTTCTCATTCAGAGTCATGTTCCGTATTCCTACTGGGGTGATGCAGTTCTTACTGCATGTTATCTTATAAACCGTATGCCCTCGTCCGTCTTGAATGAACAGATTCCCTTCTCACTTATTTATCCTGACAAGGATCTGTTCACTCTTACCCCTCGTGTGTTTGAGTCTGTCGCATTTGTCCATCAGTTGTCGCCTGGTTTGGATAAGCTCTCCCCTAGGGCTATCAAGTGTGTCTTTGTGGGGTACTCCAGAACTCAAAAGGGGTACAAGTGTTTTGACCCTCTGCGTCGGCGGTATATGATCAGTGCAGATGTTACATTCTTTGAGTCCATCATGTATTTCTCAGACTCTGGGAACATGCAGCCACCATCCATATCCCCTGATACTGTGTTCATGACACCACCAACATCTCAATCACCACCACCACCACCACCACCACCACCGTCATCAATAGTACCTCCATTACCATTCCATTACACCCGGAGGCCAAATCAAGCTCATGGTCCTGACCAGTCAACTAGCCCGCCTACGGTATGTAATGAGAATATTAATGTTGATGAATCTGACGACATTTCTCAGCAGGCTGCATTACAGGAGCATGGTGATACCATGGCGGACCTAAATGTTCCAATCGCTCTACGCAAGTCGAAGAGAAGCTGTGTTCAGTATCCAGTATCAGCCGTGGTGTCGTTTGAGAGGCTATCTGGACCATTCAAGACGTTTGCATTAGCACTTTCAGATACAGCCATTCCACAGAACCATCATGATGCTATGCAGGATGCTAGATGGCGACTAGCAATGGAAGAGGAGATGGAGGCACTTCAGTCTAGAGGAACCTGGAGTTTGGTTCCTATACCTCCAGATGTTAGCCCGGTGAGTTGCAAATGGGTGTTTACAGTTAAGCACAATGCAGATGGTTCCATTGACAGGTACAAGGCACGCCTTGTTGCTCGGGGCTTCACGCAGACATACGGGGTAGATTACCTCGATGCCTTCTCCCCTGTAGCGCGTCATTCCACTTTACGGATACTGTTATCTGTTGCTGTTGCTAAAGACTGGCCACTATATCAACTAGACGTAAAGAATGCCTTTTTGTATGGAGATTTGCAGGAGGAAGTCTATATGCAACAGCCACCTGGTTTTGCTGTTGAGGGGGAGTGTTCCAAGGTTTGCAGATTGCATAAGGCCATCTATGGTCTTAAGCAGAGCCCCAGAGCATGGTTCCAAAAGCTTTCAGACCTCTTTGAGAAACAAGGATACAAACGCTCCAATGCTGATCATTCCTTGTTCGTGCAGAAGACGGCGAGAGGTATCATTGTAATCATGGTTTATGTTGATGATATCTTGATTACAGGTGATGATGACCAAGGCATTAAGCAAGCAAAGGAAAGGCTGGGAAACGAGTTTGTCACTAAGGACTTGGGAGTCCTTAGATACTTCATGGGGCTGGAATTTGCGAGAAATCCATACGGATTAGCCATGACACAGAGGAAGTATGTCACAGATCTACTGAGTGAGACAGGTATGCTAGGGTGTCGACCTGCTACAACACCAATGGACCCTAGCATGAAGCTGTATGATGATGACACGGAAGAGGTGGATCAGAGAAGGTACAGAGAACTGGTAGGCAAATTACTGTATGTCACTATCACTAGACCTGATATACAGTTTGCAGTGAGTCGTGTGAGCCAGTTCATGGAGCAACCACGCCAGGTCCATATGGATGCCATACACATGATTCTGAGATATCTAAAATCATCTCCAGGTGCAGGCTTGCTATTTAAGAAAGGAAAGGAGATTTCTGTTACAGGATGTGCGGATGCAGACTATGCAGGATGCCCCAAGGACAGGAAGTCAACGTCAGGGTTTGCAGTCTATGTTGGAGATGCTCTAGTTTCATGGAAGAGCAAGAAGCAGACAGTAGTAGCTAGATCCAGTGCTGAATCAGAATATAGAGCTATGGCCCAGGCGTGCACAGAAATGATGTGGGTAAAATCCTTGCTTGCAGACCTATGTATTGATATACCTCTTCCTATGATGCTGGAATGTGACAACCAGGCCGCCCTGTTCATTGCAAATAACCCAGCTTTTCATGAGAGGACCAAGCATATTGAGGTCGACTGTCACTACATACGTGACATGATTCAGAAGGGGTTCATTGCTACATCTCACGTTACATCAGCGAATCAGACTGCTGATATCTTCACCAAAGCATTATTAAAAGGCCCATTCCAGAAGTGTGCGTCCAAGCTGAGCATGATTGATATCTATGCTCCATCTTGAGGGGGAGTGTTGACGTATATGTTGACGCACAGACTACTTTGTATTTCTTTGTTATTTTATTTTCTTATTAGTCTTCTTGTGTAATTTACCCATAGGCTACTCTCCTATATAAGAGAGCCTAGGGCTGAGGAATAGAATAACTTATTCGCGTTTTCCAACAAAAGAAGACAGAGATCCAAGAGTTGTCGAAGCGGCACCACAACAGCGATGTGACGATGGAGGCGATCTTCTCTCTATGAGAGGAGTAGACGACCACTCAAGGAGAATGAGAAAGCTTGGCGTAAGAATGAGAGAGAGAGAGAGAGTTGTCACTGTTGTAACTCGAAAAGCAAGGGGTGCCTCTTCTTATATAGGGTTTTGGGAGTCTGTGGATCTCAATGGACAACACAAAATCATTGGATGGGATTGATTTGTGTTTCTTTCAATGGCCATGATATTGTTGTAAAAACACAACAATAATTAATTTAATTTAATTTAATATATATTGATAAATCAATTCAAATCAAATCAATTTGAACTCGGAGATAAGGGAGGAGAAGATTACCCTCATCCCTAAAAGGGGGACGACTATCCTACTCCTAATGGAGGTTGGTGGCCATCCACCCTTTGTGGTGGACGGGTGAATCTTCTCATTATCTCATGAGATCTCATTATCTCATTGTATCTCCAAGATTTATAACAACACTTGTAAATTATTTAATAAAAATAATTCATAATTATCTTATGAATATTGCAGGCATGCCATTGGAAAAATGTGAATCACATTTACACCGCAACACAAAATATAAATTATATTTTCAATTAATCATCTTATATAAATTCAGTTCACATCAATAATTAAATATCAAATATAAATCACAATAGTCTCTCTCTAATATATTATAAATCACATTTATAATATATATGAATAATTGGATAGTATTAGTGTTATCTACATTATTCTTATCCTTAATAATTTAATCACATTTAATTACATTGAGTTATCATTCTCATGCATTCAAATAATATGAATTAAATTCACATTATTCATGATAATTAAATCAAATTTAATTATCCATTTCTCAGTGCTCAGATATAATTCAACAATGGAATTATTCTTGAGCTCTTTCAAGAATAATGCACTTCCTCCGCAGATACTTGGAGATAAGGACAAGGCGATGATATGTTCCACATATAGTGACTTGGATATTGAGATCAAATATCAAATCCAGATCTTGCGGACCTCCCATAGATGTTTGATTAAATCATGTGGTAAATCTAATCTTCTTATTGTATCTGAATCTTAACATTGTCCAACATTTGGAACAAGATTAGATTACTTCTCTACTGATAGGAATCACTAAAATCCAGACTTGTTTCATCTCTCTCTCGGAATGGAAGCATCATAGTTAACAATCGTTTATGATCACATCACCCTAAGGTATTCCTAATACATGTACATCCTGCATACTGGAAGACCAAGAACAAACCCGAAGTTTTAGATCTATTTAGATTGTCTCCTTCAAGATTTTATCAGTAAGGTTCTCATTCGATCATTAGGAGTTGGTATCGATTATATACTTTCAAATGCATATATCATACCCATGTGTTATTCATATACTTTCCAAAAGCATATATCAAACAGACAAATTCAATCTTTCTTCCAAAGCGAGATGACCTTGCATGGAATTTGATCCTTCCCAATATCTCATGAGTAGGGTCTTGTCTTCTGGTTCAGTAAATGAATATGTATGATCCCTTTGAGAGATCGTAATTACTCATATGTCTTTGTATACACACCAGCACGTCGGTGTATAGACCTTGATTAGGTTGTCAACCTATTAGTCTGCCAAATGTATACATTCAGACTAATAGTAACTCATCTGTCTCCGGTTAAAGGATGCATGCCTATATCGTGACAACATACGACATAGGACATTGGTTATTTCGTTTTCGTTAAGTCAACTCTTTTACCTAACTTATCTAATACCTTTGAATCTCCATTCCTATGTAGAGGACCTACATCAAGAGGTCAGTTGATTATCAACCATTAGGATCCTTTTGGTTACCGAGTTACCCTAGGGTAACCCGGTGTACCCCTTTGCAGTCATGGGTTGGAAATTTATCACAAATCAAGGTGACATCACATTACATTCCTTATTCTAACCCTCTCCCAACCCTCATGAGCGTTCAAACATCTATTCACATTAAGATACCCCTACCCGTCCCATTCTAGTAACCAAACATGCCCTTAGAGAAAGGATTGATATCTCCTTATCAGGTTGGAGATCCTCTTTTAATAATCATTTGGCGGTGCTTGATGAGTCCTTAATCTAACTGTTGAGATATTCATCCAAGAACCAACCTCTTTGATTCAAAAATATTAATCAATAGCTGTATGATCTTTAAGATGGTCATCGTACATAATTCTAATTGTACTAAGGTACTTATTATGCAAATTAGTTATTCTTCATTTCAGATCAGAAAATGATATTCGCAATAACATTTATTGCATAATGGCTCGCCATTGGCTCGCATGTCCAACAATCTTCCACTAGCCTAAAGAGCCAATATTGGGCTAATCTTTAAATCCACACTCATGTGACAATATATGTTATTTAGAAAAATAGCTAGGTAAGCCTGTCAGTCACCCTGTTCGTAAGAGACTATGTCAAGTTCTTTTACGATACTTGCATATCTCCTAATAACAGTGCTCACGTCTAATGCAAATGATGCATCTTATGCAACTGATACTTAATCTCGTTCATTATAGTGTCTTTGACACTACATCTCATTAATTATTATAACCAGTAAGTAATTTCAATTATCTTTATTAGAATACCCTTATTCCTGGAGATCTCTATCTTCTAAGGTATTTGCAGTTAAGATCTTTTAGACCACTATCTATAAAGTCTTAAGTTCTTGAAGATAAGACTTTGAGATCACTATCTCAAAAAATCTTGTCATCTTTGAAGGTATTGTTATTACTGCAATCAAGTGTTATCTCCGTAGTAGGATTAGCAACAGTTTACTACTCCTACTACATGACAGACATCTGGCTTTTGTATACATCTAGCATACACCCGGGTTTTCATAACCGATGCTTAAGGGAAAGCAGTTTTAGCATTTATTTCCTCTATTCTTTGAGGTGCTATCTCTTTAGACATGTTAGTATCTTAAGGGAAAGAAGCTTTATTTGAAATTTTCCAGAAAATGGAATATGTCCAAGGTGCATCACTTAATATGATGGTCCCAATATCCTCTTCTATTTGCTTCTGAACATCTTCAGAACTAAGATCTAAGAGGTATCCTTGAGATCATATCTCAAGGTATGGAATAGCCAGATTATAAAACACTTATTATCATCTTTATATCATTCTAAATGATTAGGATATCTGCATTTAGCATGATGAACACAATAGCACTCCCACTAAGCTTCACATGGTTCATCAAGATTCTATCTGCAATTATAACCTTTATAATTTCATCAAATATGATATTCCAACTACAAGAAGCTTATTTGAGTCCATAGATGGATTTATTGAACTTGTACACCTTGCATTCCTCAACCATGAAGCCCTTGGGCTACTTCATATGAATATCCTCTGTTGGGAAAAGTGAATGAGATAGTTTATTCCATAGCCCTAGGCTCTCTTATATAGGAGAGTAGCCTATGGGTAGATTACATAAAGAGAATAACAAGAAGCTAAAATAACAGAGAGATACAGTTATTCAATATGCGTCAACACTCCCCCTCAAGATGGAGCATAGATGTCAATCATGCTCAGCTTGGAAGCACACTTCTGGAATGGACCTCGTAACAATGCCTTGGTGAATATGTCTGCAGTCTGGTTCTCTGAAGTAACATGAGATGTGGCAATGAATCATTTCTGAATCATATCACGTATGAAGTGACAATCCACCTCAATATGCTTGGTCCGCTCGTGGAATGCAGGATTGTTTGCAATAAACAAAGCAGCCTGATTATCACATTCCAAGTTCATAGGAAGTGGTACATCTAGGCATAAATCTGTCAGCACCGTTTTCACCCACATCATCTCTGTAGTAGCCTGGGCCATAGCCCTATATTCGGATTCAGCACTAGATCTAGCTACCACAGTTTGTTTCTTGCTCCTCCATGAGACAAGGGCATCTCCAACATAGACAGCATACCCTGAGGTGGACTTCCTATCCTTGGGACATCCTGCATAGTCTGCATATGTGCATGCTGAGATAGAAATCCCCTTTCCTTTCTTGAATAGCAGACCTGCACCTGGAGAAGATTTGAGATATCTAAGTATCATATGTATTGCATCCATATGCACCTGGCGTGGTTGCTCCATGAACTGGCTCACACGGCTCACTGCAAATAATATATCTGGCCTAGTAATCGTGACATATAACAGTTTGCCTACCAGTTCTCTATATCTTCTCCTGTCCACCTCCTCTGTGTCATTATCATACAGCTTCATGCTAGGATCCATTGGTGTCGTAGCAGGTCGACACCCTAGCATACTTGTCTCTCTCAGTAGATCTGTAACATACTTCCTCTGTGACATGACTAATCCATACGGATTTCTGGCAAACTCCAGCCCCAGAAAATACCTAAGGACTCCCATGTCCTTGGTGACAAACTCGGTCCCCAGCCTTTCCTTTGCCTACTTAATGCCCTGGTCATCATCACCTGTAATCAAGATATCATCAACATAAACCATGATTACAATAATACCTCTCGCCGTCTTCTGTACAAACAAGGAATGATCAGCATTGGAGCGTTTATATCCTTGTTTCTCAAAGAGGTCTGACAGCTTCTGGAACCATGCTCTGGGGCTCTGCTTAAGGCCATAGATGGCCTTATGTAATCTGCAAACCTTGGAACACTCCCCCTCAACAGCAAAACCTGGTGGCTGTTGCATATAGACTTCCTCCTGCAAATCTCCATACAGAAATGCATTCTTCACGTCCAGTTGATAGAGTGGCCAGTCTCTAGCAACTGCAACTGATAACAGGATCCGTAGAGTGGAATGACGCGCCACAGGGGAGAACGTGTCAAGGTAATCTACCCCATATGTCTGTGTGAATCCTCGTGCAACTAGGCGTGCCTTGTACCTGTCAATGGAGCCATCTGCATTGTGCTTAACTGTAAACACCCATTTGCAACTCACCGGGCTGACATCTGGAGGTATAGGAACCAAATTCCAGGTTCCTCTAGACTGAAGTGCCTCCATCTCTTCTTCCATTGCTAGCCGCCATCTAGCATCCTGCAAAGCATCATGATGGTTCCGTGGAATGTCTATAGCTGAAAGGGCCAATGCAAACGTCCGGAAGTCTCCAGAGAGCCTCTCAAAAGACACAGCTGCTGATAATGGATATTGGGCACAGCTTCTCTTCGGCTTGCGTAGAGCGATTGGAACATCCAGATCCTCGGTGTTATCACCATGCTCCTGTAATGCAGCCTGCTGAGAAATGTCGTCAGATCCATCAACATTAATATTTTCATTACATACCATAGGCGAGCTAGGTGACGGGTCAGGACCATGAGCTGGAGGATGCCTGCGTGTGTAATGGAATGGTAGCGGGGATACTAGTGGTGGTGGTGATGGTGGTGGCGGTGGTGGTGGTGGTGGTGTTTGTGGCAATGGTGATGGTGGTGCCATGAATACGGTATCAGGAGATATAGGTGTTGGCTGCATGTTTCCGGATTCTGAAAAATACATAATAGTTTCAAAAAATGTAACATCTGCACTGATCATATACCGCCGACGCACAGGATCAAAACACTTGTACCCCTTTTGAGTTCTGGAGTACCCCACAAAGACGCACTTGACAGCCCTAGGAGAGAGCTTGTCAGTACCAGGCGACAACTGATGGACAAAAGCGACTGACCCAAACACACGAGGGGTAAGAATGAACAAATCCTTGTCAGGGTAAATGAGTGAAAAAAGGAATCTGTTCATCCAAGACAGACGAAGGCATACGGTTGATAAGGTAACATGCAGTAAGGACTGCATCACCCCAGTAGGAGTATGGAACATGACTCTGAATAAGAAGTGACCTTGTGACATCAAGAAGGTGACGGTGTTTTCTTTCAGCAACCCCATTCTGTTGAGATTATGAGCACAAGATGTTTGGTGAATAATCCCTTTTGAGGAGTAGTAATTGGCTAGAATGTTGGTGCACAACTCTAAGGCATTATCACTTCTCACAAACTTGACAGAAGTGGAAAAAACATTTTGAATTTCATTAAGAAAGTGGATAATAATGTTTCCTGCTTCAGATTTATTTTTCATTAGAAAGACCCATGACGCTCTAGAGAAATCATCCACAAATACAATATAGAACCTGTGTCCCTGATGATCGGGAACACGACTCGGACCCCAGACATCAACATGAAACAACTCAAACTTGGAGTTACTACTCCGACCTTGACTACTGGGAAAAGACGACCTGTGATGCTTTCCCAACTGACATGCCTCACACTGAATAGGTGTGTGAGATAGACCATAGGGTAGAACTAGACGCAACTTCTGAAGCGGTAAATGACCAAAGCGCAGATGCCACAGGAGAGGAGGTACTTGTCCAGCAGGAGAAGATGTGGTTCCAGCAAATGGGGTCTGGTTCAATCGATAAAGGCCTCCTTGCTCATAGCCATGACCAATCACGTTGCCCGTACGGATGTCCTGAAAAATCAAAGAAGATGGATCAAAAATAGCTCGACAATGGAGATCCTTCGTAATCTGACTAATTGACAACAGATTCATAGAAAAATGCGATGCATGTAGGACATTCTTGAGCTGTGTTATAAAATAGAAAGCGGAAGCGGAATAACATAATAAAGAAGAATAATCACGAAGAACACAAAGATTTTTATGTGGAACCCTACTCCGTGAGGAGCGGGATGAAACCACAGGAGAAGCCCTCAACGGGGCGGATTTGTCTATTGACTTTCTCAATGAGTACAGGAGGTCTGGGGCTCCTTATATAGCCTTCCCAGAGCCTCCAAGTCCCACCGTTGGTCCGTGTGGGACTAAACACATGATGGGGGTAAATGGATCTTCTCCAGGATCCATTTACCCTGCTACAACACAATAGGCGCATACAACTTATACTCCAACACTCCCCCTCAAGCTGGAGCATGCAATGCTCAGCTTGGACAAACAGACAGAAACTCAACTCAACGCTACAAGACACTACGGACAATATCAACCCAACGCGCACATTGCTGCAGTCGAGGACGTTGCTTCTCATGCCGTGAAGGTGAGGAGGACGAACGGGATGGAGTGTGAGTCAACTGAAGACTCGAGACCTGACCATCGAGTCTGAACTTGCGCCTGAAGTCTCCTCGTCGGAGAACTGGGTCTCTCCCATCTGGCTCAGAGAATGGTGCACTGCTCTGGTGTACCTATGATACCACATGAAAACCCTTGCCAACATATGGCATAGGGAATGGTCCTCTACTCTGGAGTCCCTATGGCTCACATGAAAACTCTGGCCTGACAACTAGAAGAATGATGGGGGGACCGCGAAACAAAAGATGACAACTTATGCTCATCTGACAATGACCGCACACTCGTGCGTGTCTGAAACTGGAGACTCGGAAACAATCGTCGAGTCTGAACAACCGTAGAGTCTGATCAACTAGCTGGTCTGGAGACTGGCATCTGAATCTGGAATCGGGATCATGAACAGACCTGTGACTCTACATATACTCCCCCTTTCTCCCATACTTGTCGGAAAACATGGATGTCGACCAAGTTGGGAGAAGACAAGATAAATAGGGGGTAAATACAACATGAATATCCTCGAAACATTTCTTGCGGCTTTTCAATAATTTTTTTTTAAATTAGCCGTCATTCATCATTCATTTTTTTTTGAAACATTTTTTTAAGCCGTTGACAATTTTTTTCGGCTTTTGCATCATCATTTTTTTTGTGCGTACAGCTTTTCAAATGTACGCGCCTCTTTTTTTCTTCTTTTTTTTTCCTTTTTTTTCTTCTTTTTTTTTTAAATGCGTACGGCTTTTTATTTTGTACGCGCCTCCTTTTTTCAAAATCTTTTTTTTTTTGCAAAACTTTGCGTACGGCTTTTTATTGTACGCGCCCTTTTTTTTTAATCAATCCACCTCTCTTTTTTTTTCAACCTTGAATGTCGGCCCAACTGTGGACCCAATCTCTCTCCCCCTCAATTTTTTTTTATATCTCACGGCTCTCTCCCTCATTTTTTTTTCAATCACATGCGGCCCACTTGGGGCTTACAAATAAAAGGCCCAACGGAAAAAACAAAACGAAATGGGCTTCTTTAGGGTTCCCACGATGGGAACCCAAACTTCCAACACCGCCGCCGCCAACGGAGATGGGAGGTTGCGGGGGCTTCGCGCAGAGGAGAGGAGGAGCGGAAGGGGGGTTTGTCGGCGCGTGCCTGGGGGCCCTGTCAGGAGATTGTGCGCGTGTTTTGGCGATGGGGGCCTGGAGCGTCGCCGCTTGGATATTCTGCCGCTGGAAGGTTGATCTGGGCCGCGCTAGGATCGCATGGACAGAGCGCGCCGCGATTTGGAGGGTCGCTGATGCTGCCGTCCTAGAGGAGAGGCGAGAGACGCGCTGGAGAGAGAGACCAAAGTCGCCTGGGTCGATGATGCGCCTGCCAGGAGTGCGGTATCGAGGAGGTGCTCCGCCTGCGCCTGCTGCGGAAGGAAGACGCGCAACGAGCACCGCGCAGCAGGTTCGTGTCTGAGTGAATTGCCAGGAGGCGAGATCTGGGCCTGCGGGGGCTGCGACAGGGATCGGCGGCGGCAGGTTGCCTGGGACTTCTTGGAACCGAGCATCGTGCGGGAAGGAGGCGTCACCTGGACGTTGTGCGGCTGTGCTGGAGGCCCCCCGCACGGAGCATGGAACCCTAGAGGGTTCCTACGAAGTTTCTTGCACCAGGTTGCTGGAGAATATGCTTCTGCGAGGGCTTCTCGGTTTTGCAGGAGCCATTGCTGGGCTCGGAACCTTAGGTCTTGAACGAACTCCAAATCATGAACACGAAAGGATACTCAACGTATAGATCTTTCAAAAACAAACCATTACAATCACCCATCGAATCTCGAAAATAAACATGAAAACCTCATGAATCAAACCCGCTCTGATACCATGTTATAAAATAGAAAGCGGAAGCGGAATAACATAATAAAGAAGAATAATCACGAAGAACACAAAGATTTTTATGTGGAACCCTACTCCGTGAGGAGCGGGATGAAACCACAGGAGAAGCCCTCAACGGGGCGGATTTGTCTATTGACTTTCTCAATGAGTACAGGAGGTCTGGGGCTCCTTATATAGCCTTCCCAGAGCCTCCAAGTCCCACCGTTGGTCCATGTGGGACTAAACACATGATGGGGGTAAATGGATCTTCTCCAGGATCCATTTACCCTGCTACAACACAATAGGCGCATACAACTTATACTCCAACAAGCTGCATAGAAGATGTCAATCTAATCTCCCCCTGACCCGTGATAGGGGAGTGGGTGCCATTGGCAATCACTACTGTCCGTCCTGGAGGAATCTGAGTGTATCCTGTAAGTAGACTCTGGTCGCCACATAAATGATGTGTAGCACCCGAGTCCATGATCCACGGTAATGTATCAGATCTACTACTGTGGAGTGCAAGTGTACTACCTGAAGTACTAGTAGAGGCAGAAGCAGAAGCAGCAGTATCAGTATGACTCTCTGTAGTCTGTGCTGGACCGGATGGTGGGATAATGCCCCTGAGGCGGGCAACTAGATCATCAAATCGTTGATCCAGTGTAGCAGCAGATGGGGGCTCTATCTGCTCAGCGGCTCGTGCAGATGCAGGGAATCCATGCTTCGAGTAGCATGTGTCTTCAGTATGTCCGACTCGGTGACAATATGAGCATGTGGGCCTAGTGCGGCCACCCCTTCCACGAGGAGTACGTCCACGGCCCTGGTGATGAAAGCCGCGGCCTCTGTTGGCCGCCATAGCCGAGGGATTCTGACTCGTAGCTGCAGAAGGCACTGTGATCCTACTCAATCTGTGAAAAGCTTCCTCCATGGGAGGAATAGTCGAGTCCGCCAAAATCTGTGAACGTGCTGCCTCATACTCTGGGTCAAGTGCAGCGAGAAACACACCCACCATCGTCGCATTCCTGTATGTCTTCTGCTGTTCTGGCGTGGCAGTAAGAGGCATGAAGCTATAAAGCTTCTCGAACATCCCTCTCAATGATGTATAGAGAGAATGTAAAGGACGGCCGTTCTGCTTTATTGTGAATATATCATGTTGTAGTTGCAGGATCTTCGTCTCATTCTTCGCCTGAGAATATGTCGTTGCCAGGATATCCCACATGTCTTTCGTTGTGGGTTGATGTAGAATGTCATTGGCGATTTCAATAGCCAATGTGCCGGATAGCCACACCTTGGCATATGCATCATCAGCCTCCCATGAGGCATGGACTCCAGTCTTCTCTGCAAGCTCGGGCTCGGTAAGAATGTGCTTCTTACCTGTAGTCTTCATCATACTCATGAACTGTATTGCCCACAGTTCATAGTTCGTACCATCCATCTTGACAATGGGCGCTGGACCACGAAATGCGCCTATAGACGGGATGTCTGCCTTGTTGTCTGACATACTGGAGACGGAAGACTAGAGCGACTGACAGAAGATAGTCTTTGTCTACAATGACATGAACGGGATTAGTTGCTTGTGTAGACGTCAAGCAACTATCCCCATGAATATGTGCGCGCTACGGTCTGGATACGGTCTGGATACGCGCGCACAGAGTTCACACGCCGGGGCGACAAGAAGACGCTACCCGCGTGTGCAACTGAGACAAAAAAAAACGCACAGTGCGCTACTGCAACGCGCACGGATCTCGCGCACCAATGCGCACAGATGCGCACCAACGCACACAGATGCGCACAGGAGCGTGCACGCGCTAGGGCTGGAGCGCGCAGGCGCCAAGGAATGCGCAAGGGCTGCGCAGGGGCTGCGCACAGCGCGTGAGGGCTGCGCAGGGGATGCGCACAGCGCGCAGGGGCTGCAGAGCGCGCAGGGGATGCGCACAGGCGCGCACGGCAGAGGCGGCGGCGTTGGAGGCGCGATCGAGAGAGAGAGAGAGAAGAAGAGGGTCGGCGGGTGGGGTGATTTAGGGTTAGGGTTTCGAGAACTCCGGTCTAGGACCGTCGCTCTGATACCATGTTGGGAAAAGTGAATGAGATAGTTTATTCCATAGCCCTAGGCTCTCTTATATAGGAGAGTAGCCTATGGGTAAATTACATAAAGAGAATAACAAGAAGTAAAATATCAGAGAGATACAGTTATTCAATATGCGTCAACATCCTCGGAGAGGTATTCATAGAAGAATGCAATCTTGACTTCCTTCTTGAACATTGGGACACTGCTTTCTCACTGTAGAATCTCTGGTTTTTGAAGATAAGCTCATTTTGGCCCAGCCATATTGCCAGAGAGCGGCCAACGACCTATAACAATCCTCACTAGAGTTGCTGCCAAACCTCCTGATGGACGCCCATAACTCGTCCATCCATTCTCGCTGCACCAAAGGGATAGCAAGCTCTGACCAAACCCGCTCGGACGTCATGCAATTGAAAAATAAATGGTCGGAGTCCTTGGTCGCGTCACCGCTCCTATCGCACCGGGTGTCTGAATGACGAAATATACACCCCTCCTTACTTTGTCCAGTAGCCTCCACTGTCTAAGGCACCAGAGAAACACTTTGACCCTTATTGGAATCTTAGCCGCCCAGACAATGCGCATATCCAGACAAAGATCAGCGTCCTGTTCCTCAGTTCTCTTCGTCAAATCAAGGTAAGCATTCTTTATCGTAAATGCAGTGCTCCCCCAACGGTGGTGGTCGCTGTCCGGAGAGGACTCACGCCGTGAGTGGGTACCCAACAAAGCCAAATGTTCTTCCGCACGTTGTTCCAAGAGCTCGATGAGGAAAGTCAGTGCCCATGCGTCCTCCACAGCCACTTGCGAGAATGTCACGTTCTTCATTGCAGCCAAGGCAAAGAGGCACGAGAATCTACCTTCTAAGCTGTCGTCGTCCGTCCAGTTGTCACACCAAAATCTGAAAGTCCCACCGTCACCAAAAATCAGATGAAGATGAGAGGCCAGCTGAGGCATAACCGCTCGAATACCCGCCCATAACGAGGATTTAAACTCCACACGCCGCGTCTCCAAGTCGCCTCTGATCTGGTAAATTTCCCTCAAAAGTCTCACCGCCAGGGAGGAAGACGAGCCTCAAATTCGGATGGCCCACTTAGATAGCAAAGCCTTGTTCATGCCCTCCAATTCCCTGACCCCAAGACCACATCCAAGCCCTGGTCATTTATTTCATTTTCGTCTTGATTCTCAAGAGTCTCATCCTTTAAGAATCATATCCTTAGAGATTAAATCTTTTAAGAATTTCAAGGTCATAAAGTAGGTATCCAATACCATCCTTGATTTTCCTAATGAAGTAGCACTCTCTTGTGCTAGATTCCAACTTACTTGCATCCATGACATGGCGATGAATCTCAGATTCATTACTCTAAAATATAATAATTATACTTAAATCCCCAAAATTCATTGCCATTTCTTCATTTATATTGCATAATTAGCATTCATGCATGTGTAAATAGTAATTGCATTTTAGCATTCATAATTGTGCAAAATGAGAAGCCATGAATTCCAGGCCAATTGACCTATAAAATAGTCTAACTTCCCCGATTTTTAGCTAATCCATGCTAACTGCAAATGACCTGAAACTACCTCCATTGTGTACATATCACTAACAAGAATAAATGAAAAATAGAAAAAGTTTAATAACATAATTAAGTAAACCAAAAACTCAAACCCTAATTTCAGGACAAACGAAATAGAACACTGATATCTTCCTCATACAATGTCTGATTTGATCCTACTCACTTTTGAACTAATGCATATTCAATTACCTTCAAAACTAGATGAAGTTCAAGTGAATCGGAGCTCATATGTGAAAGTTGGGTTTTGGGCCTCTTTTGTACATTTTGTATTTTACCCAATTTTAACCTATTATTTTCTCTACTTAATTAACTCATTTTATTTTATTTCTTTTTCATTTATTTTCTTTTACGGAAGTTTTATTAAAATGTGTAAAAATCCAAATCCAAAATGAGCAAGAAATCAAAGAAACTAACTGAGTGCGAGTCTTCACTAATAGTCTGTACAAAAGTTGTTTTCGTATTTGATTTATTTCTTCTTTTTCTTAATTAATAAAAATAAAAAAATTAGATTAATGTGTAAATATTTTTCTTTGATTTTATCATATTTTTTTGGATTTTTATCTGGTTTAAAAATTATAAAAAAAAATTATAAAATCCAAAAATCTAGGTATTCTATGTGCATAGTGTACCCAAAAATATTACTTTATGCAAATGATCGATTTTGATTTTTATCCCTTCATATAAGTTGTAGATCTTATCAAGACGACCAATTTTCGTAAAGAAAACTTTTCGATCCGAGGTCGTTTACTATTTATCTCGTGTTTTTTTGTATTTTATTTTCAGAATTTTCTGAGGCTGACACGTGGCCGCTCCTAGAGCCGCCACATGTCACCCATTTTTGGTCTTTATTTTTTTTTATTTTTATAAAAACAATATAATAAATAAATAATATAAAAATAAAAAAACCACGCGTGCTGTCACCTTCCTACCTCCTTCCAGATCTGGGCACCTGCACCTCCAAGGATTTCACCACCGGCCACCTTCTGTCCATCTCGCCCTTCCTCAGATTTCTTCCAGTCAGACTTGCACCACCCTTCCTCTCCGCAATCACCCCAATCTAATCTCCATCTTTTCTTCAACACACCCCAATCTTCGGCCGCCTTCCTTCTTCACCCCGCGAGCCCGACCAATGCCACCTCCAATCTCCGACCCCTTCCTATTTCAAACCCTCGATCCTTGATTAATAACCTCTCAATCAAATCCCTTGATCCTTAATCGAACCCAATCTCCCCGGCTCCAATCACTGCCGCTCCCCATTCTTGCCACCTTCCTCTTCAATCGGACCCTTCTCCTCGTCAAATTCGATCTCTACCCTTCCATAGCTGGCCCTCCTTCACCTCTATTTATCCAAAAACACCACCCTTCTCATTCTTATCCGCCCATAAGCCCAAAGTTTGATGAGGAGACAGAGGTAACAAAGATGCCTTCTCCATTTCATTCATCAACGATATCCAGCTACATTGGCTGATGCAGTTTGAGCCTTGTGCTCGTTGCTTCGCTCTGACCTCGGTCGTTGAGCCAACGATCATCTTCTTCAACTTCAACCACCAATACGCTGCCTCCTCTTCATCGCCATTAACAGGGGCAACGTCGTTCTGCCAACCACCCCAAGACACTCCTCCGCGAGTCCACCATTCCCTAGCAGTACCTCCGCATCACATTTCACCCTTCGCTGCGACAACGTCAACAGCTGCTTCGACGTTAAGATCTTCAGTCACCATCTCCTTGGCTGAGGAGTGTGTCTCCCAGTCGAGTCTTCTCACCGACGGCCTCGCCTTCATTGACAAGCACCTCCCGCACCGACCTTTGCTCCTCCGCTGGGCTGAAGAATCAAGGGCACGAAGACCAGTCCCTGCCCGACACGTTATCTACACTATCCTTCTGAGGGATTTTGCAAGAAACACCCCAAGAACCACCAATCTGTCGATACCAATAGTTCTTAAGAGAGAGAACACCGGAGGTGACAGCTCCGGTGTTGCTTCTTAGGATTGCGGTAAGATCTGACCCTCTCCGGCCGTTGCAGTTCGAGCCTCCAGACGCTCCCTGCTTAGCTCCGGCCATCGCAGCCGTTGAGCCACATCTCGCATCAGGACACCCATCACCTGCTACTCTACCTTCCATCCTCCAACAACTCCGTTCCACCTGACACCTCCCTCCTCCATCGTGTACATCACCACCATCTGGTCGACAACTACCACTTCCACCTTCGCGTATCACCAGAAATCCAATCCACTTCTGCTCCAGGAATTCACCGCTCCCCGCAAGCCTTCGTCGACAGGAAGGAATCATTGGGTCGGCTCCTTCTCCGACACGTTACAGCAGAGGCGTAGCTCTTCATCGACTTCGAGTGGTGCCATGGTCCTTCACATCCACCTACAGTTCCACAGGTGGAGGGGCCTCTGTTGTTGTCAATCAACGGAGGAGTTTAGCTGCTTCCATAGGCCCTCGCTTCCAAAAGGCTTCTCTACCACCTCAGCCCCGCTTGCCGCATCACACCCGTCGCGCTGCCGGGGGCTATACCCAAGACCCTTCCCACGTGAGGAGCATGTGTCGGGAGGGGCCTTTTGCAGTCAACCCCCTGGAGTTTCGAGAAATATCATTCGTACCCCAGCCACGTGCACATGATCGCGTGATATTTTGCAGAACCTCCCTCCGGAGTTTAGCTAATTACACTTTAGTCCATGTTATGCAATTTTCTTTTATTTAATTTATTGTAATTTTCACTGAGACCCATGAGTTCTTCCTTTATTTTGAACATTCATTTTTATTAATTTCTTATTTAAAAATCATTTTGTTTCTCAACTAATTCTTCACATTGTGGCATGTGTTACACATTTTTATGCTACATGGTTATTTAAACATTAAATGTTCTTGTGGAAATTCGCATATTTTACCCAATTTGTGCTTAGAAACTCATAGTTAATTAACCACGGCTCTAAAAGTTGCCAAAACTTCACGGATCATAGAATTAATTGTATTTAACATCGTGCCTAAAGAATTGCATTTGCGTACATATTTTGCTCTATAAAAATCATTTTGTGTATTTCAATAATTGATTTTTAATAGATATTAAACTCATCACTTTTAGGGTTCAAGATTTTTTTGAGATCGATTACCTAGTGATATATCTTAGATAATTTATTCTTTGAAAATAAGTAGATTTAATATCTATTATAATTAATTATTGAAATTCACTTTGTGTGCATTCATAAATTTATTATTTATTCATTTGCATCCAAAAATCCCAAAAAAAATTATAGTGTGTTCATTTTATCATTATTCATATCTTGGCCAAGTTTCATAATTTTTGGACATCGTTTGATAAATATAAATTTTTTTAGTCCTTAAAATTGACCACATTTGCATTTGCATTCTAAAATTGCATTAAAAAGATAAAAAAACACCGCTTTGAAAACCGTGTTTAAATTTTGATAGACATAATTCTAGATTGTTCCTTTGCCTCTTTGTGTTCGACCTTGGAACTTTCCCAAAAAATAAATATAAAACCACTCTGATTAAACTTGAATAAATTAATTATGGTTATTTCTTGATCGATTTTAATTACCCGACGTAATTACAATGACGCATTGATATTTGATATAATAATTCACATCATTTAAAGAAGGTATTTTCACAACTTGCCACATGGTCATGGACCAAGCAACCTTAAATTCTCAAGTGTCCAACACAAGGCTAGGTTTAATCCATAGCTTATGAGGATGTTCGGGTTTAGATTTGCATGGAATCTTATTAAATATATATATATATATTGTAGTCTCTACTACATATATACCTGGAAACTAAGAGGTAATTATGCTAATATGCATCATTGATCAAATCATGCCACACATGATCCAATCACATCTCCCTATAATGTATAAATAGGAGTGAGATAGGACATATCTCCATAAGGTATTTCTTGAATTCATTTTATAGGTACTTTCTACCTAGGTTAGATCAAATTCGTTCCATCTTCCTTCAAAATTTGGTTCTAAACCAAAATTATGAAATCTTTGAACATTTCAAAGCTTTCTAAAGTGAATCCACGAAATCTCATATCACAAATAATCATCGAATGATATCACATATCATCAATGTTTATTATGATGCAGATGATTCTCATACACCAATATGTATGAGATCTTGAATACCTTGACATCTTACATCATTCCCATAGAAGGGTGCATAGGATATTTTTACTTTGAATACAATATTCACAAGTATGTAAGATTTGAAATTTTAGACGTTCTAATGCTTCATCTATTACTAGTCCATTGATCTCATCAACAGACATATCCAAGGCTTGATGCTAGATTATTGTCAAATGATCTTCATCCTCCTATTGATCTTTAGAGGTGTAATTTTCAGAATTGGAAATGATAATGAACCATTCATTAATTTTCTAATTTAGTAGAGTCCTCCAGATATTAGATTACTATCTGAAATATATCCATCATAACTCTTTATTATAGGCCTATTCCAGAATTTATGTTTATTTCCAACAATTAGAAATAAACAATGAGTGTATTGTAATATCTAGGTCATAGAGACATTCTCTAAGACTAAGGGCTCTCCCACTGAAAATATGAAGTCTATCTATCTAATAGAAATTGTCAAGGTTGCAAAAAACGGTATGCGGTATACAGTCGGTAGGGTCACTGATTACTGATTAAACAGTATGCGGGAGTTTAAACGGAAATTAAACGGTCTATGCGGTTTTACATTTTTAAATTAATAAAAATTATTATACATATATATTTAATAAAAAAGTGTAAATGAACTTTAAAAATATAATCACATATCCACAATATTGATAAGATATTATCAATTTCAATGACTTCTTCATCCAAATGTGACATGTCAAAGTAGATAGCATAATCAACATAGGGTTTATGTAACCTTAATGCAAAAAGCGGCCGCCTAAACGGCGTGTAAATGATCGATTACACTCGTTTAAACGGTCTGACCGTTTACATAGCCGATTAAAGGTAATACAGGCGGTCGAGGACCGAATGAGTTTAAACGGCCGCCTGAACCGATTTTTGCATCCTTAGAAATTGTTGCAACAATTGCATCAATATTCATGTGGATGACTATTAAACCTTAAGATCAAAAAATTATAATCTTTTAAAGCATATATAACCAATTGCAAGTGTTGTTAGAAGAATAAGATACAATTATTAGACTTTGATTTTATCAAATAAGAAAGTCAATTTCTATGATTATATGTAGATGTAGATCTGATACACTATCTGAGTCCTTCTCTAAGGATACTAGATAGACTTGATAGTTATACTATCAACCATGGAAGGTCGTATCGTTATCGATATCGTTTGGGTCCGCCCAGAAATGGATATATCGGGATATATCGACGATATTGGTGGAAACGTCGATCATGGCGCAAAAAGCCTATTTTTTGGCATTTTTTTAGAAATTAAGGTCATCCAAGATATTAAAACAACAAATAACGTATAAATACACACTTATATCACGCATATCAGTCCATTTATAGACCATATATCGCACATATCGGTATCGCACATATCAGTCATATCGAACATATCGATATTAATATTGATTCTTCACTTATAAATATCGGAAATGGATTTCATTCAAGTTCTTATAACATGAAATACTACAAATATACACCTAGAAAATACATATAGATCATTTATAAGGACTATGATCCTTGTAGTGCACATATCGGTCATACCGAACATATTGCTGATATTTTTAGTTGCTGACATATTATATATATTGAAAATGGAGTTCATCCAAGTACTTTGATCACTAAATAACTTACAAATGTACTCTTACACTCTTAGATAACACATATCGATCATTTATGAACCTTATATCGCATATATCGATACGGTTGTACTGTTAGTTGCTGACCTATATATATATATATATATTGAAAATGGAGTTTATCCAAGTTCTTAGATCGCTAAATTAACTTATAAATATACTCTTAGATCACACATATCGATTATCTATAAAGCTTATATTGCATATATCGATCATTTTGAACATATCGATATTAATGTTGATTCGTGACTTATGGATTTTTTTGAAGAATTGACTTATAGATATTGGAAATGGATTTCATTCAAGTTTTACAACATGAAATAACTTGTAAATATACACTATGGTGAAGAACCATTGTATGTACCTTCCTGTCGCACCATACCCTACCAGTATGGGGGTCTCGCTGCTCGGTCAGCGAGCCTGGGGGGGGAGGGCTAGGGGGGCCCAGGTTGGCCCCCCCTTGCGGGGGTGTGGGGGCAGCACCCCCGACCTGGAACAAAGTATATAAATCATAGATTGTTTTAATACTAGGCGTACCTAGATAGGTAGTGGAATCAAGCTTGCATGAATAATAGCATTCATATATAGGGATATCGACGAAATATCGGTCGATATCTTGTATTTTTTTATTGAATCCATTCATTTTTGACCGATATGGGCCGATACGGCGATATATCGCCGATATCCCTGTAAAAGAAACATACGCTCCGATTTCGTTACCCCCAACCTCTCGATACCGATATATCGGCAATATATCGCCGTACGACCTTCCATGCTATCAACACATCTGCTTATTGCATTATGGGCATTTATCCATTTCTTTGGATGTCATATGGAAATTACAGAAATACTGTCAACTCCTTGACTTTCCTTCTTGCTTAGGTCAGTCACATGCTTCTACTGCGCTCTCTTCATCTATAAACAACCGTTGCTTAAGACAAAGGATCTCTTATGTTGAAATCATTTATACATGTAAGAGTATTTCAACATTTATACATGTTTCATTCAATTTATATAATATGAATATTATGAAGCTTCATTAATGACTTGAGTATAGGTAGTAGAATGATGGCACTCATCATATCTACATGGATCTTAACTCTTAAAGACTTAGGTTCTTGTAGGCACTCAAATATTTTGACTTTTGAGTACATCATCTCTTATTGAGCTACCATTTTGTATAATGCAGTGAACCATGTCATTAATGATTAAATGTCGAGAGCACATATGTATGCCAAAACATCGTCTTAGGTTTTATAAGGATTTTCGATAATTACGATCATCATCGACATGCCACTTCGAAAGCACACTCGATGAGAGATCAAGACTATAGAGACATACAAACCCTAGGGTTGTAGTCCTATTGTTTATTTAAGTGTCATTCCTTATTATTAGGAGGAAACTTGCACATTGCAACCACATGCATCATGTGTCCAACATTCAAGTTTGTTTGATCATGGATCCCATCTATGATAATATACTGGTTATTCTTGAGTATAGTATTGAGTGTGTTTAATGAAGGATTATCTGAAATAAGAAATTTGCGTAAATAAATATAAATATATATTTTACTTTAATTTACAAATATTTATATCAAAGTTGTCTTTCCTTATCAACACTGATAGTTCATTCCCTTGATCATTCTCAATATAAGAGATATACTTACTATTTTATCTTAAGCAAGATCTAGGATCTCCTTTCTTATCTTTGTCACATCCTAATAATATGAGAACTTGTAACTCGGATAAAAAGAAGCGAGAACACATTTTGCCTTGCAAGTCCAACTTGCATTCTCGTTTCGGCCTTTAACACCCGAGCCCACCTCCCCTAAGATGATGTTGACTCGTCGTTAATTGAACCAACATCAACATGATTAGAACTCACTATGTGCAATCCATTATGGCCCCAATAATGGGGACCCAATATTAGGGTCACTACGCATACGACCTTACTCTTTTGAGAAGCAAAGAGAACAATACAGATGCACTTGTATGCAGGAGCTGTCACTTCGGACACGCGTCTCCTAAATATAACCCTAGGGACGGAACCCTTCGCCTTGACGGGAGACCATAGATGTCACTTATGTGATCATCCACCTCATATTCAATTCTAATTAATTATCATGAATCACATCCATATAATTAATTCTTCCAAGGAAAATACACATCTATTCATAATAGATTGTTTTAATTTGTATATAATTAATTTAATCATATTAAAACAAACATTAATCCAATTCAATCAACCGACAAACTTGATTGTTACTTGAAAGTATGGTATTATTTAAAAAAAACGTATCATTCGAATTTTAATAATTAGAAAAATACATCATGATCCCTCAAGCATTATCTCTTCCCTACCCGTTGTCATGACCCTTATTGACGGGAGTGGGATAGATCACTCACGAAGCAACATGCTACCCCAACGCTCTCCGACTAGACATCATATCCACATCAGGTTAGGATAATGTCAATTGCTCAGTTTGTACTTGAGATGATAGTCGGTTTTTCGACTGAAGTTATACCATATAATAATAATAATCAAAATCTTTTTTATTTATATTATAAGAAATTTTGCTAAACAAATTCACAATCCTATTCAAGCAAGTTTGTTGGAGAGAAGATTGATTAATCAATTTGTGATCTAGATCATATCTAATCAATTATTGGTTAAGGCAATGTGATTTAGGGAAAAATTATCATCAAATATTTCTCAAATATTTATCCATAGTTATTTCAAGAAATTAACCATTAATTTCACTAATTTAATAAATGTCATCACAAGGTTCTTGATTAGGAATGTAATTTCCAGCATTGACCCTTACTAAAATTAGCATATCTTAATCAACTTAAATTCAAATCTTGCAAAATAAGTTTTCAAAGTTTTCTAATTTTATTTATAACTAAATCCAAGTAATTTGCATGCATTTCTAAGCATTTCAAAACATTAACTCTTTAATTACGTCAAGATTTACCATCCTCGAAACAATGGATATATGTTTATTAAAATGATCATAAGTTAAGCTATTGGATTCCAAATCATGTTAACTCAAATCCGATGGTCTCCTTGTTTAATAGGGAACATAATGCAAGTGATAATTTCATGTTAAACAATTTAAATAGGGCTGAAAAAACTCACAAAATAGGTTTGTGTGAATGAAATGCGATAAAATATTGACAAACCCTAATGAGCCCAAGTCATCATAAGTTTATGGATCGCATCCAAAACCTTCGACCTAAGACTCTGATACCACTTGAAGGATATGGTAAAATCTTTAAGCGCATATGGAAGCGTGAGGATCGCATCATATGTGATCGAGAGCGACTAGTCGTATTAGTTGCTCGAGGCAGCAGAATTTAAAAATTTAGAACCAAATTCCTAAGCAGTACCTTGGATTTACTTAAATCCCCAGGTACTACAAAAAGTTTTTTTACACCGAACCTACAATGGTGTCGCATGTTGAACATGCGACACTTGAAATGTTTTTTTTACCTCGGAACTACAGAGGTAGTGCATCTTGTAGATGCGATATACAGAGGTAGCGCATCTTGTAGATGCGATATACGGTGATCTCCTTGGATTAGTTCCGGGATAGTTCCAGGAACTTTCTCACATAACGCATCATATGAGAAACTTCCTGGAACAATTCCAGGAAGTATCTCATATAGTGCATGTTCAACATGCGCCATATGAGGTTCTTTCTGGAACAATTCCAGGAAGTTTCTCATATAATGCATGTTCAACATGCGCCATATGAGGTTCTTCCTGGAAAAAATCCAGTATGTTTTGCCGTTAACCCTGCTTAAACACGATTTACCAATCTCCCTTTAACCCAATATTTCCTTGAAGTTCTTTCCTACTTGCATTTTAACTTGCAGAGGGTCGTTCTTCCTATGGAATACACGTCTCGATAACTTAAACGATGAAACCACATGATCGAAGAACACTTCTCAGATCATTTATCTAAACCTCAAACAAGTATTAGGTTTACTTCTTGGAGCGTGGTTGCGATAGAGTTCTAAACGAAGAGACCTCCTATCTCAAGTTCAATCTGTCGGCGGAGACGCTTTCGAGCATGGAGATGAGTCGCATGCTTCTCGCAATCGAAGTCGATGATCCAAGTAATGGATCTCCTGTTCTTGTCTCACGAGATCGAACGCCTTCTTCACAAGCGTGATGCACTAAAGAAGACGGAATTCCAAGAGTCGTCAAAGCGGCAACACAATGACGATGCAACGACGGAGGCGACCTTCTCTTTATGAGAGGAGTGGACGTCCACTCAAGGAGAAGGAGAAGGCTTGGCATAAGAATGAGAGAGAGAGAGTTGTCGTTGTTGTGACTCGAAGAGCAAGGGGTGTCTCTTCTTATATGGGGTTTTGGGAGTCCATGGATCTCAATCCATGGACAAATAGAATCAATGGATGAGATTGATTTGTATTTCTCTCGATGACCATGTTGTTATTGTAAAAACACAATAATAATTAAATTAATTTAATTTAATATATATTGATAAATCTATATAAATCAAATTCAAATCAAATCAATTTGGCCTTTGAGATAAAGGTGGAGAAGATTGCCCTCATCCCTAAAAGGGGGGGGGGGGGGGGGACGGCCACCCTATTCCTAATGGAGGTTGGTGGTTGTCCACCCTTTTGTGGTGTATGGGTCAATCTCCTCATTATCTCATGAGATCTCATTATCTCATGATATCTCCAAAATTTACAACACTTGTAAATTATTTTACAGAAATAATTCATAATTATCTTGTGAATATTACAATCATGTCATTGGAAAAATGTGAATCTCATTCACACAAAAAAATGTAAATTATATTCTCAATTAATCATCCAATATGTATTCAATTCGAATCAATAATTAACTATCAAATATAATCATAACAGTCGATCTCTAATATATTATAAATCACATTTATAATATATATGAATAATTGGATAGTACTATCGACATTCTTCATACCCATAATAATTAAATCGCATTTAGTTACATTGGATTATCATTCTCATGCATTCAAATAATATGAATCAAGTTCACATTATTCATAATAAAAATCACATTTAATTATTCATTTCTCATGCTTACATATAATTCAACAATGGAATTATCTTGAACTCTTTCAATAGTGTGCTTTCTCTGCAAATACTTTGGGATAAGGACATGACTATTGTATGTTCCACGTATAGTGACTTGGATATCGAGATCAAATCTAAAATCCAGATCTTGCAGACTTCTCGTAGATGTTTGATTAAATCAAAGCCGTAAATCTAATCTTCTTATTGTATCTGAATCTTATTCAGATCATTGTCCAACATTTGGACCAATATTAGACTACTTCTCTACTGAGAGGAGTCACTAAAATCCAGACTTGTTTCATCATTCCATTGGAATGGAAGCGTCATGGTTAACAATCGCTTATGATTACATCATCCTCATGTATTCGTAATACTTGTCCATCTTGCAGACTCGAAGATCAAGAACAAACCTGAAGTTTTAGATCTGTTTAGACTATCTCCTTCAGGGTTTTATCATTAAGGTTCTCATTCGATCATTGGGAGTTGATATCGATCATATACTTTCCAAAAGCATATATCCTACCCAGGTGTTGATCATATTTTTTTCCAGAAGCATATACCAAACTCACAAATTCAGTCAAGCTTCCAAAGCAAGACGACTGTACATAGAATCTGAAAATCATATCTCCATCCCAGAAGAGGGTCATCGTGCTCTCGCACATTCAAGTGTAAGGGGCATTATCACTAGCACAACAACCATTATTGATTCATAAAAGCTAATTATCTCAAAGATTTCAACGTAAGGTAGATCACTTAAATCCATGGTCCATTAAAGAACTGAGATTACTGGATAATTAATCATTGATCAGTTTAAACCACTTAGTATCTGGGAGTATATAAATTGGATCATATCTAAGAATATGTCAAAATATCGATCATTTTGTCATATATATATATATATGATTCGTACCTATGATTATTTTGATAAAACCCACTGTGTGAGGTTGATTAAAATATTTCTTGATATTTTTAATCCAGTTATTTATATCAGCTTTAGGGTCAATATTTTAAAAGTTAATTCATGCAAAATCCCCTAATTCTTTCATCTTTAAGATATGAGATCAGTGGTAAAATTGGTCTGAAATTTAATTCAAATCCATGCCATATGCCATTATCTTTAAAACATGTATTTTGGAGCCTAAGATTTGATCTGAAATTAGGATCAATTTTATGGGAAACACCAAATTTTAAATCTTAAAAACATGAGATTTGGAGAAAATTAACAGATAGGGTCAATTACATGCATAAACTCAAATTTTAAATATTTAAAACATGAGATTTGGAGAAAATTAATAGATCTGAACTTGGGATCAATTACATGCAAAAATCCAAATTTAAAATCGTTAGAACATAAATTTCTAGAGCATAATAAGTGGCATGAGTTTTGGAATAATTGCATGCAAAACACCACAAAATTTTCATCTTTCGAACATGAAATCTGGAGCATAATTAGTTATCTGAATTTAGGACCAATTGCGTTTTAATTTTAAAATACCTAAAATTTTCATCTTTAAAATATGAGATCTTGAGTTAATTTCCATTTTTAAAAACTTGAATTTAGGAGCTTGATAATTGGTATGAAATTAGACACAATTACATGCAAAAACTTAATTTTCATCATTAAAACCATGTAATCTGGAGCCTAAACAGTGGTCTGAATTTAGGATCAATTGCATGTCAAGAACCCCTAATTTGAAGTCTTTAAAACATGATTTCTGCAGCAAATGTATAGATCTGAATTTAGGATCAATTGCATGCAAAAACCTCAAATTTTCAATCTTTAGAACATTGAATTCTGGAGCAATCGAGAGGTCTAAAAATTAGCATAAATGTCTGCAAGAGGCGAGAGATTGATTGTGCCTTTGTTGATTATCCAAATTCAGGGGAAACGGGTTTGAATAGGCAGTAGCCGTAGCTGCTAGACATGCAGCAACACCCAGAACCCTTTGGAAGAAGTACCTACTATGTGGGAGCAGCAGCAACAGGACCTCGAACTGTTGTGGGCAGCAGCTTGCATCAGCAGTTGTTGTAGTAGAAGCACTGACAGTGGAGAGCAGCTCCAGCTGCTATTAAAAATGGTTGCAACAACAACAAAAAGATGAGGCGTACGAGGGTTCCTTCGATGAAGAAGAAAGGAGACGTGTATTGGGCTGGAGTTTTCTTTAAAAAAAACTTATTTCTAACTCATATAAAAAGCAAAAATCATCATCATAATCGCCCCGAATTTCAGATTCAGGTGTATAATGGCTCATTTCGTCCGTCTCGGAGTGACGATCAAAATGTGGATAATATCCATATTTTTATGATCTAAAATAGATTCAGAAAAACAATGAATTGTGTTTTTGATTTGTGTTTAAATTTTTGTGATTTAAAAGAGTCACCGACCTCCGATCGACAAACGGTCGATTCTATTGGTTTGGATTTGACGATATGAATTTTGTTATGGTTTCAGTTTATTTTTACAGATCCAATTGTGTCACGGCTTTTCTGATGACACGAGTTACGATGCAATCGCTTTTGGTCGACTAATCCCAACCGAAATTTGTTTTACAATCTATGGATCGATTCAGATCATTTAATATCGATCAATAGTTTTATCCGACCATATGGACTCACTCCAATATTCTGGTGGTGGTGCAATATATCTACCACCCAAAAGATTAGGGTTCAAATCCCTCCTCGTGGAGGTTGCGTTAGGTAGCCGACAGTCAGCGTAAAAAATAGTCGAATCTTTCAACATGGATTTCAGAAAGAATCCATGTAGTCAACCCTACTTAAAGTGGGAGAAGGCTTCGCCATTTTTTTATATGGACTCTAATCCGGTCTGATTCGATTTCAAATTCGAGTGGTACAAGCGCCTTAGTGGGTAAATTACATGGAGCCCATGTCGCTTTTTTATATTTAGTTTTAATACTGCAAATATTTCTTGTAGTGAATATTTTATGTAATATTTGCAATTGGACCCCCAAACTTTCTTGCATTTACATTTAGATCCAATTCACGTCACCGCACGTGTCGTCCCACGTGAGGCACTTTTGGGACAATTGTATATACGTCTTTTTTGTTTTTGGACTTATTATTAAAAGAAGTTTTAAGTTTTTTATGAATTATGTGTAGGTCCCTACAAGTTCAAAATTAATTTTGTGTATTTTTGTCTTTATAAATATTTTTATTGTTGCAAAATTGTAGGAAAATTAATGTTTCTATATGGGATATTTGCTTGTTCACATATATTTTTCACAAGGCATTTTAATTGATTTTCGTATTTATTAAAAATATAAATGTTGGGGAAAATATGTATTCTATTATTCAAGGGAACCCTAGGCTCTCTTATATAGGGAGAGACCTCAAGGGTAAAATACATAGTAGTCCAGAGAAAAATAAGAAATGACGAACAGGTACATAACATATAATAATATCTATCTCTGCACCCCCCCTCAAGGTGGAGCATAGATGTCTATCATGCTCAGCTTGGAAGAACATCTATGAAAAGGTCCTCTGAGCAGTGGCTTGGTGAGTACGTCAGCAGTCTGATCCCTTGAGCTCACACAAGCTGTAGATATCAATCCTCTCTGGATCAAGTCTTTAGTGTAGTGGCAGTCAACTTCAATGTGCTTTGTTCTTTCATGAAAAGCTGGATTGTTGGCAATAAACAAGGCTGCTTGATTGTCACACTGAAGCTGCATGGGTAGAGGTACAGCCACATGTAGATCCTCTAATACAGATCGAACCCACATCATCTCCGTGCTTGCTTGTGCCATGGCCCTATATTCGGATTCAGCACTGGACCTTGCCACAACAGTTTGTTTCTTGCTTTTCCAAGAAACCAGAGAGCTTCCAACAAAAAGTGCAAATCCTGAGGTTGATTTTCGATCCTTAGGGCATCCTGCATAATCGGCATCTGCACATGCTTAGACAGACAAATCTGTGCCCTTTCGAAATAGCAACCCTGAACCTGAAGAAGACTTCAGATACCACAGTATCATGTATATGGCATCCATATGAACTTGTCTTGGCTGCTCCACAAATTGACTCACCCTGCTTACTACAAAGGCAATATCGGGTCGAGTTATGGTAATATAAAGGAGCGTACCCACCATTTCTCTATATCTCCTCTTGTCCACTTCAGCAGTGTCATCATCATACAGCTTCATGCTTGGATCCATGGGAATACTTGATGGTTTGCATCTAGCCATGCTTGTTTCAATCAAGAAATCTGTAATGTACTTCCTTTGGGTCATCACCAATCCCTGTGCATTCCTAGCAAATTCCAACCCCATAAAGTATCTTAGGGTTCCAAGATCCTTCGTGACGAACTGACGGCCTAGGAATGCCTTCGCCCTTTCTATTCCCTGAATATCATCTCCTGTAACCAGAATATCATCAACATAGACTATGATAACAACCGTACCTGCCGATGACTTCTGAACAAACAACGAGTGATCTGCATTCGACCTCTTGAATCCCTGTTGTTCAATCAGATTGGAAAGCTTCTGGAACCACGCTCTTGGACTCTGTTTGAGGCCATAAATTGTCTTGTGAAGTCTACACACCATATGTTTCTCCCCCTCAACAGTAAACTCTGGTGGCTGCTGCATGTAGACTTCCTCCTGCAGATCTTTATACAAGAAGCCATTCTTGACATCTAGTTGAGATATACTCCAATCATGTACCACAGCAACTGATAAGAGAATGCGCAGGGTAGAATGACGAGCCACTGGAGAAAATGTATCCATATAGTCGACGCCATAGGTTAGCGTAAAACCTCGCGCGACCAGCCGTGCTTTGTACCTATCTAAAGTGCCATCAGCATTGTACTTAATTGTGAAAACCCACTTACAGCTTACAATAGATGCATCAGGAGGAGCAATAACCAAGGTCCATGTGCCACGAGACTGTAATGCACGTATCTCATCTTCCATAGCCATTCTCCAGCAATCAATCTTCATAACTTCCTGGTAGGTCCGTAGAATATCCACGGAAGACAAAGCTTTAGCAAATCTCTGAAAGTCGCATGTGAGGCGATGAAACGACACCTGTGAAGCAAAGGGATAAGATGCACATGTCCGTTTCTGCTTCCGGATAGCAATAGGAGTATCAAGATCATCTTCCTCTGTACTGGATGGTGCGGTCTCCTCCTGCAATGAAGAATCATGCACATGTACCATATCTGACCCATCAGTAGTAATGCCATCTGAACATACCTGAGGCGTGATGGGTGTCTGACGTGTAGCCTGAGTAGGACCTGACCGACGCATATAAAATTTTGGTAAAGGTGGAATGGGAGGTCGTGGAAGTGGTGGAGGTGGAGGTGTTGGAGGTGATGATGACGTAGAGACAGGTACAGGAGTGGACTCAGGTGAACTCCAAGTAGGAGGTGGAGGGACATAGACATCATCGTTGGTAGTGGATGGTACCAGTCTGTCAACTGCAGGAGAAAAGTACATAACAGACTCAAAGATTATGACATCAGCACTAACAAAGTATTTCTTGCTTATGGGATCATAACATCGATATCCCTTCTAAGTCCGAGAATAGCCAACAAAGACACACTTGACAGCTCTAGGAGAGAGTTTGTCAAGTCCAGGAGTCGGAAGATGAACAAATACCACAGTACCAAAGACACGAGGAGTAAGTGAGAATGATTCCTTGTCAGGAAAATGATATAGAGAGGAATTTTCTCACCAAGAACCAAAGATGGCATATGATTTACCAGGTAGCAAGCGGTAAGAACAGCATCCCCCCTAAAAGAAATAGGAGCACAACTCTGAATCAAAAGGGTTCGAGTAATGTCAAGAAGGTGGCGATGCTTTCTTTCTGCCACACCATTCTGATGAGATGTGTAAGCACCAGTGGTTTGGTGAATAATGCCCTTTGACGAAAGAAACTGAGAGAGAGAGAGATCGGGTGCAGAATTCAAGAGCATTATCTGTACGAACATATTTGACAGTAGAAGAAAACGCATTTTACACTTCATTAATCAAATTCTTAATCACATCGCCTGCTTCAGATTTATTCTTTAAAAGGAAGACCCAAGATACACGAGAAAAATCATCCACTACCACTAGATAAAATATGTGTCCCTGATGATCGGGTACACGACTTGGACCCCATATATCTATATGAAACAACTTGAACGGGGAGCTACTACTCCGACTCTGACGACTAGGAAAGCTCGACCGGTGATGCTTTCCCAACTGACACGCTTCACAGCGAAAGGAAGAACTGGGAGAGATCTGAGGCAGAAGATGCCACATTTTATGGAGCGGGAGATGACCAAAACGGAGATGCCAGATGTACGGAGAAACCAGTTCAGCAGAATGAGAGGAGAGTCCAGCATAAGAATTCCGGACCAGCCGATATAGATCATTTTGCTCAGAGCCACAGCCAATCACCCTGCACGTTTGTATATCCTGAAAAATAAGAGAAGACGGGTCAAATATAGCACGACAGTGCAAATCCTTCATAATCTGACTAATAGACAACATATTCATCGAGAACTCAGGAGCATGTAGGACATTCTGGAGATGCATAGTAGAGATATCATGAGAAAATGTAAATGCGGTAGCTGTACCCGAGGTACTAGCAGCAACAGAGGAACTGGGAGATGTTGTAGCAGCAATACCTGAGGGTCCACCAGAAGAATCACCAGATGATTGTGGCATAATATCACGTAGTCGTGCCACAAGTTCCTCGAAACGATTGTCTGCAGTAGAGGCCAACTGAGGCTGAGAATGCTCTGGTACACGTGTCGATGCTGGGAACCCATGCTTAGAGTAGCATGCGTCCTCCGAGTGACCTGTGCGGTGACAGTATGAACACTGCTGAGTAAAGCGACCACCCCTACCCTGGGGTCCACGTCCACGGCCAGAAGACTGACCACCTCTCCCACGCGATACTGCCATCGCTAATGGGGGTGGAGTAGATGAGCTCGAAGAAACTGATATGCGACTGAGCCTCCTGTAAACATCCTCCATTGGTGGAATAACTGCATCGGCCAAAATCTGAGAGCGGACGGCGTCATACTCAGGATCTAGGGCCGCAAGCAGAACGCCTACCATGGTGGCATTCCGAAACGTTTTCTGTTGTTCAGGAGTCGCCGTGAGTGGAATAGTACTGTATAACTTCTCAAACATCCCCCTCAGGGAGGTGTACAAGGAGTGAAGAGGTCTGTCGTTCTGCTTCATCGTGAATATATCATGTTGAAGCTGTAACATCTTTGTCTCATTTCGCACCTGGGAATATGTAGCAGCCAGAATATCCCACATCGACTTGGCAGTGGGATGATGGAGGACATCATTGGCAATCTCCATCGACAGTGTACCTGACAACCAGACCTTTGCATACGAGTCATCAGCCTCCCACGAGGCATATATCCATGTCTTCTCTACTGGCTCATCCTCATTAAGAATGTGCTTCTTACCGTTCGACTTCATGAGACTCATGAACTGCATCTCCCAGAGCTCATAATTCGACCCGTCCATCTTCACTATTGGCGCAGGACCTTTGAATGTGCCTATGGCGGGCATATCAACCTTTGATTCTGACATATTGCCGTTGGATAAGAACTAGGGTTTGTAGACAAAGTGACAGCTGTCTACACAAACTGCATAGGATTCGAGTGTGTATGTAGACGTTACGCACCCAAATCCATATACCTTGAGGAAGAGACGGCTACGCTCAAGACGTCAAGAGGAGCCGCCCTAGAGGGACGCTAGATCAAAAGACCGATGACGGGGGCCGGCTGCGGAATGGGCTGGGGTCGGCGACGCTGGGGGCCGGCGGCGCTGGGGGCTGGCCGAGCTGGGAAGGAAGAGGGGGGCCGAGAGGACGCCGAGAGAAGCGGCGGAGAGAGAGCCCGGTGATTTGGCGGCGGCGGAGAGAAACGAGGGGTGGGGGTGGGCGGCGGGTGGGGAGAGGGAGGAAGCCCTAGGGCTGGGGCTCTGATACCATGTTGGGGAAAATCGGTATTCTATTATTCAAGGGAACCCTAGGCTCTCTTATATAGGGAGAGACCTCAAGAGTAAAATACATAGTAGTCCAGAGAAAAATAAGAAATGACGAACAAGTACATAACATATAATAATATCTATCTCTACAATAAAAACATGTATTTTCTTCTTGACTAATTATTAAAATTCCAAAAAATATCAAAACAACTTAAAAAATTATAAAAATAGAGTATCTCCATTGTTATGTATTCTAACTTATATCTAAAAAACATTAAAAATACTCTTAAAATTTATAAAATCCCTAAAAATCTTATAAAAATCAGTAAAAATTCAAAAAAATCCAAAAAAAATATTTTATTGTCTCTAAATTTTCTATATATTATATGTTATAAAATAGAAAGCGGAAGCGGAATAACATAATAAAGAAGAATAATCACGAAGAACACAAAGATTTTTATGTGGAACCCTACTCCGTGAGGAGCGGGATGAAACCACAGGAGAAGCCCTCAACGGGGCGGATTTGTCTATTGACTTTCTCAATGAGTACAGGAGGTCTGGGGCTCCTTATATAGCCTTCCCAGAGCCTCCAAGTCCCACCGTTGGTCCATGTGGGACTAAACACATGATGGGGGTAAATGGATCTTCTCCAGGATCCATTTACCCTGCTACAACACAATAGGCGCATACAACTTATACTCCAACACTCCCCCTCAAGCTGGAGCATGCAATGCTCAGCTTGGACAAACAGACAGAAACTCAACTCAACGCTACAAGACACTACGGACAATATCAACCCAACGCGCACATTGCTGCAGTCGAGGACGTTGCTTCTCATGCCGTGAAGGTGAGGAGGACGAACGGGATGGAGTGTGAGTCAACTGAAGACTCGAGACCTGACCATCGAGTCTGAACTTGCGCCTGAAGTCTCCTCGTCGGAGAACTGGGTCTCTCCCATCTGGCTCAGAGAATGGTGCACTGCTCTGGTGTACCTATGATACCACATGAAAACCCTTGCCAACATATGGCATAGGGAATGGTCCTCTACTCTGGAGTCCCTATGGCTCACATGAAAACTCTGGCCTGACAACTAGAAGAATGATGGGGGGACCGCGAAACAAAAGATGACAACTTATGCTCATCTGACAATGACCGCACACTCGTGCGTGTCTGAAACTGGAGACTCGGAAACAATCGTCGAGTCTGAACAACCGTAGAGTCTGATCAACTAGCTGGTCTAGAGACTGGCATCTGAATCTGGAATCGGGATCATGAACAGACCTGTGACTCTACATATACTCCCCCTTTCTCCCATACTTGTCGGAAAACATGGATGTCGACCAAGTTGGGAGAAGACAAGATAAATAGGGGGTAAATACAACATGAATATCCTCGAAACATTTCTTGCGGCTTTTCAATAATTTTTTTTTTAAATTAGCCGTCATTCATCATTCATTTTTTTTTGAAACATTTTTTTAAGCCGTTGACAATTTTTTTTTCGGCTTTTGCATCATCATTTTTTTTTGTGCGTACGGCTTTTCAAATGTACGCGCCTCTTTTTTTCTTCTTCTTTTTTTCCTTTTTTTTCTTCTTTCTTTTTTTTTTTAAATGCGTACGGCTTTTTATTTTGTACGCGCCTCCTTTTTTCAAAATCTTTTTTTTTTTTTGCAAAACTTTGCGTACGGCTTTTTATTGTACGCGCCCTTTTTTTTAATCAATCCACCTCTCTTTTTTTTTCAACCTTGAATGTCGGCCCAACTGTGGACCCAATCTCTCTCCCCCTCAATTTTTTTTTATATCTCACGGCTCTCTCCCTCATTTTTTTTTCAATCACATGCGGCCCGCTTGGGGCTTACAAATAAAAGGCCCAACGGAAAAAACAAAACGAAATGGGCTTCTTTAGGGTTCCCACGATGGGAACCCAAACTTCCAACACCGCCGCCGCCAACGGAGATGGGAGGTTGCGGGGGCTTCGCGCAGAGGAGAGGAGGAGCGGAAGGGGGGTTTGTCGGCGCGTGCCTGGGGGCCCTGTCAGGAGATTGTGCGCGTGTTTTGGCGATGGGGGCCTGGAGCGCCGCCGCTTGGATATTCTGCCGCTGGAAGGTTGATCTGGGCCGCGCTAGGATCGCATGGACAGAGCGCGCCGCGATTTGGAGGGTCGCTGATGCTGCCGTCCTAGAGGAGAGGCGAGAGACGCGCTGGAGAGAGAGACCAAAGTCGCCTGGGTCGATGATGCGCATGCCAGGAGTGCGGTATCGAGGAGGTGCTCCGCCTGCGCCTGCTGCGGAAGGAAGACGCGCAACGAGCACCGCGCAGCAGGTTCGTGTCTGAGTGAATTGCCAGGAGGCGAGATCTGGGCCTGCGGGGGCTGCGACAGGGATCGACGGCGGCAGGTTGCCTGGGACTTCCTGGAACCGAGCATCGTGCGGGAAGGAGGCGTCACCTGGACGTTGTGCGGCTGTGCTGGAGGCCCCCCGCACGGAGCATGGAACCCTAGAGGGTTCCTACGAAGTTTCTTGCACCAGGTTGCTGGAGAATATGCTTCTGCGAGGGCTTCTCGGTTTTGCAGGAGCCATTGCTGGGCTCGGAACCTTAGGTCTTGAACGAACTCCAAATCATGAACACGAAAGGATACTCAACGTATAGATCTTTCAAAAACAAACCATTACAATCACCCATCGAATCTCGAAAATAAACATGAAAACCTCATGAATCAAACCCGCTCTGATACCATGTTATAAAATAGAAAGCGGAAGCGGAATAACATAATAAAGAAGAATAATCACGAAGAACACAAAGATTTTTATGTGGAACCCTACTCCGTGAGGAGCGGGATGAAACCACAGGAGAAGCCCTCAACGGGGCGGATTTGTCTATTGACTTTCTCAATGAGTACAGGAGGTCTGGGGCTCCTTATATAGCCTTCCCAGAGCCTCCAAGTCCCACCGTTGGTCCATGTGGGACTAAACACATGATGGGGGTAAATGGATCTTCTCCGGGATCCATTTACCCTGCTACAACACAATAGGCGCATACAACTTATACTCCAACATTATATACTATATATTAAAAATAGTTTTAGCTTTTTTAGACTTGTTTGTATATATTAGACCTAAAACTATTTCAGATAATTAATCTTTGCACTGTTTTGTACTTTTTAGTGCTCTAAAAACACAAAAAATAGCAAAAAGATCTAAAAAATACTAAAACAGATAAAATATAAAAAACAAAAAACATTTTTAGTTACTAATTTCTTATATATGTCTATATAAATATTTAAAAATATAAAATCATATATATATCGTATATTTCTTATATGGTATATATTATTATTATACATAAATATATATTATATTTTAAAAACCAAAAAAGACTACAAATTTGCAAAATTAAAAAGAAAAGAAAAATTAAAATATAAAACACTTAAAAATCCATAAAAAAATTACATATAATTAAAAACTCACAAAAAGCTAAAAAATTACAAAAATAATAATTTTTAATAATTATAATTACTAATATTTATACCTATCCTCCGTTGTTCTCATTGGATCAACACTTCACCTTACTTGCCCTATACACATTTATTGTTGAGTTATAATAAATTTTAACTCTTTTATTTTCATTTGCACATATATATATAGTATTATGGATTAATTGTTGATTTATTCGGATTGTTCGAGTACCGAGTGTCGAAAGAGGGCCGATACAACGATTGTCGGATCTGATCTGTCAGACACAACATGCTCCTCTAAGACCGGACGTAGGGTATCTTGAGCAAAATGGTTAATCACATGTGCACAGCTTCTTGCAGGTGTAACCATACCTTCCATGGATGAGGCCTACAATTGTCCCAGCATGCTTCTTATCCCACCCATTGTTTCCATATAGACTGACTCAATGATGGCTGCATCTCGTAGCAGGGGTTGTTTTGCACAGTTCGGAGGGTGTGGTCCTCGAGCTGTGGAGGTGGACATCAGCATGGCCCATGTACCTACTGTCATCGTCCAGGTCGCATACTATCATAAGCACATATACCATGCATGTGCTTGTGTGACCCAGAGGAAGTACGTTACAGATCTTCTCTCTGAGACATGCATGGCAGATTGCAAGCACGCCACTACTCCCATGAACCCGAGCATGAAGTTGTATGATGATGACATTGAGGAGGCAGACAAGAGGAGGTACAAGGAGCTCGTTGGTTAGCTCTTATATGTAACCATTACTGTTATAAAATAGAAAGCGGAAGCGGAATAACAGAATAAAGAAGAATAATCACGAAGAACACAAAGATTTTTATGTGGAACCCTACTTCATGAGGAGCGGGATGAAACCACAGGAGAAGCCCCTTAACTGGGCGGATATTCTATTAGAATTTCTCAATGAGTACAGGAGGTCTGGGGCTCCTTATATAGCCTTCCCAGAGCCTCCAAGTCCCACTGTTGGTCCATGTGGGACTAAACATAGAATGGGGTAAATGGATCTCCTCCAGGATCCATTTACCCTGTTACAACATAATAGGCGCACTACTTAATACTCCAACACTCCCCCTCAAGCTGGAGCATGCAATGCTCAGCTTGGACAAACAAACAAAACAAAACTCAACTCAACGCTACAGGACACTACGGACAATATCAACCCAACGCGCACATGCTGCAGTCGAGGACGTTGCTTCTCATGCCGTGCAGGTGAGGAGGACGAACGGGCTGGAGTGTGAGTCAACTGAAGACTCGGAACCTGACCATCGAGTCTGAACTTGCGCCTGGAGTCTCCTCGTCGGAGAACTGGGTCTCTCCCATCTGGCTCAGAGAATGGTGCACTGCTCTGGTGTACCTATGATACCACATGAAAACCCTGCCAACATATGGCATAGGGAATGGTCCTCTACTCTGGAGTCCCTATGGCTCACATGAAAACTCTGGCCGAACAACAAGAAGAATGATGGGGACCTCTGACAAAAGATGGCAACTTATGCTCATCTGACAAATGACCGCACACTTGTGCGTGTCTGAAACTGGAGACTCGGAAACAATGATCGTCGAGTCTGAACAACTGTAGAGTCTGATCAACTGGCTGGTCTGGAGACTGACATCTGAATCTGGAATCTGGATCATGAACAGACCTGTGACTCTACATATACTCCCCCTTTCTCCCTTACTTGTCGGAACATGAACATCGACAAAGTTGGGAGAAGACAAGGTAAATAGGGGAAAACAAACCATACTTGCGGCTTTCCATTTTTTTTAAGCCGTCATCATCATTTTTTTTTAATTTTTTTTAAAGCCGTTTAAAATTTTTTCGGCTTTCACAGTTTTTTTTTCAATTTGCGTACATCTCTCTACTTCTTTTTTTTCGTACGCGCCTTTTTTTTTGAAATCAATTTTTTTAATTGCGCGCGGCTTTTTTTTTTTAATGCACGCGCCTTTTCTTTTTTTCCTTTTTTTTTAATTTTTTTTTCATACCTTTTTTTTTTTACGGCTTTTGCAACTCAAATTTTTTTTTTTTTTTTGAAATTGCGTACGACTTTTCTTTGAAGAACAAATCCTCGAGAATCGAACCCGCTCTGATACCATGTTATAAAATAGAAAGCGGAAGCGGAATAACAGAATAAAGAAGAATAATCACGAAGAACACAAAGATTTTTATGTGGAACCCTACTCCATGAGGAGCGGGATGAAACCACAGGAGAAGCCCCTTAACTGGGCGGATATTCTATTAGAATTTCTCAATGAGTACAGGAGGTCTGGGGCTCCTTATATAGCCTTCCCAGAGCCTCCAAGTCCCACTGTTGGTCCATGTGGGACTAAACATAGAATGGGGTAAATGGATCTCCTCCAGGATCCATTTACCCTGTTACAACATAATAGGCGCACTACTTAATACTCCAACAATTACCATGTCAGATATATCCCTTGCAGTAAGCAAAGTGAGTTAGTTAATGGAGCAGCCTAGACAGGTACATATGAATGTATGAGGTATCTGAAGGCCTCGCATGGCACTGGTCTTATATTCAGTAGAAGTACGTCACTTGTCGTTACAGCTTATGGAGATGCAGATTATGTGGGGTGCCCCAAGAACAGGAAGTCCACCTCTGATTTTGCAGTATTGATATGGAGTTTCTTGGTGTTTTAGATGAACAAGAAGCAGATAGTGGTTGCCAAATCCAGTGCAGAATCAGAATACGGGGCCATGGCACATGCTAGTACAGAGATGATGCAGGTTAGATTTGTTCTTATTGACCTAACAATTGAAGTGCCTCTTCCCATGCACTTCCAACGTGACAACCAAACTGCTCTCTTCATTTCCAACAATCCAACCTTCCATGAGAGGACCAAGCATATCGAGGTAGGCTGTCACTATACTCGTGACATGATACAGAAGAACCCCATCTCTACTACTCATCTTAGCTCAGGAGATCAGACATCAGATGTATTTACCAAGGCTCTAGCCAGAGGGCATTACCAACGATGTTCTTCCAAGCTGAGCATGATTAATATCTACACTTAAGCTTGAGGGAGAGTGTTGAGATATTAGTTGTCTTTTTATTCTTTTATTTATTATCTTTCTGTCCTCTTTGTGTAATTTTCCCAATAGGGTTCTCCTATATAAAAGAGAACCCTAAGGCCTTATGAATAATCAAGTCATTGTTTTCTCTCAACAAGACCAAGCAGCTCTTCACGGACCAGTTTGTGAACCTCATCTTCCAATATATTAAGGAGGAGTCGAGGTAGGCGATCTAGTAGTTGAACGTTGATGGGGCCCTTGGGCATGATGGTTTCCTCCTTTAATAAGGAGTTCTGGAAGGTGGTTAAGGTGAATGTTATGCATGTTTTGCAGGAGTTCAGAAGTGACAACCTGGGGTTTGAGAGACTAAATAAGTCACTCTTGTTCATAGTCCTGAAGAAAGATGTGTCAACTAGAGTGGAGGATTTCAGGCCTATTGCAATGTCTGATGCGATCTAATTAATCATTATTATGGTGCTGGAAAATCGTCTTCGTGGTATCTTGTGTAATACCATCTCCCCTTTACAGACGGCTTTCGTACCATGCAGGCATATGACCAATGGTTGGGTGGTGCCATCGGAGTTGGTTCTTGACTAGAAAAAGACTAATGGTAAGGGATTGCTTTATAAGGTCGATTTCTCAAATGCCTATGGTTACGTTGATTGGCGCTTCATTTGGGCTTCGTTGTTGATGAGGGGATTCCTCATCCCTTGGGTTAAGAGATGCATCACTACGCCATCCTAGAGGTTCTTGTGAATGGGCGGGCGAGGGGTTCTTCCATCCCCAATACGGCATTCGTCAGGGTTGCACTCTTGCACTTTATTACTTTTTGTGATCGCGGCTGACACTTTCTCTGTGATGTTGTGGTTGGTGGATGGTGGTGGTATGTGCCAAGGATATTCCAAGGGTGACATCTCCATCCCAATTCTTCAGTATGTAGATAAAGAGTGATCTTCGTTGATGGAGACAATCAGAATGTGAGGCGAGCATAAAAAATAATGGAGATATTTGGAGACATTTTGTGGCTTCAGTTAAATAGAGAGATGTCGGTTTTTTCCCTTCAGGTTCTCGGAGGAGGAGGTGAATGAGGCATGCTCTGTTCCGCTGCCCGTGTAGGTCGCTTCCTATCACTTACTTGGGCCTCCCCTCAGTTGATGAACATTTCCGTGCCTCGGATTGGAATCTAGTATTGAACAAGTTGGAGAGCAGGTTGATGGGGTAAAAGGTGAGATCAATTTCCAAAGGGGGTAAGTTGGTTCTACTTAAGCATGCTCTCTCAGCTATTCCTATATTCTTTTGCTCGATGAGATTACTCTCAGCAGGCGTACGGACAAAAAATGAGTCTGTGATGAGGGGATTTTTACGGGTTAATCGAAGGTATGAGAAGGGATCATGCGACTCGAATGCATGAATAAAGTGCTCTTGACTAAGTCAGTGTTGAGGTTGTGGGGCAAGTTTGAAGATCTGGTTTTAGGCCGATGCAGAATATATATGATATCCGTGGTTCTCTTTCTGGTAACAGTGTATGTTTTCCCTTGTCGCTCTAGCAAGGAATTACCCGGGTTCATCTGAAGCTGAGGAATGCACTCCGTCCAGTGGTGGGTAATGGGGAAACTTTTCGCTTTTGGATGGATGATTGGGCGGGATCGGGGTTGCTAAAGGAGCGGTTCCCTTGGCTTTTTAATCTGTCGGCGAATCCAAACATTGTAATTAGTTAGGCGTGGGGTAGGGGGTCTGGGTTCCACCGTTTTCCTTGGGGTTTTCATATCAAAGATTACAGGAGTTCGTGGTGATGAGTGGCGAGCTAGAGGACATGGAAGGAGTTGGGCAGGGGCATGGTCATCTTTTTTTGAATGTTTCTTGGTGAAGAAGATGTGTTACCTTTGCACGCGAAATCACAATACTTATCAGGACTCACTCATCATGGATTGTAAAATTACTTAGGTCAATAGAATTCCACAAAGGATAAAGGTATTCCTTTGGATTGCAAGGAATGGTAGGTTGCTTACCAAGGTGAGAAGAGATAGGCTCCTTCAGATGGGAGACTTGACATGCAGGCGATGCAATAAAGCTCGTGAGGATATGTATCATCTTTTCTTTAGATATAGGTACGCTTCCCCGATTTGGGAGGGAGCGGGTATCTTGTGGCTTTGGACTGAGGATAGCGCTTCTTTTTGGGACTCCATCAGAGCGGGGTGTGGCAACTCACATGAAAACAGTTCGACGGCATTTGCCCTTCTTTGGGTTGTGTGGTGTGCTAGAACCAAGTCTCTCTTTTGAGGTCGATTTTTTTACACAGAGAATGTACTGGGGCAATACATGGCCCTTTTGATGTCATGATCCCATGTATGACTTTCTGAGTTTTAGTTTCATAATGTAATTCTTGCAGTGGGTCCCTACTCAGGGTTCCACCCTCATTCAAAAAAAAGGGACCTCCAATGTCCCTCCAAATAGCGTCTATACCACGAAACTGCTTTTGTTTCATTTATGATTGCAATATCCACCTTTGACTCACTAAATAATTCCCAAGTTGCCGATTTTTTCTCTGGCCTCCCTAGGCCTCACACATTCTATCTAAGGACGTTGATTTAGACACCTTACCAGCCCTTGATGGTGGAAATCACGCGCAGACTATCAACTAAGTGTTTTCCAAAAGACCCCCTCAAAATCATCATCCCGAAAGATCCAGCTGATGTAACCGGTTATGTGAACTCCCATTATCCAGTGCTCCCATGTGGTCATTTGCCCTTGAATTCGTATGACTTTTTCTTCTGACATCTTCTTTCCAACTATGTAAACCCGAATCACATTGTTATCCCCATTGCAGGAGCCCAACAAAGTATTCTCTGTCATTTGGAGGTGATAAGGTTGAAATTCCGTCACCCAGAAGCCACCTACCAAATGGTTTAAAGACCTAGGATATATCTCGAATCATTTCCGACTTGTTGATATCGATATATCTCCTTTTTTTGTACCTAGAGAACCTTTAAATGATGATTTTTCAGTTATCTCTTTGTTTTTCCTTGTTGATGTTGTTTTGGAGAGGGTTGATTGTATCTTTTTTCAATCATGCCAATGCTATGTTAGTGGCTGGACAGTTTTCTTTTATTAAAGCGTTCTAAGTGATCCTAGTTGCATGTACTCATTTTTAATTATGACTAGTAGTGGAATTATATATATATCTATGTAAGACTCGAATCCGACATGACATGTTGATAAGATATGTTTTCGCTTTTTATATGGATCGAGGATGTTACACATTCTGCTTGGAAATTTTACATTCGCCTTGAATCTAATTATGTCCCTAAGAGTTGTCCGTATGTTAGATTGTTAGTGGGGGATGCTGCTTGTTGAGATATTTGTATCTCTTATTATATATTTCTCATTTCAATTTTCTTTATGTACCTCTCATGTAATTAACCCAGGGCTTTTCTCCTATAGCCCAAGGGTCTCATCTAATGGATTCACTTCTTTTCTCCTAACATAATATCGGAGCAACGGTCCTAGACCGGGGCTCTCGTATCCCACCAAACCTAACCCTACACACCTACCCCCGAGTCGTCGACACCCATGCGCCCTCGTCATGCGCCTCATGTCACGTGCAGCCCCGCGTGCCCCACACCGCACGTGGTCCAACCCCATGCCCACATGCGTGCAACCTAGCTGTTGTGGGTCTCTCCTTGCTTCCCAAGGGTTGATGTACAGCAGCCTGCCAACAAATGATGGTCGTCGTGACTGGATAACCCACTCCCAACGCCGGTTCGGCCACATTTTCACGTTTTCGTTGTCGTTTCGTCATTTCTGCAGGACGGTAGGGTCTGATTTTATTCGAACGTCTTCCGACTCTAGACCACAACAAAAAGTAATGAGTCTACAGGTGCAACCAATCCTCTATATGATTATGTAGACTCACTCAGATTAGTCTATCTCAGTTTATTATGTTCTTACAATGTCAGAGAACAAGGGTGATGTTTTTTCATGTCCGGTGTCTTTAAGGGCATGGCTCCCATCGTGAAGATTGATGGGACCTACTACGAGTTGTGGTCCATGCAGGTTTGCACTTTTATGTTGTGCCATAACAAGGAGTTCATTATGACGGATTCAGAGCCGACGGACAAGACTGAGGCTAATGCTCTCGCATCTGGCTCTCCAGCACTCACCATGGAGATCGCCCACGATATTGTCAATCAACCCACAACAAATTCTATATGGGACATCTTAGCAGACACATATGGGCAGGAAAAGAATGAGAGCAAGATTCTTCAACTGCAGTATGATATTTTTTGACCATGTAGAATGGTCGACCACTTCATGCCCATTTCTCACATCTTAGTGGAATGTTTGAGTGATTGTACAGCTTCATGCCTATTACTACCAGCACTGTGTAGCAACAGGCATATCGGAATGCCACTATAATCGGAGTCTTTCTGTCATCTCTTGACTTTCTTTCTGAGTACGTTGCAGCACATACTCAACTATTGACTGGAGAGACGATACCTCCAATGGAGGAGGTCTATAAGAGACTGAGTAGGATCACTACTTCATCTACTACTACGACCCAGACTCCAAGGCCTTAAATATCGGTTGCAGTCACCATTTCGATGACCGACCGAAACGGAATTTCGGTAGAAATTCGTTTGAAATTTCAGTCATTTCGGTCATTTTTTGTACTACGGCCCCCATATTTCAGTTTTTTCGGCCATTTCAGTCGAATTTCGATTTCGACAGGATATCGATATTCGACAAAAAATCGATCGAATTTCGTTGAAATTTAAGGCCATGCCAGACTCCCTATGCTATGACAGCTTCTCGTGGCAGAGGGGGGACTTCACAATTTTGCGGGCTTGGACCTCATGGTCGAGGAGGACGTCAACGTGGCCCATGTTCACATTACCACTGTCTCAGTCATTCTGAGGAGACATGCTATCTGAAGCATGGATATCATGTGTCTGTCCATGTTGCTGAGCAGATTGAACCTATTTCTGCCCTTGCTCATGATGCGTGTTTTGATGATATTGTTTCCAGATTGCGAGAGATGATGACCATTCCTACCACTTCAGTTGCAGGTACTTCAGATGTAGCAGCTACTGCCAGAGCTTCACCGAGTTCATTAGGTATTGATTATGCGCTTACCAGTTGTAACAGTTCAGACGTGACTGATTGGATTATGGACTTTGGAGCATCACATCATATGTGTGGCAATCGAGCACAATTTAGTACTTACAGGTCTATCCCGCCTAGTAGATCAGTTATGATATGCGTATGCAGAATTTCTTTTATGCTCCAGCATTTCAGATGAATCTTTTGTCTATTAGCCAAATTACAAAAGATTTACATTATCAGGTCATATTTGATCCCTCTTCTCTTATGTTTCAGGACATACTCACGGGCAAGGTAATTGGATGTGGGCATCAGCAGAGAGGACTGTACAAGCTTGTCCAACCACCGTGTGTTGGGGTTGCTACTATTCCTTCAGCATTTGTTTCTCCTTTCATGTGGCATCTTCGTTTTGGGCACCTTCCTCTACAGAATCTGTGTTATGTTCTACCTCGTACTTCTGCTCGTGCTACCTTGGATTGGAAGGCATGCCATCTTGGGATGCACCATCCTTCTCCTTTTCCGAGTCATCATAGTAGTTAGTCATTTGAATTGTTTCATTTTTATATATAGGGTTCTAGTCGTGTTCCCGATTGTTAGGGACGCCATTTTTATATGGTTGATGTGCATGAATTTTCTAGATTATCTTGGGTGTTCTTGTTGAAATATAAGTCTGAAGCGTGTGCTATTATTAAATCTTTTCTTATTGAAGTTAAGAATATCTTTTCTGCTAATGTGAAATTTATTCGTACTAACAATGCCCTGGAGTTTTCCACCTTACGTCTATATCTGATTTTCTTCGATCTCTTGGTATTGTTCATCAGACCTCTTGTGCTTATACTTCAATGCAAAATGGTGTTGTTGAATGCAAACACCGTCATCTTCTGGATGTAACGAGGACTCTTTTGATTCAGAGTCGAGCTCCTCATTCATTCTTGGGTGATGTTGTTCTCATTGCTTGCTACTTGGTGAACCGTATGTCGCCCACTATTCTTGGAGAAAAGGTTCCCTTCTTGATTGTGTTTCCCGAGATAGATCTATTCTCTCTTACTCCCAGGGTTTTTGGGTTCGTAGCTTTTGTCCACAATTTCATTCATGGTCATGAAAAGTTCTCACCTAGGGCTGTCAAATGTGTCTTTGTTGGTTCTTCTCGTACCTAGAAAGGATATAGATGCTTTGATCCTGTAGGAAGAAAATATTATGTTAGTCCTGATGTCACATTTTTTTAGTCTATTATGTATTTTTCTCCTACAGGTGATAGGTTGTCTATCGCTGATCATGTGAGGATGTTTTTGTGCCTCTAACTCCGTTATCTCCACCATTTGCACCCCATATTGAGTCTCAGTCATCTCCCCCACCACCACCTCTACCTTCGTCTACCCTGATGCAGTTTCTACCAGCCTTCCCCATCATCTAGCATGCCTCAGGCGTGTAATGAGCACATTGTTTTTACTGATGACACTGGAGATTTGAATGTTCCACAGGATACTGCACATGATGAGTTGTTACCAAAGAACAGAGAGGCTGATGACCTAGATGTACCTATTGCCTTGAGGAAGCCACGTCACCACTGTGCTACTTATCCTCTAATTGTGCATGTTTTATTGGACCATCTTTCAAAGAAGTACATGAGGTTTATTGTGGAACTCTTTGTTGTTACTATCCCACGAACATATCAGGAGGTCATACAGGATAGTAGGTGGTGACTTGCCATGGAGAAGGAGATGGTCGCTTTGTAGTCGTGTGGTACCTGGAGCATTATTCCTGCTCCTCCAGGTAACTCTGTTGTGGGATGCAAATGGATCTTTAAGGTGAATCAATAAGCAGATGACAGTGTGGATTGCTACAAGGCAAGTCTTGTGGCACATGGGTTCGCCCAAACTTATGAGGTGGACCATCAAGATATCTTATCTTAGTGGCCATACACTCGACACTTCACATTCTTCTATCAGTTGTTGTTTCACGGGATTGGTCTCTTTACTAACTTGATGTGAAGAATGCATTTATATATGGTGATCTTTAGGTGGAGGTATATATGCAGCAACCACCAGAGTTTGCTGCTGAGGGGGAGTTTCAGAAGGTACGTAGGCTCCACAAGATGATTTATGGCCTGAAGCAGAGTTTGAGAGCTTGGTACCATAAGCTATCGGAGTTGATAGAGCAACATGGGTTTGTGCGCTCTACTGCAGATCACTCACTTTTTGTTCAGAGGACACAGAGAGGTAGTATTGCTACTCTTATCTATGTTGATATTATGTTATAGGGGATGATAAGCAGGGCGTTCAGGTTTCCAAGAGTTCATAGATCAGCAATTTGTGACTAAGGACCTTGGCAATCTTCGTTATTTCCTTGGATTAAAGTTCGCCATGAACCATTGTGGTCTTATGATGACCCAGAGGAAGTTTGTGACGGATCTTCTTTTAGAGACAGGTATGACAGGGTGCAAGCATGCTACTACCCCTATGGATCCGAGTATGAGACTATATGATGATGACTCTATGGTAGGAGGAGATATAGAGAGCTTGTTGGGAAGCTCTTATATGCTACCATCACCAGGCCACATATATCTTTTGTTGTGAGCAAGGTTAGTCAGTTCATGGAGCAACCCATGAAGGTTCATATGGATGCAGTCTATATGATCTTGAGATATTTGAAGACTTCACCTGGTTCTGGTCTTACATTCAACAAAGGTACATCTCGAGGTGACAACTTGTGCAGATGCATATTATGCAGGTTTCCCTAGAGACGGGAAGTCTACTTCTGGCTTTACATTTTTCGTTGGGAGCTCTCTCGTATCACGAAAAAGCAAGAAGCAGACAGTGGTTGTTAGATTTAGTGCAGAATCTGAGTACAGGGCTCTGGCACAAGGAAGTACAGAGATGATGTGAGTTAGATCTGTTTTGACTGACCTTGTTGTTTATGTTTTTCTTCCCATGCAGCTTTTATGTGACAATCAAGCGACTCTATTTATTGCCAATAATCTTGCATTTCATGAACGGACCAAGCATATAGAGGTGGATTGCCATTATACTAGAGACATGATCCAAAAATGTCTCATATCCACCTCCCATGTTTCTACCGGAGATCAGACTGCTAATATTTTTACCAAGACTCTTGCTAGAGGTCCATTTCAGATGTGTTGTCCCAAGCTGAGCACGATAGACATATATGCTCCATCTTGAGGGGGAGTGTTGATATATTTGTATCTCTTATTATCTATTTCTCATTTCTATTTTCTTTATGTACCTCTCATGTAATTAATATAGGGATTTTCTCCTATATAAGAGAGCCTTAGGGTCTCATCTAATAGATTCACTTCTTTTCTCCTAACATTGTTGTATCAGAGTCCGGTACTACTACACCATATGTACTATCGTGAAAAGTGGGGCATCACCAGCTTTGAATTGTTGGAGTATATGTGTCATTTATATGTAGATGGGTAAATGGATCACTCCAAGATCCATTTACCACATCCCAGTGTTTAGTACCACATCTACCAATGGTGGGATTTGGAGCATCTGTGGAGGCTATTTAGGAAGACCCTGACCTCATGTATTAGTTGAGAAAGTGTAATGCAACAGATGGCCCTTTGAGGCCTTCTCCCGTAGTTCCATCCCGCGCATTAGGGAGTAGGGTTCCACGTTAAAATCCCGTGTTCTTCCATGTTTTATCTATTTCTTTGATATTCATTTCCGCATTATATTTTATAGCATGAATCATTGTCCTTTTATGTATATCATTACTTGTCCATGAGATTTTGTGCTTGGGATCCTCTGATTGCTGTTTTATGTTAGTCAATTGGGACTGTCTCTGTCTCCTACATGGCAGAGGCTATCTCTTGTTGTTCCCTATAATCAGAGATGTTCCTTATCTTGTATGGAGAAACATTTTTGTTAGGCGTTGCTATATTTATAGGTAGGATGAAGCACCTAAGTCATGGCACAACCATGATGCTGGACTTCCTGTCAGGTTGTTGGCCTGAGAACTTTGATAGGGTGGGCAACTTGTTAAGATGTTTGTAGGCATACGAAGTTTTATATTATTTTGGAGGAAGATGAACCGGCTCACTGGAAGCATAAACCATGAACATTTTTTCCCAAGATTGCCACAGAGATTTTTTGGCTAAGAAGTACACAATAATGATAAATTAATTTAGGATGTTTTGTGTATATGGGCAGATTTGGACCACTTGCTAGGAGATGGATCCTGTCGTGTGTGCTGGCGAGTTCTTAGGCTGATGCCATTGCTGATATGCACTTCCGAAATACTCCTGCAGGAACCTTGCCATGGAAATCATTACAGAACTGACAAATTTTGAAGATATTTATTTTGAGTAGTGCACGCTTATTAAAGGTTACTTTCCCATATTAACTAGATCAAAAATACATAACAAACATGATATTTTCATATTCATATAATATGAGATTCATGAATGTGTACCATGAAAAAGGCTTTCAATAGTTGAAACTCAGTTTTTAATACCTCCTTGCTACGGAACTCAATGTTCTCAACATATGCTAATTCCAAGTCAGGGACAACCAAGGCTTTCCTACATCACTGTCTAGAAAGGACTACAGCTATAATATCTACTGGTGAGAGACTTTGAATATAATGTTTCTTTGAAAAAGTTTTGTAGATGATTTGTGGGGAGGGGTCAAAACTGTTATTCTGGTCGATAGAAATATACCCTTGTCTTCTACGTCTACATGTATTGTTTTGGATACTATTCATAAATTGTCATTTTCTTTTGAATATGTCCTGCACATGATTTCCGCATCATTTCTTTCAAATGTTGAGGATCTACCTAAAGTCAGGTCAAGATGTGTACTATTGTTACAAGTGCAGGGGAACGATTGCTGTTGAAAAGTTCATGCTTTAATATGGAAAACAAATTCATCTCTACAAACAGATGGAACTGTCTTTTTAAAAATCCAGGCAGCAAACTTGCCAACAAGTGGACAACACCACCCTAATACAATGGATGTGCACATCCTCTACTCTATTAGGATAGAAATAAAAGAATCTTTTAATTTAGTAAACCTGCCAGATGTGAAAGCTTGCTGAAATGCTTCAGTGTTCTCATGTTAGCTCTTATTAGAGTTTTAAGGGAGTGTTGTACATTACACTTTTAAATTTTGGTATAGGAAAGGCCTCGTGAAACAAAGGCTCTTATAACACAATATGACATGTTTACATTAACTAAGCACTTCAGAGTGGGTGAAGAACCACATGATTTTTCTTGGAGAACAAACAGCATATGTTATTTATCATTTTTTCAGTATTATATATTATATTGGGCTAGCAGGTTGGGCCGGCTGGTGCCAACTTTGGCCCGAGCCTGACCTGAAAAGCCTTATGGGCCTAAATTTTGGCGCAAATTTACACTTTTAAAATTTGGTATAGGAAAGGCCTCGTGAAACAAAGGTTCTTATAACACAATATGACATGTTTACATTAACTAAGCACTTCAGAGTGGGTGAAGAACAAATTAGCCACATGATTTTTCTTAGAGAACAAACAGCATAGGTTTTATGTCATTTTTTTCAGTATTATATATTATATTGGGCTAGCGGGTTGGGCCGGCTGGGGCCAACTTTGGCCCGAGCCCGACCTGAAAAGCCTTATGGGCCTAAACTTTGGTGCAAGCCTGGCCCATTTCAGTTTTGGGCTTGGGCCGAGGGTCGGTCTTTAGAATGGACTGGGTCGGGCCGGCTCAATGCTCATCCTTACATATATGTGCAATTGGTGTTGAGCATGAAATATGCACGATCATATTGTCAATGTTACCTCTTTTGCTATTATCAGATTAGGTCTTGCCTTCAACGTGCTTTTACAAAGTTTCTAATTTGACATGCAGGTACTCAAGGGGATGAGTCTTATGAATAACCATATGTTCAAGAAGCATCTCAGAGAATTTTATCCATTGATAACTAAGCTCATATGCTGTGAACAGGTAATAATATTTCTATGTTGATTTATAAATTATGTTCCTTGTAGGGATTACTTCAATTTTTCCCTACATTATGATAGGGTACGTTCACGACAGCCTGCTAAATATCATTGTGTACACTTGTATTTGTGTTTCAACTGAACATCAAACCTTGTATACCTACTTCTACCTATGTACGAAAGTCATCCATGTTCATGAGGAATGAGATGGAGTTCAACCATCTTCGATCAAGCAGCACACAAAATTTTGTGGGAACCTCAACTGGAGCATAAATGAGTCTACATTCCCTTCCTAAGAGCTCGATCTGATTTTGCTGGCACTGATCCCTTTAGTAGTACGTTACTTATTTTTGCACAAATGGGTATACCATTTAGTTTCAGAGTTCTGTTTTTATAAGCACCTAAAATATCAAGTGTCTAAATAAAGAAATTGCATCTTCACTTATCACCAATACATTTAAAATTGATGACGTTGACATGGGATAACAATCACTTAAAAGCGGACTTATATTAGGCCTTACATGAGAGGACATATTGAAGAACGGCTGAAGGTTGCAGCAGCTTGAGAGATAACGAACACTACCTCCTTCATGTTGAAGGTGGATTTTAACATGGTTTATAACTCTGTTTATTAGAGTTTCGTCTGTGAGAAGTCATGAGGATCTTGATCTACTAGTAATAATTGTAGAAGTTTATTTTATGTTCTTCTATCTTTTATCTATTTCTCTTTCTTTTTGTCTACCGTATGTAATTTGCCCATAGACCTCTCCCTATATAAGAGAGTCTAGAGCTCACAGAATAAACAGAACTCTTATTTTTCCTAACATGGTAGTGTATGTCATTGATATTATTGCAATGCTAGTGTATGTCAATGATATTATTCACATTGGTGGTGATGCACACGGATTATTGGGGATCAAGGTGCCAAGTATTTTGTTACAAAGGATCTAAGCAAATTTTTACTATTTTTTGGTATCAAAGTAGCCAGAAACACTTGTGGTCTGATTCTTTCCCAAGGAAAGTATGTTACAGATCTACTATATTAGATTGGAATGCTAGAGGCTAAACTTGCATATATTCCGATGGACTCCGATGCACCTCTCAATGAAGTGCTAGACCATATATGTGCCTTGTTAGGAGGCTTCTATATAAGGGTGTTCAAAAATATCCGGGTCAATGGGTACCGGCTTGACCCATTCATTTTGACCCTAAACTCTCGGGTACCCTTTTGAAAATGATGGGTTGGGTACCCGCAATGTCATGACCTCATATAAAAACCCAGCGGGCACCCGTGGGTACCCAGTTGGAAGCTTCAACTATAATTGGCTCACAAAAAATGAAAATGGTTAGGTACAAACACTAACATATATGTTACATTATTCTTATCTATTTTAAAAATATAGAATGAATGCAGATACAAATATCGGTGAATATGGAAAACACATTGCCAAATCATTAAAAATGAATATCGGTATGAAATGGATGCAAAAATAATAAAATCAAAATTGTATAGATAAGATTAAATTTATATGTATGGGAGGGCTCATATATATATATATATATCCTTTTTGAAATTGAAATATATATATGAATGTCAAATTTTGAATTAACATATATGATAACGAATCGGATACGATCCAAATCGATACACATACATCATGGCATCCGAACATGATGATAATGAATAAAATTGAATACGAATCGGATACGATCCAAATCGGCGCGCACGTACCCACCCATCCACACGTGCGCCCGCGCCCATGCAAACACCTATCCCCACGTGTGCGCGCACGTGCACACGCCCACGCGCACACGCGCACGCATATAAGCGTGCACACACACATCGCGATAACCAATTGTGATGATAATTAATACATTCATTTACGAATAGGAGTATATACTTATATACTGTTTGTCGTAAAAATATTGTCCTCTGATTATATATATTTACATATCATTTATCCATATTTGATTCATTATAAGGATGAACCTATGTGAGTGTGTTATTATTAGATCCGTATTCGATAGTATTCCTTTCAATTGCTTGTATTCATATGGTTTACATTATCCACATAATTTTAGATATCCTCATTGATTCATTTATCTATGTTTATTTATCCATATTTGAATGCATTCCGTACCATTTAGATTTTCACATCTGGCATTATCATTATGAATATGATATAGATACGGATATACATAGTTGGATATATCGTTTGCATTTTTATATATGTCACCTTTCACTAGAAGTATCTCTCTTTATCCCTACGGGTACCCACAGGTACACGCGGATACCCAACATCCATTACCATTAACCGGGTACCCGTTACAATTGGGTACCCGTTGGAATGGGGCGGGTCGACCCGTCACACAATACCAACAGAGTGGGGTGGGTCATGATCAAATGGGACGGGTACCCGCCCCATGAGCACCCATACTTCTATATATTACCATTACTTATCCTGATATTTCCTTTGCAGTCAACAGGAAAAGCCGCTTTATGGCTAAATTTCGTCTGAGTGCACTAGAAGGCCATGAAGATGATCTTGATATACTTGAAGTCGGCACCAAGGGACTCCTTCACATGTCACAAGTCTATATGTTTTGGCATACTCATATGTTGACTATGTTGGATGCCCGAGTGATAGGAAATACACCATTGGTTTCTGTGTTGATGGAATCTGGTTACTTGGAGAAGCAAGATGTGGTAACACGTTCCATTGCTGAGTTTGAATACAAGACAATGACCCAAGCCACTATGGAGCTAATGCGGATTCGGTCCGTGTTGAATGATTTTCACTTACCATACCCAAGCCCCATTGTTAGAGCAACGTACTATTGGGTTGGCATACTTGGTGCAGGAGGTGGCGAGGCTGGAATATTAAATTTATGTCCCCATTGTCCGAGCAACGTTTTGTAGAATTGTTGGAGATGTTGAGTTTGGTGGATAGGTGTATGCCAATTGTCGAGTTGGGAGGCTGATATCTGCTATTGGGAAAATGGCAAAATTTGGTGGGGTGTGTTTATTAATCTCTTCAGATCCCTCCTCTTAGACTTTGTCTACTCTTTTATTTTCATCTGCGAGACACAATCTTTGTATTTTATTCAAGAACTGTAAACTTCAGTTATCATCTTTTGACTTTTTAAAAATATCATGTACTGCTAATAATCTGAAAGTATTGTGTAGAGGTTTACGTTATGTCATGATGTACTGTTACATATTTCTTATTTATCTCATGTACGTCTATGTAATTTACCCAAGGGTTTTCTCTCTATATAAGAGACCCGAGGGCTCTATGGAATAACACAGAAGAGTATTATTGACTCTGACATGGTATCAGAGTCAAAACCCTAATCTAGGGTTTCTCTCCACCCGCCCCCCCCTCTCTCTTCGGCCGCCGCCACCACCCTTCCGCCCCCAGCCCGCCGCCCCTACCATTCCGCCACCAGCCCGCAGCCCCAGCCTCTCGACGAGGCCCCGCCGCCCCAAGCCTCCCACCGAGGCCCCATCGTCCCCGGCCTCTCGCCGCAGCTCCAGCCTCCCGCCGCCGTTCTCTACAGCCGCAGAGTCTCCCGGCCTTCTCGCGGCACTCCTTCTCCGGTCGGCGTCGATTCAACGATGGGTCCAAGTGCATAAAGTCTACGTATGCACTTGAATCCAAAGGGGTCTTTGTAGACGCCAGTTCTTTTGTCCATCATCCCTAAGTTGTCTTCACCGGTGATATGTCAGAACAGAAGATTGATATGCCCGCCATTGATGCCTTTAAAGGTTCGGCACCAATAGTCAAAATGGACGGGACGAACTACGAACTCTGGGCTATGCAGTTCCTGAGTCTTATGAAGTCATGTGGTAAGAAGCATGTTCTTACCGGAGATGAGCCGCCAGAGAAGACGGGGATATATGCCTCATGGGAGGCTGATGATGCCTATGCCAAGGTCTGTCTCTCAGGGACGCTCACGATGGAGATCGCCAACGACGTACTCCATCAACCCACCGCCAAGGCGATGTGGGATATTCTGGCCACAACATATTCTCAAGTGAGGAATGAGACGAAGATGCTGCAGTTGCAGCATGATATTTTTACCACGAAGCAAAATGGTCGGCCTCTTCATTCTCTGTACACGTCCCTATGTGGGATGTTCAAGAAATTATACAGCACCATTCCGCTCGCAGCCACCCCCGAGCAGCAGAAGACGTTTCGCAATGCTACTATGGTAGGGGTTCTACTTGCTGCCCTTGATCCGGAGTACGAGGCAACCCGCTCTCAGATCCTCGTCGATGCTACTATTCCTCCAATGGAGGAAGTCTACAGGAGGCTTAGTCGGATTTCTGTTCCCTCTAGTGCAGCAACTCCATCTCCGTCAGCAATGGCGGTCTCTAGAGGATGAGGTAGTTCGTCTTCCTTTCGTGGCCGATGAGGTAGAGGACGTGGCCGAGGAGGTCGTGTTAGTTCAACATGCTCATTTTGTCGTCGCACTGGTCATTTCGAAGATACATGCTATTCCAAGCATGGTTTTCCTCCTTCTGCACGTGTAGCTGATCATGTTCAAGCTCCGCCAGCCTCTACTCCAGATCACAGGTTCGAGGAGCTAGTGGCACGGCTTCGAGACATTATGCCACAGACATCATCAGAGGGTGTTGATACCTCCGACGATACGGCTTCTGCGTCAGCTAGTACATCTGCTACTGCCAGTAGCTCAGGTAGTACTTTTGCCCCCTATCATAACCATGATCTCTCAGGTTGGATTGTTGACTCTGGAGCCACCCATCATCTCTGCCGTGATAGAGATAACCTGCAGTCCTACACAGCTATTCAGTCTGGTCGCTCCATACTCATAGCTGATGGCACTCATTCCCCTATTGTCGGTCAGGGGGAGACTGTTTTGTTGCCCTCCATGCACTTACAGAATGTTCTACATGCACCAGAGTTCTCCATGAACTTATTATCAATTAGTCAGATTACAAAAGATTTGCATTGTCGTGCTATATTTGACCCATCTTCTATCATTTTTCAGGACATACTAACAGGCAGGGTGATTGGACGTGGTTCTGAGCACAATGGCCTCTATCGTCTAGTACGGAACTCCTACGCTGGCGTATCACTACACTCTCAGGGATCCGTTTCTCCATATACATGGCATCTTCGCTATGGTCATCTGCCGCTCCAGAAAATGTGTCACCTCCTGCCTCAGATCTCTCCGAATTCGTCATTTCGTTGTGAAGCGTGTCAGTTAGGGAAGCACCATCGTTCTAGCTTCCCTAGTCGTCAGGGTCGGAGCAGTCGCTCCCCATTTGAGTTATTTCATATAGATATTTGGGGTCTGAGTCGTGTCCCAGATCATCAGGGGCACATGTTTTATCTTGTTGTGGTGGATGATTTCTCTCGAGTGTCTTGGACTTTTCTTCTTAAAAATAAATCTGAAGCAGGAAGTGTTATCCAAAATCTTATCAATGAAGTGCAAAATATTTTTTCGTCTACTGTTAAGTATGTGTGTACTGATAATGCATTGGAGTTCTGCACTCGTTCTCTTGCTCGATTTCTTTCCTCTAAGGGCATTATCCACCAAACCACATGTGCGTACACATCCCAACAAAATGGTGTTGCGGAACGGAAACATCGACACTTTCTTGATATTGCTCGCACATTACTTATTCAGAGTTGTGCACTATTAGCCTTTTGGGGGGATGCTATACTTACAGCTTGTTATCTGGTCAATCGCATGCCTTCTACTGTTTTTGGGGAAAAGGCCCCTATCTCTGTTCTCTTTCCTGAAAAAGACTTGTTTTCACTTACCCCTCGTGTCTTGGGACTGTCGCTTTTGTTCACCACTTGTCTCCAGGACTTGACAAGCTCTCTCCTAGAGTTGTTAAGTGTGTGTTTTTGGGCTACTCGAGGACACAAAAAGGGTATCGTTGCTATAACCCCATCCATGACAAGTACTATGTGAGTGCGGATGTTACATTCTTTGAACCAGTTATGTACTTCTCCCCTGCAGGTGACAGATTGGTTTCCTCCACATCCACGGATACTAATGTCTATGTGCCCCTACCTCCAAGTCTGAGTCAATCTGAGTCCACTACACCACCACCACCACCACCACCTCCCATTCTACCATTCCCTAAGTTCTACACAAGGCGTTCAGGGCCTGCTCAAGCTACACGTCAACCATCCAGCACGCCTCAGGTATGTTCTGATGTTATCACTAATGATGGGTTAAATAATGCACCGGTGCAGGAACCTTTGCTACAGGAGGTGGATCCGCCAGTCAGCACAGTGATAGATGAGCTTGATCGTCCTATTGCTCACAGGAAGCAGAAAAGACAATGTGCCTCATATCCTCTTGCGTCTCAAGTGTCATTTCATCGTCTCACTGGTGATTTCCAGAGATTTGCAGCAGTTGTCTCGTCGGTTGAGATCCCACGGACTTATCAAGAAGCCATGAAGATTGATTGCTGACGTCTAGCTATGGAGGAGGAGATGCGTGCCTTACAGTCTTGAGGGACTTGGTCTCTAGTTCCCATTCCTCCAGGTGCCTCTGTAGTGAGTAGCAAGTGGGTGTTTACGGTTAAATATCACGCAGATGGGTGTCTCGACAGATACAAGGCCAGACTTGTCGCACGTAGATTTACCCAAACCTATGGGGTAGATTATTTGGATACATTTTCACCAGTGGCTCGACACTCCACTCTTCGCATTCTCCTATCTGTTGTTGTGGTACGTGACTGGACCATTTTTCAACTTGATGTCAAGAATGCATTGTTGTATGGTGATCTACAGGAGGAAGTCTACATGCAGCAGCCACCGGGGTTTGCTGCTGAGGGGGAGACTCAGATGGTGTACAGACTTCATAAGGCTATCTATGGCCTTAAACAAAGTCCACGGGCATGGTTCCAGAAGCTTTCCCAGCTAATTGAAAGGCAGGGGTTCAAGAGATCAAATGCGGACCATTCATTGTTTATCCAGAAGACTCCTAGAGGTACTGTTGTTGTCATGGTATATGTTGATGATATTGTGGTAACAGGAGATGATGCTCAGGGAATTGAGATGACCAAATCTCTTTTGGGAAGTCAGTTTATTACGAAGGATCTAGGCATGATACGATATTTTTTGGGGATAGAGTTTGCAAGAAATGCACAAGGAATGGTAATGGCTCAAAGAAAATATGTCACAGACTTGCTAGTTGAAACAGGAATGGTTGGATGCAGACCGTCGAGCATGCCTATGGACCCCAGCATGAAGCTGTACGACAATGATACCGAAGAGGTGGACAAAAGAAGATACAGAGAGATGGTGGGTAAGCTTCTATACATCACCATAACTCGACCGGATATTGCCTTTGCAGTAAACCGGGTGAGTCAATTTATGGAGCAGGCTAGGCAAGTTCATATGGAAGCCTTGTACATGATATTGAGATATCTGAAGTATTCCCTAGGCACAGGTTTGTTATTTAGAAAAGATACAGATTTGTCTATCTCAGCTTGTGCAGATGCAGACTATGCAGGATGTCCAAAGGATCGTAAATCTATTTCAGGATTTGCTATCTTCATAGGAAGCTCTTTGGTTTCTTGGAAAAGCAAGAAACAGACTGTCGTGGCGAGATCCAGTGCTGAATCCGAATACAGATCCATGGCACAAGCAAGCGCAGAAATGATGTGGGTTCGAGCGGTCTTAGAAGATTTGAATGTAAATGTCTCCTTACCCATGAATCTTCAATGTGACAACCAGGCAGCATTTTTTATTGCCAATAATCCAGCTTTTCATGAATGAACAAAGCACATCGAGGTAGATTGTCACTATACTAGAGACATGATCCAGAAGGGCTTGATTTCCACTTCACACGTCAGTTCAGAGGACCAGACTGCTGATATATTTACCAAGCCATTGCTCAGAGGACCTTTCCAAAGATGTTCTTCCAAGCTGAGTATGATTGATATCTGTGCTCCATCTTGAGGGGGAGTGTAGAGGTTTACGTTATGTCATGATGTACTGTTACGTATTTCTTATTTATCTCATGTACGTCTATGTAATTTACCCAAGGGTTTTCTCTCTATATAAGAGACCCGAGGGCTCTATGGAATAACACAGAAGAGTATTATTGACTCTGACATATTAGGCAGTCGCTAACTGTCTAGTCAAAATAATTTTATAAAACAAAAGCAACCATGATTCATGAATCCGTGCTTGCAACCAACCCCATTTAATACTGGAAAATGCTTAGTTTTTTTTGGAGGTTGCAAGAATTGGGCTACCATTTTCAAACATCAAGTGAACAAAACCCCAAGTGTTAAGAATGACCTCTTGTTTTTAATAAGCGGATGTCATTTGTATTCCCTATTAGAAACACGAAAGCTCATGATGTTCCATCCCTGTTTCCGCAGATGGAAGTTCGGGGAGCTCTCGGTGATCTATTCAGCATGCAGTTGACACCATTGTTAGCATGATCCCTGCATCTTTGCAGTTGTTGCATCACTCTCCGTCGAAGCCGTAGATCCCTTTTGTATTGGTGGCATCCTTGTACAGTTCTTATAAATCTGCTTGGGTGTGCCTTCAAGTGCTCAATATTCGTGATTCATGTACCTGATAGTCATTCGGAATGACGTCGTCAGCAAAGTTCATCCATCGCCGCAAGCAAGAAATGGTGGTAGAGCAGAGGAGTGCTTCTGCACAAGCAGTCAGCTAGATAAATTGTTATTGGATTTTTTTCCATGAAATACTTTGTTTTATTTTACGGTATATGAGACCATATCATTGTAGAAACAGAGATGCACAACGAGGAAAAGGAGATGAACTGGTCTGCAGTCTGGACGTCGCATTGTTACAACGATTTCCTCTTGTTTAGCACATGCTTCTAAGTACCTTTCTTGTAAACATAATCACATTCTATAGATGGGTTGTTTAATCATCATTATGCCAAGTTGATACCACTCAAAGTTATTTTTCTAGGATTTTATACAGAAATCTGTTATTTCTGTGGAGTAATCACACCATGAACCGTGTAATCTTACTAACTCTTACCCTCAAGACGTGCATACGCATTACATAAATACATTGGGGACATGGATGGTGTAATTGGACAAGATTTTAGGGGACTTTAAAAATCCCTTGTCACTGATTGTACATAATGTAAACTGAACATTTCTGTACAATGCCTTAATTATGTAAATTCTGAAAGCAAGTTTGTTTCCAGTTATTTCACTTTGGTAAGTTCTATAAGCGATGGTGTAAGATGGAGCAAGTTTATAGATGTCGTGGGATAAATACAGAAGTTAGGGTTTGTATAATTGACAAAGTTTACAGAAGTCATGGTGTAAAATTACTTTATCTTTCTCTATGGAAATGGTAATATAGACCTTGCAAATTTGATCTGCATATTAGGAGGATCTGATAAACAGTGTGATTCGTTATATAACATTGTTTGTTATTCTCTGAGAATGTGATGATGGTAATGAAGAAATAAAATAAACAATGTTTGATTTGTTGTATAATATTTTTTTGTTATTCCCTAATGATGTGATGATAGCAATAAGATATAAAATAATGATAAATAGTTAATCAATACAGTCTAATGAAACCTGAAATGATGATAATATTCGTAAGGTTAATTTTGTCACTTTAATGAAATTTACCTTTATTAGAATATCCAACTTTTATTTATATGAGGATCGAGCTCATTTACCTCTCTCCTGTTATTTATAGCATTCAATATAAAGGAAATAAATTTTGTTTTTTTTCTTTTAACCATATTTATTTTAAATTTTCGCTTTGTATTTTCACCGACAGATTTAGATAAATTTTCAGTAGATTTATCGAAATTTAAAAATCACCATTAAAAATAATAATCTATTAGAATATCCAACATCACTAATTTAATTGAATAAGATTAAATTGAAAAAAACATTTACAAATATTAATTATATTTAAAAATATTATTTGAAAATACAGTTTTTTTTCATTTTTTAGCATACATGATGGATGTACACCTAATCCCTCCTTAATGAAAATTCTGATTCCACCCATGTTTATACTTCATGCACAATCCATGAACTTCACAAGCGATTCTTGTTATTTTCTATGCTATTGTCTCAAAGTGATTTCGTTGCAATGTAACATTAGGATGAAACATTCATGTGAGAACCCTAAAGTAGTTCATCTCCTACAATATTTCTATTATCAAATTCTATATAGTATTGCATCGGGTATTGACTTCTTCATCATCCCATCCATCCCACCTTCACTTTAAAGCTTAAAGGAAGCCCCAAAAATATTTTCTTCGGATTAAGTGCATTGTAAATTGAAATAGTGTGATATACATTTGGGATGGACAGTCTTTGCATATAAATAAATAGCATAAACGTGGAAAGGTAAAGTAGAAACACTTACATAAAGGATGAGGTAGATGAAGCACGGAAGAACCAAACTTTTGTTGGTGGCCTAATGTAAATGGGCCTAACCTCCACTACAAATATGTGATATGACAAGTGTTGTGCTTTTTAATAAATATTTTGTATTATAATTGAGCATTTCAATACGTTGAATTTTTGGTGTTTCTTTTGTTTATTGCTTGTGTTTAATTACTACTTAAGGATGAATGTCTTTACCCATTTTGACTAAGAAATCGAAAGAAAGCTACGTAGAACAACTTTTGTAAAGAGTGTTATGTTCGACTACATCGTTATCCTCCTAAGAATTCTGTTGAATCCCTTATATGGTTGGAGGGGATTAACCTTAAATTATCTGGTTAATCCTCATCACACATATACATACATATATATAGAGAGAGAGAGGGGGTGGATTGGGAGCTTGCACCATGGTGTATGTAACTGCATATGCATCAGCGTCAAAAACGTCCTTTATATATATATTTTTTTTTAAATGAATTCATGTAAGACTTAGATCACCATATATCATCATGATGTCATTCAAAATTTAACTTAATTTGAGACTTCTGACCCCTCCATCGAGACTGTCAAATTTTAACGGTTTCAGAATTGCTGAAATTGAGTTGTTCATATGGACATGTTAAGAATGTTTGTTTTAAACGAAATTTGAAACACATATTCCACTAATAATACTTAGTAAATCCCCTAAGGCTTCATTTCAAAAAATAATATATAATAGATATTTTTGACATTGGTGCATATACAGTTTTACATGCATCATGGTGCAAGCTCCCCATCCTAATTGTATATGAGGATGGGGAGCTTGCACCATGATGCGTGTAACTATATATGCACCCATACCAAAAATATCCTTTATATATTATTTTTTAAATGAATTCATGTGAGATTTACACCATCATATATCATCATGATGTCATCAAAAGTTAATATAATTCGAAACTTCTAACCCCTCCATCAAGACTGTCATATTTTAATGATCTCAGAATTGTCGAAGTTGTGCTATCCATTTCAACATGTTAAGAATATTTGCTTTACACGAAATTTGAAATACATAATCCACTAATAGTACTAAGTAAAACCCCTAAGGTTTCATTTCAAAAAATAACATATAATGGAATAAGACTATCAAATTTCAATGGTCTCATGGTTGTTGAAATTAAGTTGTTTAGCTGGACATGTTAAGAATGTTTTAGAGGAAATTTGAAACACATATTCCCTTAATAATGAATATGTGTTTCAAATTTCATGTTAATTCTAAATGCATGAATGTGAATAATGCATAATACATGGAAATAAGCAAGTAATTGCTTGGGAATGAAGCTCTATTTTCAACTTTTAGAGTGATGAATAACATATTCATCAACCGCCAATGAGGGTGATGACCTCACCATAAAAGTTCCAAGAAGAGATTTCGACGATCTATTACAATGTCTCAATAGGCTACAACCAGGTGAATCAGTTATCTCATACCCACCTATTCCTACTGACACTACAATGGTAGCTCTCTCAGATATCTTTACTGCATCCGCAAATAGAATTACAAAGTCCGATTGGTTAATTGATACAAGTGCATCCACTCACCTTTGTGGTGATCGGGACTCACTACATCAATTACGCAGTGTGCCTCTTGGCCAGTCTGTACAAGTCTCAAATGGTCATTTTTCTCCGATAAAAGGAAAAGGAGATGTTCATTTAACTCCTAACATCAGATTCAAAAATGTTGTATTCATCTCAGACTTTCCGATCAGCCTACTTTCAGTTAGCCAGATTTGCAAGGAACTCAACTGCAGAGCTATTTTTGACGCGATTTCATGTGTTTCTCAGGACATACTGACTGGAAGGGCGATTAGTGTGGGTTGTGAAGAAGGGTGTGTCTACCATCTTGTCTGGTCATCTGAGACTGCTGCTCACTCAGGGACCTCTTTCTCTACGTCCTCTGGTGCTCTCTGGCACCAATGTTTGTGAGGCATGCCAACTGAGGAAGCATCACATGAGTTCTTTTCCTTCTGGTACAATTCATTCAGCCTATTTGAACTCATTCATCTTGATGTATGGGGACCCAGTTACTATCATGATCGACTTGGTTATAGATATTATTCAGTCCTTATTGATGATTTTTTTCTAGAGTATCTTGGTCCTTCTTGATGAAAAATAAATCTGATGCTTATCATATTCTTGTCCAATTTATACAAGAAGTCAAGAACCAATTCAATGCCACTATCAAAAAACTCAAAACCGGTAATGCTAAAGAATTAGTCTCAAATGAGATCCAGTCCTTCCTTACATCACAAGGGATTTTGCATCAAACCTCTTGCTCTCATACGTCCCAACAAAATGGTGTGACAGAATGGAAGCATTGACATATTCTTGATATTTCACGAACCAAAAAATTTGTATCTATTTTTCATGATATTGTGCATGGATCAGGTATATCACGGCACTAATAGATTATCACGTACCGTATGCCTTCAAGCCCAATTGATGAGTAAATACCTATCAAGGTACTTTTTTTCCGAGAAAAACCTTATTTCACGTACCTCCTAAAGTTTTTGGTTGTGTATCCTTCGTCCACCTTCTTCGACCTAGAAGGGATAAGCTCTCTGCTAGAGTAATCAAATGTATCTTCTTGGGTTACTCTCGAAATCAGAAGGCTATAGATGCTATAACCCACGATCCAAGAGACACTACATAAGATTTGATGTTAACTTCTTCGAGTCTCTATCCTACTACGAAAGGTTCGGTTCAAACATCTCTCCATCACCAAGTACTACTGCCCCTCTACATGTTCCCCTTCCACAAGTGGAACATCCCATTCTGTACAAGCACCATCTCCTTAGGCATGTCCTTTGACTGAGTTTTTACAATCTGATGACACTCGCACATCATTGGATATAGATACATGTACTTCTGATAATTATGACAAAGGTTCACTTGACATACCAATAGCTCTGTGGAAGGGGAGCCGACAATGCCCATCTCGATATGGTACCAAGCATCCAATCTCCGTCATTGTCTCCTGCATACAAGCAGTTTGTCTAAGAAATTTCAGATACAGTCATCCACCTTAATCATTACAATAATGAGTCACTCCAAATGGCGTTTAGAAATGGAAGAAGAAATTCCAGCACTAATCTCTCAGGACACATGGATGATGGTTGATCCTCCAAGCGATCACAGAGTTGTAGGATCCAAATGGGTTTCACTGTCAAGTACAATGCAAATGGATCCATCTCTTGCTACAAAGCATGACTTGTGTCTAAAGTTTCACACAAAACTACGGTGTTTACTTCTTTGACACATTTTTGCCAGTTGCTCGCTTATCCTACAGATTCTTATGACAGCAGCAGTTCAACATGATTGGCCCTTGCATCGGCTAGTTTTAATGAATGACTCTCTTTATGGCGATCTTCAAGAAATCATGTACATGCAACAACCACTCAGTTTCAAGGCTAAAGGGGAGTGTCAGAAGGTATGTTTATTATAAAAAGCAATATACCGTCTCAACCAGAGCCCTCAAACCTGGTTTCAAAAAATATCAAATTTACTTGTGAATCTGAACTTCAGAAGATCTTCAGCAGATCATTCCCTATTTATATGGAAGAATGGCAAAGAGATTGTGGCTATGTTGGTTTGTGTAGATGGCATCATCTTACCGGAGATGACCGAGATCGGATTGAAGAGTAAAGAAATAACTAGCAAAGCAATTTGTAATCAAGGACTTGGGATCACTACAATACCTTCTAGGGATTGAAATAACAAGATCCAAGCGAGGAATAGTTATGTCTCAACGAAAGTATGCCAGTGACCTACTTCAGGAAATTGGGATGCTAGGATCCAAGCCAACCAAGATACCCATGGAACCTAAGGGACACATCTACGAGACAGACGATCTTGAAGATAGTGGTCGATACAAACGTATGGTGGGAACATTATTATATCTTACCATCACTCGACCAGATATCTCTCTAGGTTTTGGAAAGTTATGTCAGTTTATGGATTCCCCTACATCATCTTACTTCAATGCATGCATGATGGTTCTAAGATACATCAATCATCACCTGGAAAAAGGACTTTTATTCACCAAAGGCAACAACTTTGACCTCTTGGCATACTCAGATGCATATTATGGAGGATACATGTTATATAAAAATTCCACTACTGGTTTTCGCACTTACGTAGTAGGAAACCTCATTACATGGAGAAACAGGAAACAAGCAGTTGTTTCCCGCTCAAGCGCTGAAAGGGAATACAGGGTCGTGGCTCATGTCACAGCAACACTAGTATGAATTTGATCCGTACTTACAGATCTTCACATTACTCCTACCAAGACTATGGAGCTTAGGTTTGATAATCAAGCAACGATGCACATAGCAAATAACCCCATGTTTCATGAACGCACCAACATGTGGAAATTGATTGCCACTACACTAGAGATATGATACAGAGAGGATTACTACGTACTCACAGTGTACCTTGTTCTGAGCAGACTGTAGACATGTTTACCAAACCACTCGCATGCATGCAATTTGAAAATGTTGTAACAAGCTGAGCATGATCGATATATATGCTCCAGCTTGAAGGGGTCAACTACCTATCAGCAACTTCCATTGCAACCTCTTTTGGACTAACTTCTTTATCCATATGCGTCCGTCATGCGAGAACCATACAAATTTTGGACTACATCCGGGCAACGATGCAACAAAACTAGCTTATTTACTCACATGGGTTCCTTATGCGAGAACCCTTGTAAATTTTTAACTACATACGAGCACTAATGTAGCGGTCCTTGCCAACATATCATTGCATTCGCGTGATGCAATGCGTCTCTAGTAGGGAACTTCATAACGAAATCTAAATGTTTGTTTAAATCCATGTTGAAAAGATCCGAACTATTTTGAGACAAATTCCTAATTATTGCTCTTTTTATGACATTGGTTATTCAAGTAAATGAATTCAAATGGGTTTGGTTATTCATGTAAAAATAATGTTCTTTTTAAGAACAATATTTAGGAATTTGTCTCTCTTACGCTGGTTGTCGGCTACCTAACATGCAACCCTCCTCAATTTACCAGGTTTGAGACCAGCCATGGCTGGGTTATTTACTTAAATAACCAATGTCATAAAATTGATGTTTAATTGGTTTAGATTAAAATCTAATGCCATGCAATGTTATACGCATCTTTTAGCTTATATTTATGATTTACAATTACTTGTTTAGATTGGGTCACAATTGTCTGCCATCGATTATATGTTAGGTAACAAACCCTACCCTAGTAGGTATATATAGAAATTTCACCATTAAAATTTACCCATGTTTCCCTTCTCACAGTGCAACGACAAAATATATGATCCATTATTTTGTTTTGTGCTATATATGATGTTTCAACATATATGTTAAAGATTTCACTACCTTCCAGTCATTTGACATATGGAAAAGGTTGGGGTTGATCGGGTTTATCATCCCAACGGCATGATCTGAAAGTGATCAAGTAGTAGAGTAGTTGCCGTCAAAAGAGGAGTATGCACCCTTGAGCCTCGGGTAGAAGATTAGATGGTCGCGATCCCAACCACTATTATGTAGCTACGAAGAAGACATGATGCTTGGCACATTGAGGTGGAAATCTGACAATGCTCGGCTTCGGCACTTGTGTATCTTCACCCAATACTTAGAGAGCATGCCGAGTAGTCATGGTTCGTCGTCTAGTGTTTCACTTGTTCACTTGAAGTTAACACTTATGTACTGGATGGTGTAGGACACATTAGTTGGTATTTCAAGTGGGAGCAATAGAGAGTAGTTCTAGGAAATGTGGTTAAATGAAGTTGGGAATGAATTTGTCTCCCGGGCATAGGAGGATTTGGATGGTCGTATTGATTTCGACTATGGTACGAATGATCTTGGAAATCGATGCCATGACTTGTACCCTATGTCACTGCGGGCTCTTATACATGGTAGTGGACTTGGACGGTTCGTAATGATTTGCAGGATGGAACTTGATTTGGAGATCGGAGCCACATTTTGATAAGTGAAACTAAGTAGACATTTTGAAAATTTAATTATGATGCATTGTGCCCCACTGCATGCCTACAGAGGCACCCAACCCTAACGTCTTCTCTTTGCATTAGAGTCATAGTGTGAAGTCTCACATAGACCAAGGCCGACCAAGACCACAGACTATCCACAAAGCTTCAGTTATTCATATCTAATAAAAATGACTAGAGTTTGCTTTCTTTGTGAAGACCATTTACCCCAGTTATTTCTCTTGCACACTTCTTATATCTTAATTGTTGAAATTTTTATATTGTACTAGGCAACTTTGGTCATAACATACCTATATGTTGGATCCGCAAGTTCTCAGAAGTAGACACAGCAGTGAGCGGCTTGGAGCTATTTCCTTTTGCACAGATGCAGTTCATTATCGGTACAATACTTGATGTAGTGTTTTTACTTGCTTGTAGTTCTGTTGAGAGACATGTGAATGTATCATGTATGTATGGACACTTTTTGAATGCATATAGGTGATATGTTTTGTGGAGATGAATCATATTGTAACGATGAAAAGAAATTTTAAATTCCAGACTTTTATGCAAAATTTCTCATGCTTATATTATATTGTGTATTTTGAATGTGGAAATGTATGTATGTGGAATCGGTTTGCGAGTACCCGGATCCTGGGAGATAGCCATGACAAACATCATTGCGAACATTCTTAGAGCAAGAAAGGAAGGACGATTTATATCTAGAAAAGATCCCTCAAGTATGAAAATTAATAATTGAATGCCAAGTTAAGTGAACTATAATGGAAATCCTAAGTGGAATTTTCAGATCCCTAGCCTTCATTTTTTGAATAGATTAAAGGTTTATATACTTTTTCCTCCACGAGATTGAGGCGATCATAAATATAAAAAATATTTACAATATTAAAAAATTGTTGAATAAATTCTTTGAGTTGAATAACCTTGTGTTCTTACTCATAACAACAAATGAAGAGATCATAAATATAAGTCAAATATTTAGTAAACATCTTTCATATCTCCACTGAGCATACAATGTCATCAAGCTAATGTGAAAAGAGAGGTGTCAAGAAAGGTTGAACTTGATGAAGTCAACTCTAATTCAACTTGTTTATGGCTCATGAATTGGGCTTGATAAGTATTTGGAGTTGAGTTCAACTTACATCTTCAATTCGATGGTCATAACGAGTTGAGTTGAGCATTGCTCAACTCAATAACTCAACTTGATCATGTACATTATATATATGGTGGATTTATCATTATCACAGACTGATTGTATTGCATATAGATGAGTTATCCCTGCGGTAAATCTTTGCATGTCGCAGTAGTTTTCCTTTAGTGACATGTCAGTAGATAACGTAGATCTGCTAAGATAGAGGCATGTGACCTCTCTTCGGAGGATACTTTTTAGACCCACATCAACAGGGTTAAAAGAGAACCTATTTTCCCACTCTATAAGGGCCTGTTTGGTTGCTGGGTTGGACTGGGTTGGGTTGGGCTGGGTTGGGATGGGTGAATAGTAATCTGTGAGGAGGAAGTACCCTTGTGAATAGTAACCAGGGTTGGGCCAACCCTGCCCAACCCTGCAACCAAGGAAGAAGCACATAGGAGCCTCTAAAGCATGTTGTCTACTTGTGAGATTCATATGGTGTGCTGCAAGGTTACACTTGAAATAATAATACAAATAAATAATATGTAAATTTGGGTTAATGAGATAAAATTCTCTACTAAAAATATAGAGTTTGCTAACAAGTTTGACGGGACTCGTTAAAGATAATTCACGAACAATAAATATAGACATCAAACTGGAAAAGGCTCTTTAATGGGCTCATGAGTCGTCTCAAACTCAACAAGTTTGAGTCAGCCAATCTGCACTCGAAGCTTATCTGAGTCCAAGTTGGATGCCAAGTTTAAGTTCAAGTTGAAACCAACATGGCTCGTTCATCTCTATAGACATTGCTATGTGAAAACAAACACATCCATTTTGTCGCCAACGACTAGACATCCTTTAGTCTTATATCCTTCTAACGGTTACAGGAATGCATGCATAAATATCTTATTTTGAGGATTTTCTGAAAAGGTTTAGATCAGTATTTCATTTTTTTTCAATGCCATTAGTGACAACAAAAGTAATTGGTTGGGATGTATGCAAATGTAGCGAGATTAAAGTGTTTTACATGTAATTTGTGTTAATGATTATGTGTAAATAACATTATATTGTGGATGCATCTATGTACGCTCCTGTCTTTTCAATATCCCTTCATTAAACGTCTTTTATCGCTCTAATTTAAGCATTGATTACCTATGCTTAACAACTAGACAATTAGACTATATTCATGCAATTACACTAAGTGTATCGATCGATTTTATAAACAACAATTTATCTGACTTTGTTTCCTCATTAAATAATAATCCATCAAGTATTTAATTTGTTTGATCCATAGCCCACTGATGAATCATAGATTCATCTACATTATTTATCTATATTATCTCTCTATCTTAAGAAAAACAATAAAATTCACTAATAATTAACATTAATTATAATTACTATTTTTTATATAATTAACTCCAATTATTGTTTATTAATATCCCTATTATTGTACCTTTTTTATGTATCTGGCATTTATTAAACAATCAAATAAAAAATAGTATAATATTGTACATTATTAATTTAACATAATTTATAAAATAAAAATCTAAAAAATAAGAAAATAAATTAAAATAAGTAATTTAATACTTTAAATTACATGTAAAATTATTTACTTTGTATATTTGACTTATCTTCTCTTTGAGTTCTACATGAAAGTTGTAGATATCATCGAGTACAACTTTCATTTCACCACTTTCTCTAATTAGATCTTCTCCTATCTCATTTGTATTTATTTTCTTTTTATTTATTTCTCTTAAATCTTATTGGGCCATGTGATGCTACCCGTTTCAACCACGTGGCCTACTTCTATTGATTCGCTCGCCTCACTTCTAGACCATTTGATTTAGTTGATCACGTGCATCTTGACCATCCACTTGCGCTCAAAGGGTGGTCATTTGGTCTCCAGATTAGACGATCGTTGTTCATCATCCCCAATGCAACCCTTCACCCAACTCCTCCGTCAACTACTCAACCTCGCAACTTCTCCCCATTTTGCCATCTTCCTCAACCGATCTCCCGATCAAAGGACACCCACATTTGAATTACCTAACTTCCCTAACCCACACCTATCCTTCAACCGCCATCTCTATCCTTTCTCCCCCAACATATGGTAGATGAAACTGCCTGCTTAACCACCCACATCCCATGTCTTCTCCTTAAAGTACTCCATCCCCAACCATCGTCACAGGTTGTCTGTGTTAGACTTGTGAGCCCTGGGCGAACCATTCTTACAATAAATGTTATTGTAATATTTATGTTTATGAATAAAAGTTATCGATGTTTCACTCCCTTTCTGAAATTATATGAATGAATGCACTATAAGGTCCTTCTGTACAATTACGGTTATGTACCACGGCCAGTTTGATGATCATATAGCTGTTGATTCATTAAATGAATCATAGAGGCTGGTGTTTGGATGAATATCTAAGGAGTTAGATAGAGGACTCATCAAGTACCGTCTAATGATTGTCAAGTGAAGATCTCCAGCCTGAGTAGGAGATGGCAATCCTTTCTCACATGGGTTGATATCTGACCGACCTCTCGATGCAGGTCCTCTGCATGGGAATAGTGATTCGGAGGTGTCAGATTAGTTAAGTCAATGGGTTGACTTAACGAGATCGAGATAGCTTAAGTCCTATGTTGAATGCTGTCACAGCATAGGCATGCATCCTCTGACCGGAGACAGATGTATTGCTATATATCTGAGTATGTACATTTGGCAGACTTTCAAGCATCTTCTGACCTCCTGATTTCAAGCATCTTCATGAGACTCTCATGAAGGTCCCACGACCTTCATACAAAGCAAAGGGTAGAGGAGGATGATATTTGGCTTTGTCGAAGCCCCAGTTTCGCTACCGCATGTGGAGGAGGAAGACGAATTTCTTCGATCAATAGTAACCATTCGATTACTCCAGATTAGGCATGATCCTATGGTCGCCATTATGCCATGTCTCCTCCAAGACGAAAACTGAAGCACCGATCCACATCTAAGGTTCGAGTGACCCGAACTAGTTCTGGAGCGCGAGGTAACGACACATGGCATGATCCTACACCACCTGAAGCTAACCAGATCACATGTCCCATGGATGTGACAACAGGAAATTTACATCGTTGCCCTTTCTATTTATGCAAATTACAAATAAGCCCAGTGCCTAGATAATTTATATTTAGACCTAAGCAGCTTTTTGTTATTGTAATTTAGTCCTTTTTGGACTTGTTTGTAATTAAATAAATTATATTTTTATTACATGTATACCCTTGCCTTATTTCTTTGATAACTCGTGAACCTTAAATCCAATTGCAATGAAATTGATGTTATTTGAAAACTCTCTTTGTGCTTTTTATTTTGGTTTACTTATTTTCCCTATTTTGATTTATCATTCGCATCTAATTATTTAGAGAGTCTATTGATTCTAGTCAACCTTATATTAATCTAAAATATTACAAATTAATTAAATTGTGGTTGGACTGCATTCTTGAATAGACGGATTTTTCATTAATGTATTAGTTCATTCACAAGCAAGTAATTTAATTGCTTAATGATCATGGGCATATTTGTGAGTTGTGTATTTATTATGTCTTGCATTGCATCATTGTTTGTTCATGTAATACAAGTGCATAAAATATATTTTGAAAATTTACATGCATCTTGTTTGTTGCATCGTACTTGATCTAGATAGCATATAAATTATAATAATAGACAATTGACACCTTAATCGAATTAAATAATTGCTCGTGTTTTTGTGTTCGACTATGGAATTGCCCATGTATAAATTAAAGCCGAGTCCTCCTTGCGGAGATCTTTGACTCGATTTTGTTGATTACTTCTTGGCATGTTCTACAACGAGCACATTTTATCTTATCTGATTAGCGATTCATCACCCTCCCGTTGATGATGTTTCATTGGGTAGATGGTATAAAAAGTCTCAAAGTTTGGGATAAATATTAAAACTGTTTCTCATAATAAAAGTGTGATACTTTTTAGCTTGATGCGTTGTAACATTTTGTTAAAAACTTCTACTTTCTTATCTTGATGATAAATTCACGGTTTTCAAATATAATTTATATATTTCAAAGTTTTGACAAGTAGTATCCGATTACCTGTATTGTTTGATGTTTTATTGTTGTCATCAAAATCTTAAATGTATGTGTAACAATTATATTATTAACATAACAATGGTACATTCCTGATCACCTAATCAAGCATTGCTTATCAAAATATTGGATATTTGTAAAGTAATTCTTGTCATTTTAGTGATAAATATAATTCTCGAAAATGGTTAAAGACCTTTTTTTGAAATTTATTCCAAATTTCGAGACTTCCTATACACTTTACCTCATTTTTGAAAACAAAATTGTTGATATTTTTTTAAACGTTGAAAGAAAAGTCAACAATTTAACTCTTAGTAATCGGATAAGTCACATGCAGAAATAAAGAACTAAAACGATGTTATATTTGTTTTTAGGATAAGTTACAAAATATCTCAATTACGTGTCGATTCTCAATTAAAATCCTTATTTTCCAAATGTAAAACTGACATGCTTGAATTTTAAGAAGACATTCAACTTTAAAGTTGAAAGTCCATACCCCTCTTCGTTATATTTGAAAAAAACGAAATCCTTAATTCAGAATCAATATATAGTTAACATTTTTTTTAAATTTACCCTTTTATTTTAAACCAAAGAAATATGGCACGAGTCTCTATCATTTAATTGGTGAAGATGACCTAAAAGATGTTGACCTCTTTTTTTAAGAACACTGTCTTTCTATAAACAATCGCAAGTTCTTCCCAACTGGCCAAGAACAATGTCCACTTTTTTTTAGAATATTACCAAATCTCTTGTGTAGGTATTGCATTTTTACACAAGTAGGCAAAAATAAGATTCTTGCATTCCTCAAACTATATTGTTCATTCTTTTGTTCAACACATAAAAATCCCGTTCGAAAGAGAATTACAAAAAAAAAATAACTTGATCAACATTCTAATATATCATTTTTAACATTCTAATGTATAGATCATTTACTACGTTAAATGCATCAAGGTTTCAATGCTTCCCTATGTCTAATGAAGTATTGACACTTGATATTCATTCAATAACTATAACTTTAGCACTGGGAATCGATTTTAAAAAAGTTTTCGATGCATTCATTTGAAATGTAGTCTTAAGAAATTTATGTTATGGTTATTTATAGCCACCAAAAGAATCAATCTTCTTGAAACTTCTATGGATGTGTATTTAACGTAAAAATTTCTACTGATTTACTTCCATTTTTTAATTAACCAAGACATTGCTTCTCTACCTGTCTGCTATTGTATAATTTATTAATGATTAAGGCCTATTAGGTTGCATAGTAAGGTTAATTTGTAGTGACCTCCTACTAATGGGTTAGTTAAATGCATGGTTTAGAAAATCGGATCGAACCGGCCGGTCGGACAGGTTGGACCAGGAACCGGCCTCGAGCCAGTCGGTTCGGCCGATTTTAGGTAATTAATTTTTTTAGAAAAAGAAAATAAAAAATCAGGTCAGACCAATGGTCGGATCGGGTTGACCCGGACGGTTGGACCGGGTTGAACCGGATTGACCCAGATTTGATGGTTTAGTATATTTTAAAAAATAAAGGTTTAAATAATGAAATAATAGGGTTTTTATCACTTGTACCCTTCTTAAATTCTACAATTCCAGTTATGTCCCTTTCTTTTTTGGAATATAACTTGTGCCACTACTTTCTTGGGGCAATTTTCTAAAAACAACTATAAATAAATTATTACAATGTTATATTCATATATAATGCTAGAAAATGCGACTAACTTTTGTAGAGTTTTATTCGAAATAGACAATCATGTTTTTATATTGAAAGATTTGACATTTTAAATGATTATTTCATTGATATATAAATACATATTTACATAAATCTATCCTATTTTATCGGTTCAAAAAACCGGTTCGACCGGTCGGACCAGTAAATTAAGCCCGGTTCGATTTTTTCCGAGTCGATATGAATGATGACATCATGCTGACATCATCACCGATCCGACCGATTTGGATGGACGGTCCGATCCAGTTGGACCAAACCGAAAACTAACCCGTTCAATGTCCGGTCCGGTTTTTAAAACCTTGGTTAAATGTACAATCCTTCCATGAGTATTTGTTATTTCTCACTACATGTTTATAACCCTACTATTTTTTTATTTTAGCATGTTGTTTTTCTTCAGCATGCAAGGGTTCAGTGCGATATTTTAGTAGGTGATGTGACAATCAAGTCACTTTTTGGTATTTATTTCAAGTAATGTAGATATGGTAGGAATGTATATGTCATAATATGATTGCCACATCAACATCACATAGAATTTAGACAGGTTTTTATGTATGTATAATACTATTGATCTTCTTCTACGCTAACTCATTAATCTACTTTATATGACATGATATCAATACATTGCTTGACATACATGGATGAACATGGATTAGGATAATTCGACCCAACACACTGTCTTACATAAATTTGAACTTGATTTAGATCGTGCCAATATTGGACCAAAAAATGGACCCTTAGATAAATGGATTGGGCTTGTACCTTCCTTGAACCAAAATCATGTACACACTAGCCCAACCAAAATAATGGCATATTAAGATATCCCATATACCATGATCATGTATAATACTCACATTAGTCTTTATTACCTATGTACACATAACATCTATCCTCTTCTCTTTTAACAAATCAATGGATAATTAATACCACTTTTCTCATTACATGGCAACTAGATATAGCACAATTTACAAGGTAAGGATTGGAATCAAAGCTACCTGTTTAATTCAACAACAGAGATAATGATAATGATTTCTAGCTGGGATAACATATATGCACATCTTTTTTTTAGCTGACTATTTGAACCCAGAGAACAAACCATCTGCCTAAACTCGGCAGATCCAGGATCGGAGCCACCGCCCCTCCGGCCTGTCATCCGGGAACAGTGTGACATTCAAGTCACCACTGATGATCCAAATGCCATCACCAACCTCATGCACAACACTCGCCAAGTCCGAAGCCAAGCTACCATCCTCTCGCCTACACGGGCCATAGGCATTAGTGGCACAGGGAAACCCCATCCGCTCTCCGAAGCAGCCTCACCGACAAGGTGAACAAGGAGACAGTGATGCAGGTGGTCTTATATTTTTTAGAGTTAAGATGTGAAAGTTAGGTTTTGGACCCCTATTGTACAATATACCCAATTAAAATAATCATTTTATCTATTCTTTATTATTTTTATCATTTTATATTTTTATAATTTTGTAAATATTATCTATAATATATTTACATGTTAAAACTCAAATAAAATACTAAATAAAACATTAAAATAAAATCCCATTTCTTTTTCCTTACATGATCCTTGTCTTTGTCGTATCTTGAACATCAAACCCTTCATCCCTTGTTACTCCTATATGTATCTTTCTTACTAGTATGTATTCTATTTCGAATACTTACAAATACTCATGATCCTTGCGATGTCTCCATCACTGTTCCGTCAACTCAACCCTTATTGGATTAAAGACGATGATGTGGATATCATGTTTCCTTTAACATTTCCAACAACATCCAAATCAACAAAGTAAACATCAAAACGTATGATAATCATAATATAAACCAACATGGTGTATAACAAATATCACATCATATTAATCATCTCGACTCTCCTACCTATTCAAACATTTACTATTTATTCATCTTATGCTTTTTTTTCGTTGTTTTTTAAATTCTGCCAATCTCAGTCCTCCAATCAAACGTCATTGTTAAATTTTTTGTTATAATCCATGCATCATCACAAGAAAATATAGTTCCAATTCTTCTTCATCCATTATTATATCATTTCTTTCTTATCCCTTCCTGATTAATTATTACCGCTAAGATGCATCTATTTTTAAATAAATTTAGAGAATGATAATGACTACTCATGATTTTCTATTAGTGGCAATAGTTTATTAGTCGAGGAGGCCGTCGTTTTCGAAGGCAAAATAATATCAAACTCACCCATATATTAATTAAAATTCATTCGCAAGGGGACAATTTTAACTTTGATCGATTTGTTTTAAAGAGGAAAATCACTATTCATTCATCAACTCAATTGATTAAACAAGGAAGGTTAAATGAAGCTCTACATTGGACTTTAAACTTGGGATGCTTCTTCTCCACTAGAACACCTTTTAGTTTGTGATCCCCCATCTCCCTCCTATCAACCCTCCCTCGAGGATCATTCGATGAGTGTTACGAAATAAGGTGGGATAATGGGCGGGTGAGGTTATCCTTCATTCTGGTTTGGTTGATTCAAGAGATAAAAAAGTTATATTGATACTATATAGACAACGACACAACTGATGACACCATCATGATGTGACCATTTATCTTGTGATAGCTATAGGATAAAGTCTCCTTATCTTGAGACAAGACGTATATCACACATTCAAATAGGTCCTTAGAGTTTCTTATGAATCCAATGACGAATACTTAAATATAATATTTCAGTAATTATATTGATGTTTAATTATATTGACGGATAATTTTGTTTGGGTTTATGAATTTATTGATTCTAAAATAATGGTCTCCTATAATTATAATTTTTGACTTTTATGTAAATCCGCTCATTATTAACAACCACTGATCATTTTAGACCCTTAACTAGTGATTAAATAGAATATATTTTTTTACTTAGGCCCAATATTCCAATTTTATAATATTTCTTATTTTTTTCAAACAAACTTATTTTAAATTGTTTAACCATTAAAATTCGATTTAATTAAATTTTGCCTTTTTTAATCCCAAGTTGGATCTAATTAAAGATTGGATAATTGGACAAATCAATTGATGAAGAATTTGGTAATAACTAAGGTGTTAGAACTTACAACCTGTTCTCATGTCTAGATCACGTCTCCCCATAAGTAATAATTCGACAAATCTTTCATTCACAATCTCTCTTTCTATTTTTAAAATACAAAGAACCATAATATATGTGTGTATGATGCATTCTAAAAGTATCGAGATCTGTATTTGATAATTAAGATTTGTTACATTATGATAAAAATAAAAGGATGAGATGGAGGACTTTCCACTCCCACAGAAGGACCCCGCCATCCTAAAGCCGGAGAACATTATGGCCATAGCAACTCAAGTTATGGTCATTTCAATGTAAACAAGTTAGATACACTTAAAGATACGAATCAGATCTAGATCCGAATATTCACCTATAAATGTAGGCGGTGAACTGCCTAAAACCTTAAACCCCAACAACCATCTCTCCTCCTTTAGTCGAGCTCCGTCACACCATCACCAAATCACCAACATACCGAAACGGAGACCCAAGACTGCGCTATTTTATAGAGGAGCACAAGTCCATCTTTGTGTACGTGTTTGTAGCCATTGGGTTGTTGAAGATATCAAAAAGAACGTAAGTAGAATTCAAGGGAACATCCTTAGAGGTAACAATGCTTTTGTTATCTATTTCACATTTTCTCCGATAATATGCACTTCAGAAACCCTTGAGAAACCCTTGAGCCATATGAATTTCCCAAGACATGCTTATATGTGATTGTTTTGATAATGTATCATAATGTTGTGTGATGCATGTTAGCTACGAGAGGAGATGCATTAAAATATAGTGTAGATATGGGTGTACCATAGAAGGAAAATGAACAAACATAATAAGTTGCAATATATTTGAGGTATGCACTGGTTACCTCTTTCATGGAGGTGCTTGCAATGAATACAGAAGAACGTGTAGCTAGCTGTATAATGATAAGTACCACTTACACCTCCTTTGAGCAAACTGACTAAGTTATGCACCAATGCATCAAATACATACTAATACACCGATGTATATCGATGCAAAAACACATGTATATATACAACTACGTACAATAATAAGATCCCGATTAAGGGATGTACATGTATATCGAGGCTCATACAAATACATCCTAGAGGGATACTGAATAATATGACATTTTGAAAAGATTGTTTTCTAAGTCCCATGACCTATTGTTTTGGGTTGTGTTTTATAAAATAATCCCATAGGTTTTGATGTTGTATTCTAAGTTTCTTGATGGAGTTGGATGTCAGGTGGCACATTTGGTATTCTAATTAAGGTTCTCACTTGGACATGATCTTAGTTTTCAAAATAGCATTAGGTATGACTATACCAAACGGTATTTTGGATGTTAGTATTTCGAAAGGTGTTTCAGGGTGGTTAATAAAGAAGTTTTGGTAGTTTGTTTTCCCTACTCCACTACCACGGCTTAGGTAGTATAGTGTGTCTACCATACAAAAGACCATGGTTCAAATCCCACTCTTGCAGTGGTTGCGTTAGGTAGTCGACGGCCAGCGTAAAAATAGTCGAATCTTTCAACATGGATTTGAGCAAGAATCCATGTAGCCGACCCTACTTATAGTGGGATAAGGCTTAGTACATTTTTTACTACCACAGCTATGTCTCGTGTGAATATAAGTGCTAAGTTCTAAATATGAGTATGCTTATAAAGGAACCCATGATTCAAAGCCTCCAATACTTATGTCCTAGACCACGGTGGTCTCATGCTAATAAATATGAAACTTTAGCTTTACAATAGTCCTCATTAATAAATAATAAAAGAATAAATAATTTACTTGTCAAATGTGTGCTCGAGGGAGAGTTAGTGTAACCTTTTATATGTCAGTTTTACATAATGTGCACTTGTACCCACAATATGAGATACCATGATAAATACTCTTTGAGAGCACTTTGGTTTACTTTGTTATAGACATGTTTGTGTGCCTTTTTTACGACACAGACAAAACTATTAATATAATGATTACAAGTTATTACAATGGTTTCATTTCATATTATATATTTTCTCTTTTAATCAAATATTTCAAGTGTTAATCTAACATATCATGATTGGGTTTGTTGATATTCTAACTACGTGCCCACTCCCGAGACAAAACAGCCACAGCAACAGATACAGATGGTTGTTTACCAGCCATCTGAGTTCCAGCTGCAGTACCTCGACACATGTTCCCCACCTCCTCCACTCATTTAGGAAGTGAGTGGTGTCTGGAGCAATGATCAGCAGCTGACCTATCCTCAGGGACACTCACAGAGCCAACACAATTCGTCCATGACAAAGAAGACTGTGAATTTCTAGCTGATATCAGAGCTACAGATTTTGTTCCTGAATAGCAATGAAACACATGCATTCCTCTCTCTAGAGGAGGAGTTAGAAAACACAGTCAAATTTCTTGATGTCATTGATGACGAGATCCTTACTGATGGATATTATGAAATTTCTGAACAACCATCCTAGTCTGAGCAGGATGAATTTATTACAGACTTGTGTGATGTCCTAATTTCTAAGTCAGGATGTACAATGGTGGATAGTCAACAGTCGAAAGAGTCGACACCTGTTACAATCACTTAGGTCACCATCAAACCGACTCCTTCTCCTCCGGAGATGAAACCTCTTCCCTCCAACATGAAGCACACCTTCCTTGTGAGTGATATGGACATATATCCTATCATTATCAATTCACAATTGATCAAAGAACAAGAATCTCGTCTACTTGTGGTTCTTGAAAGAAACCGTAAGGCAATTGACTGGAATATCACGGATCTCCATGGGATAAATCCATCATTGTGCTCGCACCAATCTATCTTGAAGAATATAGCAAGCCCTCCCGGGAATTTCAAATAAGATTGAATCCAAACTTGAGGGAGGTAGTCATGAAAAAGATCACGAAATGGTGTGATGGGGGATTTGTCTATCACATCTCCTACAACAAATGGGTGAGTCCTCTACACATAGTGCCCAACAAATCAGAGATCACCATAGTAACCAATGATAAAGGAGAGGAGATTCTGACCCGAGTACCAACTTCATAGCATTTGTGTGGACTACAGATGTTTGAATCTTGCAACCAAGAAGGATCACATCCCATTGTCCTTCATCGAACAAATAGTCGAAAGACTGGTTGCAAAGGAATATTTTTGCTTCTTGGATGGCTGCTCCGGGTATAATCAAGTCACCATTGCTTCAGAAGATCAGGAGAAGACTACTTTCACCTATCTGTTCGGACCATATGCCTTCTATCGGATGCCCTTTAGATTGTGCAACACACCGACTACATTCCAAAGATGCATGTTGGTAGTATTTGCGGATATGGTAGGCAGTTGTCTCAAAGTATTCATGGATGACTTCTCGGTCTACGATGATAGATTTTATCAATGTCTTGGATATTTAGACCGAGTTCTGAAGAGATGTTGTGAGGTGAATCTTTTATTATCATGGGAGAAGAGTCACTTCATGGTGATTGAAGGGATGGTACTAGATCACATCATCTCCAAGCATGGCATGGAGGTTGACCCAACAAAATGGATGTAGTTTCAAAACTTGAGCCACTCAGAAATCGGAAGCAAGTCCCATCCTTTTTGGAGCATGCCAGTTTCTATAAAAGATTCGTTAAAGACTTCATCAAGATTACCCGACCGTTGACTAAGTTACTTGGTAAGGAGGACGATTTTGTGGTCAATGACTGGGTCCTCCAATCCTTCGATCTGCTGAAGGATTTGGTCACGCATGCTCCCATCTTCTAGCAGCTTGATTGGTCTCTACCTTTCGAGATCATGATGGATACATCATATTTCACAATAGGTGCCGTGTTAGGACAAAGATGAGATGGGTTTCCATTTGCAATTCATTATGCTAGCAGAACACTTGATGAAGCCCAGAAGAATTATACAATGACAGAGAAAGAGCTGCCAGCCATAATATTTGCCTTGGAGAAGTTCAAATCACATCATTTTGATTACATATGTGATAAACCATGTGTCAAAAATGTGGTGGCAGATCATCTTTCCAAAATAGTAGAAGTTGAATCTTCTGAGCAAAACACCATTTTGATTACAAATACCTTTCTATATGGGGCAATATTGTCTATATCCTCTTTCTCTCTTGGTATGCGGACATCATAAATTATCTAGTCTCCAAGAAGACTCCGCCGGACTGATCGAAGATCAAAGTTGACAAATTCTATGCTAACATTCGTTTCTATTAGTGAGAGGATCCATATATATATATATATATATATATATATATATATGTGTGTGTGTGTGTGTGTGTGTGGCTGCCCCCTAGGGGCAGCCAACATGGCTGCCCCCGCCTTATTTGGGAAAAGATTTTTATTTTTTTTTTGAAAAATAACACCATCTACATTCATCCCTATATCCCTCCTATATACCATTCGAATTTCGTCAGAAACAGAAACTCCTACGGCCTCCATCCGGACAGTAATTTTTTAACGGTAACAAGATTTTTTTAAATCGATACCATCGAGATGGAGGCCGTAGGAGTCTCTGTTTCTGACGAAATTCGAATGGCATGTAGGAGGGATATATGGATGAATATACATGGTTTTATTTTTCAAAAAAAATAAAAAAAATGCCGAAAAATGGGGCGGGGGCAGCCATGTTGGCTGCCCCCAGGGGGCAGCCCCATTTTTTCCTATATATATATATATATATCCATAGAGGACATAGATTGCATCTGGAGTAGGCGCATACCTCAGGAGGAAATAATATGTATCCTAGACCACTATCACAAGCTTAAAGTTGGTGGACACCAGTCTAGAAAGAGGATGTCGGCGAAAGTTCTCCAATTTGACCTTTGGTGGCCAACTTTATTAAATGATGTAGAGGATTACATAAATAAATGTACCGACTGTAAGAGAATGGCCGGGAACATCAATATACGGGACACAATGCCTCTTAAATACATTGAGATATCCAACATCTTCGATGCTTGGGGCATTGATTTCATGAGTCCCTTCCCTAACAGTTAGGGCTTCGAATACATCCTGTTGGCCATTGATTATGTAAGTAGATGGGTGGAGGCAATCCCAACTCGAACTGCAAACAGTTGCATAGTTTGGCGCTTCTTGAAGGACAACATTATCTTGTGGTTTAGGATTCCTAAGATTCTCATATATGATGGGGGGAGCCACTTCATTAAAAAAGAGGTCAAAAAGTTTACCAAAGAATACATCATTGAGCATCGTGTAGCAGTGCCGTACCGCCCTCAACCAAATGGCTTGGCCGAATGTTCCAACATAATCAAGACTATCTTGTAGAAGCTTGTACGTCCGGACAAAAAGAATTGATCACGGCTACTTGATTCGGTTCTTTAGACATATTGAACAATATACAAGCCTCCTTTTGGCATGTCTCCCTACCACCTTGTTTATGGCAAGCCATGCCACCTGCCTGTGGAATTAATTCATAAATCACTTTGGACATTGAATATGTGCAACCTTGATTTTGAGAAAGCTAGTAAAAATCGAAAGTGGATCTGAACTCCTGAATTTTGAAACTATGCATATGACAACAACCTGATGTACAAAGAGAAAGTCAAGAAATAACACGATAAACACATCTATAGGAAGGCTTTTGAACCTGGACAGAAGGTGTAGTTGTTCGATCCAAGGTTGAAATTTTTTAGAAGGAATCTGAAGAGCAAATGGATCGAGCCTTTTATTGTGAAAATTGTGTGTGACAACGAGAATTTACTAATATCTGAATTGTCACCAAATGCACAATCGTTCGTAGTCAACAGATAATTGCCAAAGATGTATTTAGAGCACGACACATTCCTCTCCATTGTTGATTCAATTGAAGTTGTATTTCAAAATGAGCTCCCAGAGTCCAAAGGATCATACACTTGAATAAAAAAATCACAAAAATGTGATTTTGTTTTCTTCTTTTCTTCTTTTCCTTTTCTATCTTCAAATTCTTCCAAAAGGTATTCACCCTTTTCATCTGTGAGCACACCGAGTTGTTCATTTTGTGATCCCTCACATGTCCCCTCAACTCTTCATATTATGTCTATACTTAGGGATATTTCACCCTAAGTATGGGAGGGGGGACATGTCCAACTGATGATTTCGTACATTCCCACCCTTGACCCTTCCTGCCTTATGTACAGACTGCTATACTTATTATTATTTAATCCTAGGTATAGGGGGGCGGTCAACTTCTCATTCGTTAATTCTTTAATCGTTGTAGTATAAACTTTTCTATACTTAGTTGTCTTACTTTTTTCTCTCTGATCTATGAGGACATGGCTCAAGCTAAATATAGGGTGTCGTATATACGTTGTATATACTTTAGTCATAACTTGTACTTTCGTATTTTCATAATATGACTAATTAATACACAAAAATTTATTTATAAATATAAATAATAAATTAGGTTTAAAATGTTTGCAAAATGATTTAAAAATGGTTGAAAAAACTTTTGAAAACTATTTGAAAACTTGCAAAATGTTTTCAAATCTTTGTAAAACTATTTTATTTGTAAAAATTTCTTTTATTTGTGTAAATAAAGTTTTTTTAAAATCAATTTGCAAATGATTTGAATAATGGTTGTAAAATACTTTGAAAAACCTATATACTATTTGGAAAATGTTTGCAAATTGATTTTCAACTTTTGTAAATGTTTGTAAAAATATTTGTCAAAATTCTTAGTAAAAGTAAGTTTTCAAAATGTTTGCAAAATTATATTCAAATGTTTTGAGAACATTGTATAAATAATAGCTTATAAAAAACTTTACAAACTTTATAGAACTTGTATATAAAACCATGTAAATAATTTCTAACTTTCAACTTGCAAAGTCAATGTAAATATGAATGCATTCCCATGTAATTAGATGTACATATTTCTTTTATTAACACTTATCCCCAAAAAACCTCCTAAAAAATTGCAAAATCTTTTTAAAAACCTACATAAAAAATTATAAATCCTTTTTCCAAAAATTCCTAAAAAGTTTAAAATAGAAAATTGCTTCACAAAAAGATTTTCTCGTGCATAACACATATCATTTGCATTTTTCGGAATGATCAAGACAATTGAACAAGTTTGAATTAAAGTCTGAAGATTAGAGCTTGGTATAGACCTTAATACACTTAATTTCAGAGGAACTCACTAAGGATTGGAATTAGAATACTTCTGGTTGCCTAGACTTAAATCTTTAGGTTCCATGAGACTATGCACATGAATTGATTCATTGTGTCTAACAAGAACCCTTCATATCATCCGTAAGACTCTTGAGACAGTGGCTTGACTAGAGACCTTGCTCTTAACAAAGCTCAACTCAGATGGGTTGTTGAAATATCTTGGAGTCTAAGTGGGGACGATACTAGTCTGCTTCGTCAAGGATGGCTCGGGAATCATTCCTGAGGATTACTAGAATCAGCACTTTAATCCAATTATTCTAGTAGCCATGACATCTAAAAACTGGAGACTGGATTGAGACAATGCTTCAGATGAGGAACAGTCTGCGGGTGTAACTTTTTCCAAGACCCTAAAAAATGGGTGGACTAAAAAGATGCAAATATACGCTAGGGCACAAATGAGAATGCAGAGTAATGTAAAGTCAATAAAAATCCTACACCATAAATTTCACTAAAAATATGAGCTTCAGTAAAAGCCTGCTTCCTTGTGAGGACTCGGTTACACCGACTGTGCTTCACAAGGGAATGAAGACTACACTGGTCCATTCCCAGTTCTTTTTCCATTCTTCTACCTTATTCCCCCACTCGATTGTAAAGACCAGTGATATCTGACCTTAGAAGGAAATATATGTCTCCACGAGGACGAGCTACCCGGAGAGCAGTCTCTTCTATTGTTAGCGGTTTGTCTGAGAAGAGCTAAAAATTCACATACATGGATATGTCATTTCAAAGTAGAAAGAGTATGCGACTGAGAGGATGGATCTAACCTGATCGTGAATAGAACTGGACGATAGGATTATGGAACCTAGGGTTGTTGTATCACATTTCCTAACCTTAGTATGGTTCCGAAAACACCAATAATCCAAAGGTCTCAACTGAGTTCCAAACTTCGATTTTAATAAGATAAAGTTAAGAGTCAAAAATCATTCCAAGTTCTTTCTTTCTTTTCTTTATTTTCTTCTCTGCACTTATAGGCATAAGTGTTTGCTAGGGACTAGCAAAGGCAAGTATAGGAGGGTGATGAATCTCCATTTCATCACCTTTATTCTTTCATTTTGGCCTTTTAACCCTAGCTAAATGCATGTATATAGCATTATTTTTCATAAAAATAACATCTACTAATTATGCTATAAATATTGTACAAAATACTATATTTAAAGACAACATAAAAGAATAAAGAAAAGAAAAGAAATGAAATACCATAAGTATTGAATAACCCTGAACCCTGAGACCTAGGCATCAAGATGCCTGGGATCGACAAGGAATAAAGTAGGGGGAGATAAGGGCAAAAAATGCAACAAATAAACTAGGAAAAAGAAATAAAAATCACATTAAAATACTACATAAAATAACAAATATTTTTCATGTTTAACTAAAAATTAAATAAATCATTTACTATTTCATTTTGATTTATTGTTGAATTATTTTCAGTTTTGTCTCTTAGCGGACATGTAGACCAATGAGGGGCCAGCCTTGGTTGACCCACCGGTCAACTGGCCCCTTTAATGCCCTAGGTCTGCTAGCCTTGCTGAGCACCCACTTCTCTCGAATTCTCCACTCCGATTCTTTCACCAAATCAGTTGAGTTCTTGACTTTTATCCCTCGATCAATGTTCTTTCATGCACCACCAATCCCTCAATCAATGGATCATCACCTCGAGCAGAAACCTCGGTCAAAGTCCTCCTTATACATATGTCCATCCCGCGCTCTCCATTCAAACTTGATCCCCTTTAGCCCTCGAAATCCCCAACTTCTCATGCGTTGAAGCTTCCTGGTGACAGCAGGAGACTCACCAGACCCGTTGGTGTGGAGGAAGAGTATTGGAGGCAAAGATCCGGACATCGCCAGCCGCAGCGGAGATCTTTCATGCTCCTTCATTTCTTGAGGTAGAGCCATAGTTATTTGCTCTATTTTTGTTCCTAGGTTTTAGGTTAGAGTAATTTAGGTTTTTATTTCAGTTAATTTCATATATTATTTCGTGAACTTTCAAAGTTGTAGTTCGTAGGAGCTGAGCTCCGGCGACTGTTTTCACCGTGCCCTCGTTGATCTCCGATTCACCATTCATCTCTGTTTCGATCCTCACCACTTCAGTTACACATCGCACACCATCATTCATGGATCAATAGACCAGGATTCCAACTCCACCGCTCACTGGAAGCCCGCCACCTCGACGCCATCTTCACCCATTTTGCCCAAATCAACCCCCTAGACCTTGCCTTTTGGGTACCTCGACTAATCTAGCAAGATCTAGAGGCCAAGGACCCCTATTGGATTGATTTTGTCCAAGTGGAAGGGTCCTGAAGCTCTGAAGCTTCATCGACCTTGTGGGATGTCGCTTGAGATTCTAGGACTTTCTGAAGCATCCAGTTGCTGCGGGGAGCCGTTGGGAGCATTTTAAGCCTTGTGACTCTGCCAGAGACCACCAGAGAAGGAAGCGCCCGATGAAAGCTCGCCTGACTTGTTGTTCTTCCCTATTCTTGGTGAAGAGCATCAACCATCAGATCTTCTTCGGCCTCCAGATCCAAGCACATCCGTTGGATCTAGAACCGTCCTCGACTACCCGATCATCCGTTGGGTTCTAATCTAGGTCACCCATCTCCAAAGCATCATCGATCGTTGCACGCTCGACACATGGATAAGTGGAACCGATTCGATCGTTCGCTAGAGCCTTAGTGGGGGTATTTCACATATTCAACACCCCACACTTTTGTCTTTTGTTTTTAGTCCATAAAGTTCAAGTTGTAGTTCAAAATATTTTGTATAAATTGCAGAACAACCCCTAAGATTTCATTTCTTGCTATTGGGTCCCTCGCCATGTCACCTCATGTGCTTGTGTGCATGAGGGGGTGGGCTTTTTGCAATGGACTCCATGCTTTTTTTGGTTATTATTTAGTCCATAATTTTTGCTTTTAGGATAAATTGCATGTATGCCCTGCTACTTTTTAGGAATTACATCTATACCCCTACCAATATTGTATGATTTAAATATTCAAGAAAATTTATGCAAAGGCCCTTAGACTTTTTATTTTTATGCTGAATTGCATTTATATTTAATTATAATTACATCTCAGTCCCTATTAGTGTATGCATTTTTATTTATTGTATTTCTATCATTAAAAATATCATTTTGCATCATAATTTTGCAGGAAATTTATTTTAAGTGCTTGACATTAATTAAAATCATACACATTTTTTGTAAGGCCATTTAAAATATTTTCCTATATTAAAATTTTAATTATTACATTTATTCCCTATTTGCATTAAAATTAAATAAAAATTAGAAAAATATTTTAAAAATTCTAAAAAGTAGGAATTATTTAATGCTATATTTTGAACCTACAGACCAAAAATCACTAAAAATATAAAAGAAAAACAAAAAATTACAATCCCTCTCTAAGCCTAAAAAAATATAAAATCCATAAAATTCTTCTTTCTATTTATGTAGTTTTTTATTATATATATATTATAGTAAAAATAGTTTTAGAAAATTTAAACTAATTATTTTAAAATCCAAAACAATCCTAGTAATATTATTACCTACTATTTTGTTGTTTTTATTCAATTTAAAGTGCAAAAAATAGTAAAAATTAAAAGCAAAATAGAGAAAATGAAAAAATGTAAAAAGATTTTATTTTACCCTTTTTTAGTATCTATAACTATATATATACTAGTCTATACTATATATTGCTACATTTATTCATATAATAATAATAATTATTAAAAATCTCTATTTGTTTATAAAAACCATTAAAAATATTATATTTAGGGTATTTCCTTATTTTTTATATATTATATTATATTATATTATATATATCTATTATATATTATATATTACCTACATATCTTGTATACATAATGAATATATTAAAAGAAAATATAAAATCAAAAAATATAAAAATTATAAAATTTAAAACAAAAAATGTATTTATAACTAAGAATTCCAAAAAAAATTAAATATTAAAATCCACAAAAAATAAAAAATCCCTACAAAAACACAAAAACATTCATGGTATTTTTAGTTATTTTTTGTAGTCTATCCACCTTTCTCCATGTGTACGAGCTCTACATATTTCACCTATACACATCTTTGTAGAGTTATAATAAATTTTAACTCCACATTTTTTCTGCATTTCTTGATCTATACTTTGGGTTAATAGTTGTTTGATTTGCAGTTCTCATTCGATCGCCATAGTGACGGTGTTCCCGCCTTATGAGGAACATCAGACCGGTGAAGATCGCTCCTCAACAATGATTCTTTTAGATAGTGACTTAACTTAGACAAACACCTTGCAAGTAGCTTAACACATAAGAGGTTGCGAGGGGCAGAATCCTCTAGTAAGAGATGTACACGTATGAAAACATACACAGCCACTTCGAGTGGCTAGTATGCTGATGACCGCTCCCGCACCCTATGTTAACTCGATCAATTTAATGACCAAATTAATTCAAATCATTCGTTGTAGTCGGATACGAGAGGGAATATCAAAAACCACTTTAATTAGATTTGAGTTAATTTCAAGCGGCAAAATTTTTTTACTTGGTGAAGTCCAAGGTCGAACTCAGGGAGGCATTTGTCTCCTTAGGTCAAATTTTAGCGAAATCCAAGTGTGAGATTTTCGGAGAATATATTTTCGGTCTTTTTCTATTTTCTATGCAAGACACATGTAAATATCAGGCCAATTCAAAGTTAATTCAATTAAGATATCAAATGAAGTCCAAAAATTATGAAACTTGGCCTGGTGATGGATTATGATGGAACTAAGCTACCCTAATTTTTTGGGGAATTTTTAGACACTAAATGAATTTACAGTGAATTAAACATGCAGACAAGGTGATTTTCACTAATTTATTTTTAATAAATAACAAATCACATCTTTTTCAGGAAATAAAATTATCCTAGAGAGTTTTAATGATAAGGAATCTAGGAAAATTTACAAACTTTGATTTCAACGTGAAATGAATTTATTAAAATTAAAATAAGAAAATCACTAAGGAATTTATTCAGGCCTCGATATGCGTGCAAATGACATGAAATTTTTATGCCAGGTTAAGTTCACTATCCTAGAGCTACTGTGAATTTTTGAGGATTTTTTGAATCACAGAAAATTAATTATAAATTAAAAGGTCTCACTGGGCAAAATATCACACAAATCAACCAATTAATTCATTTAAAAATCTACTGTAATTACAAAAATGTGACAAGTGGCACAATAGATGGAGGACAAGTTCTCAACAAAATGCAACTTTTGGAATTTAAAAATGATGTAAAATGAGACCTAGGGATGCGTGCAAAGACAGGGGTGTATTTGCAATACAAGAGAACAAAATTACATAAAGGAAATATGCTGACAGGGACTTAAATGCAATTACCTATAATGCTGGCGAAAGATGTGCAAATTCTCCACAAGCACGTGCTCCTCACATGTGGTCTGCTTCACAGGGACCTTTTTGTAATTTCAAAAAGTCCCGAGGGCCTCTGTGTAAAGTTCCCAAGCCGTACGTGCTCCTCACGTGGTCTGCTTAGGCTCGGATGGCTGCGGAGGCTCGGGGCTTGGCTCGGATGCTCCTGGAGGTTCGGTTGGAGGCTCGGCTAGCCTCGGGTGGTCCGAGCCTAGGGTCGAGGAAGAGGCTCGGACATCGTCTGCGTGGCGTAATGAAGACCCTTGGATCAAGCTCGATCCAACGGATGGCGGTGAAGAAGCATGGCAAGATCTCAGGCCGTCGGATCTAAGTTGATCCAACGGCTCCTGGGTGCTCCAGATGTGGGACACGTGGCTCGCTAAACGTCGTTAGATCTGGAAGGATCCAACGGCACCTGGGAGGCTCGGCTGAGTGGCGATGTGGCGCGAAATCGACCGTTCGATCGAGGTGATCGAACGGCAGCTGGGGCTTCTCCTCATATGGTCCTCCGCCGCCTGCGGAGGAGATGGCGGGGCTCCGATGACTAGGCCTTCGCTCTGCCCATCCCTCCTCGTGTCGATGAAGCTCTCCGAGGTGTCGGAGATATCCCAAAAGCTGTGTGGCGATGCGGCGAAGATGCTGGCGGTCTCAGGAGCTGGAGATGGCCGTCGGAGGTTGCTGGCGACGAAGCTCCAAAAGAACTCCGGTGAAGTTCCGATTAGTGAAGAAGTAGTACCTGCAAGTGTTAGAGGAGGAGCCGAAGCTCGTGCGTGCAATCGTGGAGGTGGGAGGATGGTTGGCGAGGCCTAAGGCGGAGGGAGGTGGTCTGGCGACGGTGCTCCGGCCAAGTGGCGGAGCTGGATTCTGGACGGTGAGATGAAGCATCTGAGGGTGGGAAGGTGTCCGCGAGGATGAGAACTCCGACGCGGAGCTCGGCGGAGTGGAATCGAGGCGAGAAGGTGGGCGGAGACGTCGAATAAAATGCGAAAAAAATGAAGCAAAATTAAAATGAAGATAAATCGGGGATGGAGGTGTTAGTGGTGACTTGGAGTAGGGAGTAAGAAAAGAAGGGGTAAAAGGGAAAAATAAATAATATAATAAAATAATATAGTAGGCAACAAAAAATAAAAATATCAATAGTAAAATAATAATAAATAATAAATCCGAAAATAATAAGATAAATCCGAAATTAATAAAATAATTTAAAAAATGGGTGACACGTGGTGGCTCCAGGAGCGACCACATGTCGCTCCCAGAAAATTCAAAGATTAAATGTAAAGAAAATCAAAATAAAATAACAAAAGGGATTAAATCAAAAAGAAACAACAAAAGGGATTAAATCAAAAAGTGGTCAACACAAAAGTTGCTCGTCTCGGCGAGATCTACAACTTTTGTGAAGGGCCAAAAATCAAAGAAAATCATCTGTACAAAATGTATTTTTGGGTGGTACCTTATAGATATAAAATACCGCATTTTATCTTTTGTGATTTTTTATCATTTTTCAATAAGAGAAAAATCAAAATAAAAATAGAGAAAATATGAGGAGAATATTTACAACTTAATCTAATTTTTTGGATTTTTAATAATGAAGAAAATAAAATGAGAAAATATAGGGGTAAAACGGTCATTATGTACAATGTACGAAAGGGGTCCAAAACCCAAGTTTTGCATACGAGCTCCGATTTTAGTGATATTGGTCTTGTTTCGAAGGTCTCTGAATGTATATTACTTTAAAAGTGAGTAGATCTAATTCAGACACTGTATGAGAGAGATATATGCATTTTAATGCTCCTAATTAAAATATTAGATTGAGGGTTTAATAGTCAATTTTACAAGTTAGTATTTTTTTTGATATTTTTCTTTAATTAGTGTTAGTCATATATACACAATAGAGTTAGTTTTATTAGATTGGGAGTTAGTATAAACTATATACAAATAAGGTATTTTATCTAATATACAGGTGAATATTTGCGAGTGAAATTGGCTTCTTATTTTATGCAAATATGAGTGCTAAAATGTAAATGTTATCAATGCATGCATGAATGCTAATTATACAATATATGTAGAAATATGCCTCTAATTACTCGGGAACAAAGCTCTATTTTCAACTTTTAGAGTGATGAATTGCAGATTCATCATATGCCCCAACCCAATCTAGTGGCATGAACATCTTAAGACGGGATGTTGTGGGTTGAACTAAAGCTTTAGATGAGGGATAATCTACTAGCATAATATTTTAAGACCCCAAAATATGGCCAGAAAAAAAGATTCTATATCGATCGGGGCAAAAAAGATCAATGCAGTGCAGCAAAATTTTCCACCAAAAAGAAGCCACTACACCAAATATACATACATGACTACAATGGTCCAAGCTTCAGAGAACATGCAAATATTAGTGGAGACTAGGCTGCACCAGCCAACTTCATAAGGAGATGTGGCCACACTCCAATTCTTTTCTTATTCTTCTATCTTCTATCCTCCTCGATTGTGGACACAACACGTATATGAACTTAGAAGGAAGTACCATGCTTCTTGAGGAAAAAGTAGTTAGACTGGGGAATTAGGGTCACCTTGCTAAGAGAAGGTTGTTTTTTGTCATTGCATATGTGGGGAGCTATGTATCACTTACACTTATACGGTACAAGTAAGATCCATAATCATCAGAATGTGCATATGAGGACTAGTTCTGACCTGACTGTCGATGCAAACTGAATAAATACTTGCGGAACCTAAAGGCCGTTGAGTCTTGAATCCTATTCCCAATAAGGTTTCGCTAAGTTAATAATCCAAAGGTCTGACCGAACTTCATACTTTGATTTTATGCAAATTAGTTTAAAAATCAAAATCGTTCTAAGTTCTTCCCTTTTCCTTTATTAATTTTCTTTTTAGTCACCTATTCTTCAAATAAGTGTATTCTAAGGGACTAGAAAAGGTAAAGTATAGGGGGATGATGAATATTAAGGATAAGGGAAAATCCTTAAGTGCATCATGGAAGCATGAGGATCACATTGTATGCGATCGTGAGTGACTAGTCGCACTAGTTGCTTCGGGCAACGAAATTTAAAAAATTTTCAATGCAATGGAACCACATGATCCAAGAACACTTATTGGATCGTTTCATCTAAACCACAAACAAGTATTAGGTTTACCTCTTGAAGCGTGGTTAGGGTTGCGCGCTATTTGGGTCAACCCGAACAACCCACCCAAACCACTACGAAGAATTTAAATAGATCATGTTATTTGGATTTTGGGTTGGATTTGACCTGATCCATAATATTTATTTGGTTTATGGACTGATTAATGGGTTCGAAGTAATGCACCCGACCTACCCAAAAAACCCAAATTGAAAATCAGATTAACCCTTGAAATACCCATTTAAAGAAGTTAAAAAAAAGACTTGTTGTACATTGGATCCATTCTAGATGCAAGCTACTTGCACCCAATCCACTGGACTCGCATACTACATGATGACTTGAGTCTCTTGATTTTGGTCTTTTGAATTTGGAATCCCTTCCAGCTGCAAGCTTATAGCTGCAGCCCTACCCTTGGAGGCCTAAATACTGGGGAGGGTACTCGTCTGCCTATGATTTACAACATTTGATTTATAGGAAACGGAGGGTGTTACCCATTAGGTGCTCTTCTTACTCTCATCTATTCTATGTTCCTGAAGCCTCGTTGCAGTCTTGTGCAAGAGGGAGAGGAAGGGAGAAAAGGAAATGGTAAAGGGGGAGGAAACCCATAACTACTTGCAGGTAAATCTTCCTTGCTTCTAGTCTACTTTTGATGGTATTTTTTTTGTATAGAAGTTTTGTTGAATTTTCTTGCCATCTCTATTAATCAACATCTTGTGATGAAAATAAATACAAAACTTGATTTCTGTGTCTCTGTGTATAGGGTTTTTTTATGAGGTTTCTCATTTTCTAATTGATTTTTTCAAAGTTTGGTTTTGACCCAATCCGATCGGCCCAAACCCAAGATCCAAATAGCTTCACCTGATTTAATTTGGTTGGGTCATGGGTGGCTATTTTCTAAACCCAAACCGAATTCAACCCGAATTATATTAACCCAAACCGATCAAATGCCCACCCTTAAGTATGGTTGCGATCGAGTCTCTAAACGAAGAAACCTCATGTCTCATGTCCGATACGATAGAGGAGATACTTGTGAGCGCATTGATGAGATGTGTGTTCCTCGCAATCCATGTTGATGATCCAAGCGGTGAATCTCCATATCTCATCACATGAGATCTGACGTCTTCTTTACGAGCGAGGCGCATCGAAGGAGAGGGGGATCCATGAGCAAACAATCCGACAACATAATGACGATGCTTCAACGATGGTGACTCTCTTTAGAGCTCCATGGTGGACGATCACAATGAGAGAGAGGGAGAGAAACTTGGCATGTACATAACGAGAGAGAGAGAGAGCATATGTTGTATCACTTGTTGTTACGTGAAGAGCAAGGATTGCCTCTTCTTATATATTATTTTGGTATCCATGGATATCAATCCGTAGACAACACAAAATTAATAATGATATTGGTTTGTGTTTCTTTCAATGGCTAAGATTTTGTTGTAAAAACATAACAACAATCAAAGTAATTTAGATTTAATATATATTGAAAAAAAATAATATTAATTAATCATAAAATTAAATCAATCAAGCATGAGATCATGGAATGGATATTACATCCTTCCATGGGATTAGAGTGGACGACCACCCGTTCCTAATGGGATTGGGTGGCCGCCCACCCTCCCATAAATGGAAGGGTGTAATCTCATGTAATCTCATGAGATTACATGATGGAAATCTCCAAGATTTACAACAACACTTGTTGTAAGCTATTCTAAAAAAATAATTCATAATTACTTATGAATATTGCAATCTTACCATTAGAAAATTGTGAATCACATTCACAACCCAAAATAAAATGTGATTTACATTTTCAATTAAGGGTTTTTATCACTTGTGCCCCTCTGAGATATCGCAATATCAGTTATGCCCCTATCTTTTTGGTAATATTAGTTGTGCCCTTCACTTCTTTCTCCGTTATCACTTGTGCCCTTTCGTCAGATTGACCGTCAAAAATTTAAAATAATCATGTTTTATTCAAACCATGGTGTGGTTAAGAAGGGTATTATGGTCCGAACAAAATCAGGGACAGAGGAGGAGCTCGAGGGAGGAGCTCGGGGCGGATCGCGACGGAGGGAGGGGGAATCGCAGGGGGCGGGGGCGACGGGGAACAAGGGGCAGCGCGGTACAGGGGCAGGGGGAGCAGGGGTCAGCACGGGACAGGGGCAGGGGGAGCAGGGGGCGACGTGGGGAGGGGGAGCAGGGGGCGGCGCGGGGCAGGGGGAGGGCCCAAGAGGCGGCACGGGACATGGGGAGGGCCCAGGGAGCGGCATGGGACAGGGGGGAGCAGGGGGCGGCGCGGGGGAGGGGAGGGGGCGGCACGGGGCAGGGGGAGGGCCCAGGGGGCGGCACGGGGCAGGGGGAGGGGGAGTAGGGGGCGACGCGGGGGAGCACAGGGTGGCCTAGGGGAGCATGGGGGCAGTGCGGGGAGGGGAGGGGGCGGCCCAGGGGAGCACGGGTCGACGCGAGGGAGGGGAGGGGGCGGCCCAGGGGAGCACGGGGCGGCGCGGGGGAGCATGGGGCGGCCAGGGGAGCATGGGGCGACGCGGGGGAGGGGAGGGGGCGACCCAGGGGAGCACGAGGCGACGCATGACAGGAGGAGAGGAGGCCCAGGATGAGGAAGAAAATGGGGGAATAGGAGGAAGAAGAGGATGAGAGAGAGGGTGTCAAAATGACCACTGAACCTTTTTTTAAAAATTAATTCCGCTTATGTCCTCAAAGTTAACGTATGTTTGCACTGTCGATGGACGACAACTCCCAAGGGGCATAATTGATAAAACGACAAGAAGTGAGGGGCACAATTGATATTACCAAAAAGATAGAGGCATAACTGATATTGCGATATGTCGAAGGAGCACAAGTGATAAAAACCCAAAAAATAAGTATATTCATGCAAAATGAATGACCCCACAATAAAAGTCTGCAGCCAAAAAGAACACAAGTATGCATTCAACAGGCAAGGATGTCAGGTGCATCCATGCAAATTATCCAAAATAATATAGCCGTGAACGGGTAGGGTCGGGTCCTCCTGGAGCGACCCCGCTCCCCGCACGCAACCGAACTCAACGCACCAAGAAGCCTGTGCTCCTTCCACGAAGCTTCTTCTTGTCTCCCCCCAGCGCTCACACGCCCGTCTCCGTCCCAACTTCGGCAGCAGCAGAACGAGGCCAGCCACGCAAGGAGCAACGCCGCCGCCACCAATATTAATACTGCACCAGAGAGGCGAAAGGCCCATTCTCGCTCCCACACGGCGCGAGGAGTGGCGGGAAGGGACGTCTTCCGGCCTTCCAGCTTCCGGATTAGGGCTGGGCATGATCGTCCCCGACGTCTCCTAGGGCATTCCACGCAATGGTACGTCCTCTGTTCCTGCTGATCCCTACGATCTGTCTCTGATCTGGGTGGGAGTCGCCGGATCTTCGATTTCTTGCTGATCAGATCCGCAGTCCTTGTCACGCGATCTCGTTCGACGGTCTTGGGAGCGCGTCTTTTTAAATGGACGCGCGTTGGTTATAATCTGCTCGCTTTAGGTTTAGGGGACACGTGTCCTTTGGTGTGACGGCTGTGTTTGGTTCCGAAGGAACAAAGAGGAGGGTGGGATCGGCTTTATTGGCGTAAGGATTTGATGGGTCTATGGAACACGATTTTTCACATGCAGTCGATCCCATGGTAAAAAAAAGGAGAGTTTTTGAGATGTCTGTTTTTGTTGATAAGGCGATCGACCCTTGAATTGTGGGATGCACCGCATTATTTGGGTGCAAGATAATTATAGAAGATTACGTGGCACTTATTTATACTGCAAGTGGATGATTTCCTGGCTAAAGTTACATATGTCTTGCAAGGGATGAAGATTCTAATATGATTGCAAATGCAAATTTCTGGGAGTTGAAATTTACTTAAGGCATATCGCGTTAATTTCTATGACATTTAAAATTCGTTGAGAAGGAGGCCAATGAAATAACTTAACGGTTGATATTTTATCGAAAGGGAACTTACAGTCTGATAAAATCAATGCATTTTCCCTGAATAAAAGCGATTGCAAATGTGATATTTGGAAGAGTCAAGCCTTGCGTTGTTCACCATGCCACTCAACGTGTAAGCATCTTCAACCCATTATATGCGAAGAAGGCCATCTGATAGGATCACCATTAGTGCATATAGATCCGTATATATCCAAAAATTAGAGACACTTCTTAAAGCACATTGTGTACAAATGAAAGAACAACGAATCATCATCGAGAAGGTGCTATCTGGATATCCCTCATATATAGCCGAATTGGTTTGCAAGGAGAAGCTTCATGAGAGAATTGGTTTCTTCTTATGGCTGTTCAGGAGACAGAGGCTGATGACGAGGGACCGATGTGCCAGGCTTATGGGAATCGCCTCTGACAGGTGCCTTCTCTGCAGTGAGGCGATTGAATCCGTTGAGCATCTGTTCTTCAAGTGCCCCATGGTGATTCAGATATGGCAGGGGGCCGGTTTGGCCTGGTGCTGCACTGAGGATCTCCAGTTGTTCTGCGACGCGCTTCTGGCCAATAAAGATAGACCTCGGAGGGAGTTGCTTTATCCTTTGGCCGTACTGTGGGCTGTTTGGCTGGGTAGGAATGATTTGCTTTTCTCGGGCCAACGCTTCTATAAGGAGAACGTGGGGATTCATGCCAAGCGTTTGGTGGAGGAATGAGTCTTGTAACTGCTCTCTCTTTTGGGCGTGTGTTTGTATTATCCTCCTTGCTTCTATTTTCGCTTTTTGAATAAAAGTTGGGGCGAACACCAACGAGTATCTCCCCCTCATTTCAGGATTTCAAAAAAAAAAGCCAAATATATAGAACTCAGAAGAGGTGGAAGATGGCAAAAACGAAATCTCCTAATTCACGGATCCCAACTTATTCTCAAATATGTATATGAAAAGTGTTAAAGGCCTTGCCAGGAGGGCCAAGTTCATACGTTGAAGGTCCTCCGACGACCCCTTTCCTTCATAGATGAGCATACAAATGACCAATCTAGCAAGTTCACCTTCATCTTCCCAATTCGGGGACACAATTTTTTGCTTTGTTTAAGGTCATGGGGAAAGTCTGTTTCATAATTGTATAGAAGGTTTCGTACCTCGTTCTCTCTTCCTTTGGGCTCAGGCCATTTCCTAATACTGATCCCATTGCCTTTACTCCTAGCACTGATCACAACTCTATATACTGGACGCTTCGAAAAGAGCTAAAAGCATCAGAGAACAGAAAAACAACACTAGCTAGATTGTGAAGCTGTACTAGAGAATTTTTCTCTGCGAACTCTGGGGGTCAATGTCTTTTCTATTTCTTTGCTAACTCGGATCTTCGTGGGCTATACATTCGGGCAGAACTGTGGGGGATTGGACAAGTGTGAGGTAGGGGAAACATGTTTGGGATTAAGTATGTATTCAGAAGTTTTGAAAATGGTTGGTTTAGAAACAAAATATATTTATAATTTTCTGTAGGACGGAAACGAACCATAACTAAGTGAACAAAACGTGTTGATGTTTTGTGATTATCTCAACATGCCTGCAGCCTGAACATACATTCAAGTTGGCTTCTGTTAAATGCTGTCTGAAACCAGTTACACTTTAGACAAGTCAGACAGTTCTAGGCTAGTTGATGCTGGTGAAAAGTGGTAGTAGTCTACGTTTCTTTTATGTGGATTATTTTTCTTAAAGGACTATAAAATTCACATTAATTTCTATATGTACTTGCATTTTTTTGAAAAGCTTATTTTGTTTAAGAAATGATGACAAATGGAGTTACAAGCAGCTACCCATCACATAACACCAACTCAATATAAGGCCTGGCACATCTACAACCTCATTTATCTGTAATCATATACCCCAAAGTTAAGCTAATCTTTTGCAACATTTCTCTCTTCTAATATTGGATCAACTTAGTCCCACTCCTTCTACCTTCATTGAAGTTGCATTAAAAAAATCAAAATAGGATGGATCCTCCCAAGAAATCTCGACTCTTCCAAATCTCCTTTTGAAGGAGCAATCGAAGAAAACATGATCTGTCTGCCTCTTAGTGACCACAGACGAGACAACAAGCATCACAATTAGGAATCCATCACCTCATGTATATCAGTGTTCACCAATCTCCATCTTCTAATTTCTAAAGAGCCAAACATTGTTAGGAACTTTAACATTCTAGATGCACTTACAATCACACAAAGTTGCAATCGTAAAGCTAATCTTGTAAAAGTAATTCTTCAAAGGAAGCAAAATTTAAGAACAGAAAGACATTGCATAGAAAAAAGGAGTTGTTTTACATAAAGCATTGCTTTGACCATACTGAGATGTCGAATAAGGATGCCACAACAAGTATTCTTCTCTTTCCAAGTTGGCTAGAATGGATTAGCATCATTAGTTAATGTAGTAGAGGATGCTTCCATAAGTGACTAGAAAATGCTCTAGTGAAGCAGTAAGATTGTCCACGATATAACGGATTAAATACTTGTTTTTTCATCATTGACCCATATTTAAGGTGTCAGATGGGTGTATTGAGGAAGGATGGAAATCGATGTTCCAATGTAAGAAGCCCAAGCTCGAAAGGGGTTTAGGGATGGCTGTGGTGATGGTGAATGATTGGGATGCTCACATGGGAAGTAGGTGGCTACCCTCCAAGGCAAGTACATCATGCCGTGACATGAGGATCAAATGTTTCTGTTGGGAGAAACGAAAGATATGCATTAGACGTACCCTAGGGCTCTCTTATATAGGAGAAAAGCCCTTGGGTTAATTACATGATAAGTACTAGAATAATCAGAAATTACATAAAAGAGATAGAAAACTATATTTATCTTAACACTCCCCTCCAAGCTGGAGCATATGTATCTATCATGCTCAGCTTGGAACAACACTTCTGAAATGGGCTTCGAGATAGAGCCTTGGTAAAGATATCTGTCGTCTGATCTCTTGTAGATACATGAGAGGTAGATATGAGTCCTTTCTGTATCAAGTCTCGAGTGTAATGACAGTCCATCTCGATATATTTTGTACGTTCATGGAAAGCAGGATTATTCGCAATGAATAGTGCAGCTTGATTATCACATAAGAGCTGCATAGGAAGAGGAACTTCTATGGTAAGATCAGTTAACACCGATCTAACCCACATCATCTCTGCACTCCCTTGAGCCATAGTTCTGTATTCAGATTCTGCACTTGATCTAGCCACCGCAGTTTGCTTTTTGCTTTTCCATGAGACAAGCGAGTGTCCAACAAACACTGCAAACCCCGAAGTAGACTTTCTGTCTATGGGACATCCTACATAGGTTCAGGAAAGCGGTATGCGTATGCGTTCGGACAGGTCACTGAATAGCGCTTAAGCGGTATGCGGGGGCATATGCGGGGTATATACGGTTCTACGCGGTTTCCTAGTTTTTTATTTAAAAATAAATAAATATATACAAAAGTGACTACAGAACTAAATTTATGTATAATTGTGGTCCAACAGAAGATCTAAGAAAAATAACTTTCATAGAGTTCAAAATAATATCTATCAATCAAATATCAATACTTCAACAGAACGGTTAGCACACAAAATAATTGACAACAATCAACAAAATAAAAAAGTTAGCGCACAAAATGCCTCTATTATTGAATATAATGCCATTTATCTACGTCGTTATATTTATAATTGATCCTCCATCAAAAGTACCGAACTTTACATATAATATATTACATTCATAATAACTATTAGTTGACTTAATTAGTTTCCTAAATTATTAGTATATTATTCTTTTTCTTCCTTGCGTGTTTACTCCAATCTCACAGTACAACTACTTTGATGATGGATATAAATGGTCATGGAATGCTTGGTTGGCATACATGCAAAAGTAAGGAAAACATGGCACAAATAAAACAACAAAACATGGCACAAATTAAAAAATAAATAATAAATAAAAAAATGGGTATGCGGCCGCACAGACCGCATATGCGGCCGCATAGCCCGCATATGCGGCCCGCATAAGCGCACAGGGCGCATAATGCGGGGTTTCAGGAAAGCGGTGCGCTGAGGGCACCGCATACGCATATGCGGCCGCACGGGCCGCTTTCGTGAACACTGGTCAGCATCTGCACAAGCAGTTACATCCAAGGAAGAATCCCTACTGAATAAGAGTCCCGAACCGGGTGAGTTCTTCATATATCTCAAAATCATAAATATAGCATCCATATGTGCCTTTCTAGGATGCTCCATGAATTGACTTACTTTGCTTACAGCAAACATAATATCTGGCATGGTGATAGTAATGTATAGAAGCTTTCCAACCAGTTCCCTGTACCTCCTGCTATCAACTTCTTCAGTATCTTCATCATACAATTTCATACTTGTATCCATGGGAGTCATGGCAGGCTTACACCCAGTCATACCTATCTCGGAAAGGAGACCCATGACAAACTTTCTCTGGATCATCACTAGACCACGATGATTCTTGGCAAACTCCAATCCCAGGAAGTAGCGAAGGGTACCAAGGTCCTTGTTCATAAATTCTCTACCTAGGAACTTCTTGGCTATCTGAATTCCCTGAGCATCATCTCCTGTAATAATAATATCATCTACATACACGAGAATGGCAACCGTACCTCTATGTCTTCTGGACAAAGAGCGAGTGGTCTGCAATGGACCTCTTAAACCCCTGTTGCTCAATCAACTCTGACAGCTTTTGGTACCAAGCTCTAGGGTTTTGCTTCAGGCCATAAATTGCCTTATGCAATCTGCATACCTTCTGGGACTCCCCACTCAGCAATAAACTCAGGTGGCTGCTGCATGTAGACTTCCTCCTGAAGGTCGCCATATAGGAATGCGTTCTTCACATCGAGCTGAAATAATGACCAATCACACGAAACAACAACTGCTAGTAAGACCCGAAGCGTTGAGTGTCTCGCTACTGGAGAAAAAGTATCCTGGTAGTCTACCCCATATGTCTGGATAAAGCCACGGGCCACCAACCTAGCTTTGTAGCGGTCGACACTCCCATCTGCATTTTGTTTAATGGAAATATCCATTTGCAGCTGACAATCGATGCACCTCTTGGAGCCGAGACAATCGTCCATGTCCCTCTTGACGTTAATGCCGCCATTTCTTCTTCCATGGCTTTACGCCACCTGTTGTCTTGTAAAGCCTCCATATATGTTCTGGGTATAGTAACCGCCGAAAGTCTTACAACAAACTTCTTGTATTCTTCAGAATGATTATCCAAAGAAACATGTGCATCAATGGGTAGGTGGCACATTTGTGCCGAGGCTTTCTAAGTGCAATAGGAATGTCCAAATCTGCATCCTCACTGTCTTTTGTAGCAGAATCACCATGTGTTTGTTGTAAAACACCAGTGCCATCAGTAGGAATACTATTATCAAGACATACCTCAGGCGTGCTGGATGATGTGGAAGGCCCATGAGCAGAAGAGCTAGTAGTTGTCCTGCGAGTGTACACAATTGGTAAGAATTTGGGCGCAGGTGGAGGAGGAGGTGGTGGTGGTGAATCTGGAGATAATTTGTTCAGGGTCAGATGTTGGAAGAGATGGAGGTGGAGGAACAATTATGTCATCCATAGTATTATTGGAGAGCCTGTCACCTGTAGGAGAGAAGTACATGGTGGACTCAAAGAAAGTAACATCAGCACTAACATAATAACACCGACTCACTGGATCATAACAACAATACCCTTTTTATGTACGAGGGTACCCAACAAATACACATTTGATAGCTCTTGGTGAGAGCTTATCACGACTAGGGACAGAAATATGCACAAACGCCACAGATCCAAAGACACGAGGTGTCATGGAGAATAGGTCTTTCTCAGGAAATGCAATCAAGAAAGGAACGTTTTCTCCAAGAACAATAGACATCATACGATTTACTAGGTAGCAAGCAGTAAGAACGGCCTCCCCCCAAAAGGAATGGGGGGTAAGATGACGGTCTTTGCGTTCTGCCACACCATTTTGTTACGAAGTGTAACTACACGAAGTTTGGTGAATAATGCCCTGTAAACTGAGAAAATCTGACAAGTGTAATGTAGAAAACTCCAAGGCATTATTAGTGCGAATCACTTTGACATTGGTAGAGAAGATATTATTAACTTCAAGAATAAATTTTCGAATAATAGTACCAGCTTCAGATTTATGTTTCAACAGAAAAACCCATGATAGTCGGGAATAATCATCCACAACAACCATGTAATAACGATGACCCTGAAGATCAGGGACACGACTTGGACCCCAAATATCAAAGTGAAACAACTCAAACGACCGACTACTATGACGACTCGGACGACCAGGAAACAAAGATCGATGGTGCTTTCCAAGTTGGCAGGCTTCACAATCCAATGCAGTGCGGGTAGATATCTGTGGTAAGACATGACACATCTTCTATAGAGGAAGATGGTCAAATTGAAGATGCCAAAGAAATGGAGAAACAGATCCAGATGGAATAGTAGCAAGTCCAACACTTGGTGATATAACAAGCCTATACGAGCCTCGCTGCTCACGACCACTTCCAATCATCCTGCCAGTCAGTATGTCCTGAAACACGAAAGTAGAAGGGTCAAATATGGCACGACAATGTTGATCTTTAGTAAGCTGACTGACAGACAATAGGTTCATCTTAAAATCAGGTGCATGTAAGACATTCTGAAGACTTAAGGAAGGTGTTAGAATAATCTCCCCCTGACCAATGATGGGTAAGCGAACCCCATTGGCAATGACTACAGAACGTCCTGGCGTAAGTGCTCTGTAGGTATTAAAATTGCATTCTGTCGCCACACATATGATGGGAAGCCCCAGAATCTATGATTTACTCTGTCAAGTCTGAGCAAGTAGTACTGGTAAGCCTGTAGTGGATACATGAGGAGCTGGATGCCGCTCTGGCAGGAGCTGCGCTTCTGTAGATCCCGGAGAAGGAGATGTTGGTGTAGCCATCATCTCACGGAGTCTGGAGACTAAGTCGTCAAAGCGAGCATCTGGGAGAGGCATTGTTGTAGCCTCAGTCTGCTCTCCAACACGTGCAGTGGCTGGAAACCCATGCTTATGAAAGCATGCGTCCTCAGAGTGGTCAGGACGGTGACAATGAGTGCATGGGCCACGATGTCTGCCTTCCCCTCTACCACGAGGGCCACGACCTCGAAAATGTGACGATTCGCCTCTGCCACGGGTGGCACCCATAGCTGAAGGAGTAGGTTGTGCTGTAGTCGCTGTTGTACTAGTAATCCTACTCAATCTCTTAAACACCTCCTCCATGGGAGGAATACTCTCGCAGTCAGAATTTGAGTACGGGCTGCATCGTACTCAGGATCAAGGGAGGATAGAAATACCTTCGTCATCGTGACATTCCGATATGACTGTTGTTGTTACATACTAGTCGTAATCGGCATGAAGCTATGCAGTCTCTCGACTGCCCCTTAGATGAGAGAAATGGGCATGGAGTGGCCTTCCATTCTGTTTGATGGAAAAGATGTCGAATTGCAGCTGAAGGATTTTGCTCTCATTCTTCGACTGACCATATGTTGCAGCCGGTATATCCCACATAGCCTTTGGTGTGGGTTGATTCACGATGTCATTTGCAATCTCTGTAGTCAGCGTCCCAGAGAGCCATATACGGGCATAAGCATCATCTTGCTTCCATGTTGCATTCGCTCAGTCTTGTCTTCCGGCTCAGAGTCAGTCAGTATGTGCTCCTTGTTGTGGCACTGCATCAGGGTTCGAAACCATGGCCTCAAATTTTAGCGAAATTCCGTCGAATTTCTGTCGAATATCGATATCCAGTCGAAATCGAAAATCAACCGAAATGACCGAAATATGGAGGTCCAAGTACAAAAAATGACTGAAATGACCGAAATTTCGATCGAAATTCCACCAAAATTCCATCGAAATTCTGTTTTGGTCGATAACGAAATGGTGGCCGAAACAAGCATTTAGGGCCTTGTTCGAAACTGCATGGACCAGAGTTCATAATTGGTCCTGTCCATCTTTACTATAGGGGCTGAGCCTTTGAAGGCACCCGAAGATGTAAAGACGTCACCCTTGTTCTCTAACATGATGGAAGAAGAGCCGCAGACTGACGGAGGTGAACAAAGTAGTCAGTCTACAGTATCATATGAGGGATTGGTGGTATGTGTAGACTCATACAACCATCCCTAATCTCCATGGAAGCGCCGAGCCTAGTCCGAAGGCAACAAGGATAGTGCCGGGGGTGGCTGGTCCCACGCTTAGGATGCTAAGGGCGCTCAGAGGAACAGTCGGCGCAGCGTAGACAACCGTCGGGGGGGTACGGCGACGGGCCGCAAGTGGTGGGGCGGCTCGGAGACGGCGCGTGGCTGCTAGTGGGCGGCGGCGGCACAAGAGCCTAGCGGAGGCGGCGCAAAAGCCATGCGGAGGCGGCTGGATTACCGCTGGACAACGACGAGTCGCCGAGGGTGCCGGAGGAGAGATGCGGCGACGACGGCGCGGGGGGAGGGGGAGCGGTGGGGGGGTGTTTAGGGTTAGGGTTTGGGTAGGATACCGGGACCCCGATCTAGGACCATTGCTCTGATACCATGTTGGGAGAAACGAAAGATATGCATTAGACACACCCTAGGGCTCTCTTATATAGGAGAAAAGCCCTTGGGTTAATTACATGATAAGTACTAGAATAAACAGAAATTACATAAAAGAGATAGAAAACTATATTTATCTTAACATTTTCCATTGTGAGGTTCGTGATCACCTCACACTAGCGCAGAAAATTGCCCAAACCAATGCAAAAGGAAAAGTGTTGTCCTCTTACCCAAAACCCCACACAGATCTTATATCTGTCCAGAATCCTGGGCAACTCCGTCCGACAAGCCAAGGCATGCTCGCTCTACACCAAACCTGAGCTGAGTACGAGCAGGAGAAAAGCAGATGCTCTAGATCTTCCGTCGCCTCCCCTTATCTATCACAAGTGACATCCTCCGCCCCCCATCAATTGCCCTCTATGCCATTCGACGAGGATTCTGCCCAACTTAAATAACCATAGAAAGATCTTGTTCGGACCTGGAACTTGCTTCTCCAAATCATATGCACATCTACGTCCATCTCCTCCTCGACTTCTTTCTCCCCCTCCATAAAAAACCAATATGCCTTCTTGATCGAGAATCTGCCATGCGATGGTCCTTCTTGTCGCACCAACTCTATGAACTCCTCGGCCCTTTGCTTTGAAAGATCCGAGGAAAAAGTTGGAGACATAGAGCTCGTGTCCCACGCCTGCTGCACCAACTCCTCTTTGTCTGCTGCCAACTGCATCGGCCTCGGGTATCGCTCCCCCAACACTCCATCCCCCATCCAGTCGTCCCGTCAAAAATGAAAATCAGCTCCGTTTCCAAGAATGAGCCTCAACTTAATTGCCAATCCCGGAATCACCTGCATAATGTCCCTCCGCAAAGATGACGGAAGACGCCCAATGGCTACCTCCAATGAAATCGAAATCCCGTAAATCTTCCTCAGCAGTTTGCATATGACTGTCCTCCAAATCGCTCCACAGTCGAATCACCCATTTGCCATGAATGCCTTGTTCATCTCACCCACTCACAGGACAACCAGGCCATACTACTCTTCGACAAGGTTACCCTACTCCGATTCACTAGATGCATGCCCCTCATAGATTGCCTCTCGTTTGACCAAAAAACCCTCTTCATCAAAGCCTCCGTCCTCTATCGCACCTCGGTAGGCAACATCCTCGTAGAGCGAAAGAAAATAGGATGGTCGAAAGAACGTACTTCAGGAGAATCAACTTCCCTCCCCTTGACAACATCCTCACCTTCCATTCCGTCAGCTTCCTTCCAACCTGTTCAGTTACCCCCTCTTGTCCCTCATCTTGTGTCTTCCCATCACCAACGACATACTAAAATACGTGATCGACAGCGTGGCCTTTGGGCACCTCAGTGCCGCCGATGCGCACTGCACCTCCAGGTCAGAGAGCCCTAAAGGAACCACCTCAGACCTACCCCTATTCACTCGAAGCCTCGACAGCTCTCCAAAAATATCCATAATGCATGACGCTCTTCTGATCTTGTCGTCCTCAGCTCCCGTAAATTGAATAGTGCCATCAACATACTGTAAAAGCTGGGTGGATATGTCTTCCCTCCTATAGCCTGAACACCAGCCCTCAGATCCTGCCAACCTCATCATAACAGCTAATGCGTCAGCAACAATAATGAACAAGAGTGACGCCAAAGGACAACCCTGCCTGATCCCCCGTTGAGGTTAGAAAAATCCCCCTTCTGGTCTGTCGTTAACCAGCACAACATGTGAGCATGCCGTCACACAACGCTTGATCCATGCAATCCATAAATCTGGAAAACCCATCTTCTCCAGAGAGGCCCAAATGAACCTCCAATCCACGCAATCGTATGCTTTGGGAAGTCAACCTTCCAAAGCACGCCCTTTATCTTGTTCCTCCTCCAGTCTATCACCATCTCCGAAGCCAATACCAAACCATCTGTCATCTGCTGCCTCGGTACAAAAGCATATGCTCTGACGAAATTATCTGATTGAGCATCCCCTTCAAGTGGTTCGCAAGGATCTTGGAAATGATAAGATATAAAGGATAGATAAAGCAATCGGTCTAAAGTCCTCCATCCTGGTCGGCACATCCTTCTTAGGTAGTAAGAAAAGAAGTGCCTTGTTGGACCTCTCGAAACGCCGATTGCCCTCACAAAACTCCAACAACACCTCCATTACATCTCGCTTCACCACCTCTCAGAACTCCCTGTAGAAGCCCATCGGGAAGCCATCCTGTGACCCGGTGCCCCATGTGCATTCAACTGAAAAAGCACCCTCTTTGCCTCATCCTCAGCAAATTCACTGATCAACAAGTCCGCCTCCTCGCCAGAGATATGTGATATTCCCCTCCATTGCCATCCCTATCCGACCCGCGATCCCCTTCTCCCAAAAGCCTGGAAGTACGCTCGTAGTGCTGCCCCCATTTCACGATCACCCTATACAACCTCACCACCAATCGACCGAGTGGATGAAATTCCTCCGTCTCCTCCCACAAGCCATGGCATGGAAAAAATGCATGTTCGCATCCCCCTCTCGCACCCATCGCTACCTGGACTGCTATCTCCAGGCCACTTCCTCTTTCTTATCCTCGCTAAGGATCTCATCCAGATACCCTCTTCTCTCCCCCAGTTCTTCCTCTCCCAAAGCATGTTCATCCTCAAGCCTGTTTAGTCTAACCACCCCCTCACGTGCTCTGGATCTTCTCTCCCTTCATTTGAGCCGGTTCACCCTATTGTAGGCCATCAAAAATCTCCTGAGCTCGACCAACTTTCATGCAAACCCGGACATTGCTGGGCCCCTCAGTCGACAAGCACCCTAGAACTCTGCAACAGCCTTCCAGAATCCCTCCTCCGGCAACCATGTCCTTTCAAAAATGAAGTACGAGGGCTAACAACCTCTCCTAAGTACCACAATAGCGATGTGTGATTCGAGTATGCTCTGGGCAACTCTCGGACCTCAGCCATAGGAAATAGCAGGAGCGTCTCTGTGGACATCATAATTATGTCAATGCATGACCAAGATCTCAAGTTTCACCACGTGTACATACATCCCGCAACATCAATCACTGGAGCCCAAGCTCGTCCACCATCTCACAGACCTCCGCATAGCTGCTATCTCTCCTTCCCTATGCCCCCAGCCGATCCTCTGAGTGCAAAGTCGCATTGAAATTTCCCTCGATGATCCATGCCACATCCGGGAATCTAGCCCTAGACAACATCAGCTCATCCACTAGCGCCATAGAGTTGACCCCACCGCAGGGGCCGTAAACATTAGTTGCAACAAACCTTGTTTTATCAGCCTTATGCTGCAACAACATGGGGAGTGAATCCCGTTGTCGCACCTCTTCCTCCACCTCAAATTTATCTCCATTCCAACCCGTTGCGATACCCCCTGCATCCCTCAATGAGGCAATCACTTTGACCTCCCCCAGCATGGTCCTCCCAATCTCACTCCACAACCCCTCCAAATTTCGTGAGATTTTTGTTTCTTGTAGCATTGCCATGTCCACCCTTTGCTCTGACAACTTATTTTTCACCGCCATCCTCTTCTCACTCTACCCCCAAACCCTTGACATTCAAAGAGACCACATTCATTGAGAACCAACATATCCCCCCTTTGGCGACACAACTACGACGCAACTCATCACCTCCCTTTCAAGGCTCCCCCCCGCCAACCTTTTTTCACCCCAGCATGCGACTCCAGCCCACCAACACCTTCCATTACCCTCCGAAGCAACCACCCAGGAGCACCCCCTCCTCACTCAGCCCCCGCAATACCTCCAACCCCCGCTACTTGCCACCTAGGACCGCACCCCCTTATGACAAAACCTCATGGGGTAACACATCCAGCTTTCGATAAATAACCGAGCGCCGCTTCCTCTTCCTCTTCTGCAAGCTACTCCGGGCATACCGTTTCCCAAACCACCCCAGCTCCTCTGCTTCACAGCTCTGAGCCGCCACCAGAGGAGGCCACCCTCGTGGCTCCACAACACTTCCCAGGCCCTGAGGTGCCTCCCTCCGACCCACATGATCTGCCGAGGCCCCCGCTGCCTCCTTCGAACTCCTAGGTTCCACCTCTCGAAGATCCTCAGTGCGCTTTGAGGCCCCATGCTCCAGCCAAGAGCTCTTGCCATCCAACCGGAAAGGGTCATGCTCCTCCAGCTATATCGGAGCACCAACGATATATTGCTTCGCCATCTAACCTAGATTCGGATCACCTGAGATAACGCAACCAAGGGGTCAACCGTGCCAATGGTTCTCAGGCCCCAAAGACGAGTTTGATCGCCAACACTCAAAGATGCAGATACCCCTAGATCCGCGAATTCTGCTCGAGGGTCCACCTCAGCCCACAACCCTGTTAGGCCGACCTGAAACCACCTCTACAAAAGAGGCCCGCTCCCGATACATGCCGCCTCGATATTCGGGTTCATGACTTGCATCACAAGCCATCCCACTTTTCTTAAATGATAGGTCTTTTTGAAAAGGGTCGAAAGCTGATCTTTCCCCTTCCGGTTGCTTCTTCCCCAACAACGCTTCCTCTGCCCCCGTGCAGCTGAGCTCCATCTCGTCCATCATCCACTCTTCACGCACTTCCAAGCTAAAGGATGCCCAGCTGAACCGTACCTCGAGAAATGCAGGCAACACCCGCTCCTAACCGTAGTCTTTCACCAGCATCCATGGCAACTCGCCACCACAAAGACCATTGGCAACGATACTTGTCACCTTCAAAATCGACGCCAAAACATCTTTGACCACTGCAAAGCTCCACCCAACGAGCAGAACCCCTTTGATCGAGAAGACCCTTTCCCTCCTCCTAGAGTCACATCATCTCACAGGAGAGGGATCCTCCAGTGCACCAAACCCACCGCCTTGCACGAGGTGGATCAGCTTCCCCACTTCTTTCGGCGAGAGGCTCTTAAGCCGTTTCTTTTCTTATTTTTTACGGCTTTTTCGTCTCACATTTTTTTATATGAGCCTCTCTTTTTTCGTATGTGCTTCTTTTTTCTTTTATTTTTTTTGACAGTCGCCCATATTGGGCGTGGACTTTCCCACTCTCCTTTCTTTTTTTAAACAAACGAAGGACCATCTCCCCCTTTTTTCTAAAAAAATGCCTTCGGGCCCGCTCGAGCCCCTTGAATAAAACATGCCCCATTTCATATTAGGGTTCCCAGGCAGGGAACCCTCGTCAAGGAAAAACCGTCGCCCCTTTGATGGCGGGCCTTATCTCGTGTCGCCAGGGTTCCCAATCGGGGAAACCCAACCATCGGGGCCACTGGTGATCGTGGAAGGGACGCCGCTTGGAGCTTTTCATCGGAAGGAGGAGGTCTGCGATGGGGCATCGCCTGCGCGAGGAATGTCTCCTGGAGCGGCATGCCGGCTCCACCTGGAGATTGCAGCGGCGAAGGAGGCACCGCCTTCGCCTGGAGGTAGTGTGCACGAGATGGGAGTCCACGCTAAGGGATGCGCGCGTGGGACTTGTGCGGTTAGGGCTCGCCACCTGATGCGCGATGGCCCGCCAAGAGGTACAAGCTCTTCTGCTTGGGGCATCGACTAGGCTCCTCCGCCATGGTGTAAAGTTTGCGAGATCTCCGCTTGGAGCTCGTGTCGCTGCCGCCACACACTATTGTTGGGATAGGGCACAGATCGTGAGAGGAAGCTTGCGTGAGATGGAGAGAAGGGAAGGAACCCTGCTGCCCTCTTTTTTTTTTCTCGAGATTTGCTGGAAAGATGCGGCATGGCTGGTGCCAACGGCATGGCTGGACAGAAGATCACCTGACAGACGAAATGGGAAGAAAGCAGAGGGGCTTTGCGTTGTCGGGAATGCAGGCGAGGCGGCGATTGCCTCCTGCGGAGATGCGCTTGCTTGATGTGGCCACACACTGCCTGGATTTGCTAGGGCACCTCTTAGACCAGCGCTAGGGCAAGAATCCTTCAAGACTCGCCACTGCCATGGTATACGGTGAAGGTCCCGCGCCGTTTTTACTTCCTGGAACTGGATGAAGGGCCCACACCTTAGGAACCTCTTGGAATGACCGATCTATGGCATTCATCTGACAACCTTGATGGAGAAAACAATGCATGAGATCGCAAGCTTTGCACAACGAGATCTGGAGCCTTCGATGCCTTCTCTGGAATCGAGCATGATCAAGTTGAACAAAAGCAAGGACTGATTAGGGTTCCTATGGAACCCTAGATTTTGTTTTAACCGATGAACAAATCATCAATATAAACATAACTTTTAAGAACAGAACACCAAAATCGAATCTCGGAAAAATGAACCATCGAGAATAGAACCGCTCTGATATCATGTTAGAAAATAGAGAATGCGGAAGCATAATGATAAGCAGAGCATAAGATAGAGAAAGATAAAAACATGAAGAACACAGAATTTTACGTGGAACCCTACTCCCTAAGGAGCAGGATGAAATCACGGGAGAAGCCCTTGAAGGGCAGATATTGCATTCCTTTTTGTCAATGGACTACATGGGTGTGGTGCTCTATATATAGCACCCATGGAGTCTCCACATCTCCAAATTGGTAGATGTGGGACTAAAGACTGGATGTGGTAATGGATCCTGGAGGTATCCATTAGCCCATCTACAATTCAGTAGGAACACAACCAAATATTCCAACACAGACTAACGGGGAGATGATTGCTTGGGGAAGGCTCGATGGCGATGCAAGCACCTAGTAGCTCACATACTACTCTTATGCTGCGCATAAAGAAGACTAGCCTTTGTCCAAGGCTTTGTCTCAAAAAAGTAGTCGCTCCTGTAATTTGTTTTGTATGTCATCAACTACTAAATGCGATTTATGTGGTGAGTCCCACCTCGGGACCTCACCCATTTTCTCTTTCAAAAGAAAAAGATTTACTACTAATTCCAGAAACCTTCCTCCATCAACCAAGATCACAACCAATTAAAATATCTACATCATCTCAAGAGATAAAGGAGGAAATGCTGATACATGTTCTCGAAGAACAGTTTCTTCTCGTTGACCTACGATTGGACTATCCATAAACGTTAACTGAAGCTCACCAATCAGACTATGTCATCTTATGATCAGCAATCTCAACCCACACAACCTGTTCGTTCATAATTCAACATCGAGGGTGCAATGAATACACCACCCACGGAGTTGAAACATGAAAGCCACGATTTAGCCATATAAAAATCATCCCGACTCCTTAAAACTGTAGGCCCTTGAAATTGTGAAAATTAAATAGTTCGCCCTCCTGTAGAGGGACACTGGAAGCAATCTATTGCCAATCACCTCCTCCAAAGAGATCCTCATTCCGATTGCAAGGTTGTCCCTAGACCTTTTTACGGAGTCTGTGGAACTAAATTCGGTTAATCTGTACCCCTACATGTTCCTCCACAACGTATCACCCCAATTAAGTCCAGGGCTTTGTCTTCTGCACCACCACCTTTGTTCACCTAAATCATCAACTGTTGGCTTCCTATCCTTTACTCGGAGTTACTTAGAACTCAAGCATTCCACGTGACGACCATTATTGAGGAACACTATCTGGCCCCCGTCTAAACAACATCAATATTGCTTGCCACAAATATGTAATATTCCTTTTCCAAATTTTGTTAGTTCCCTTTATGGTTCACATAACCAACCACCATGGATTTACCAGAGGGGCCACATCCCCTAAACCTCCATCATCTATGACCAACCCTTCGACATTCCCCATTCTTCTTTTGTAGGTGAAGACCACCATGTCCTCAACACAATGTCTCGACTCCTTAATACCATTTTACTTGTTCCAGTTCTGCCTTCTCCGTATGTGCATCTAGACCCTCCTAGTACGTATAGATCATGAAGATTGCCCCATGGCAAGGACAAAATTTGGCTCTAGTGTCGAATCATCTCTTTCTTTCATCATTTCTATCACACCCTTCTCTTCGTGCCTTGCAAGTTACAAACTTTGACACAATGGTCTGCATCAAACTTGGATTTTCCAGAATGTGCTCCGATATTGGCCGACTAAGAAGTTACATCGCCACTGCATGGTTCGCAATGAGAAGTCACCGTGGAAACATCCATGATGAAGGGGGCGAAGCAGGAGTGCAGAAATCACATAGCAACCAAGTTCCCAAACAGTTATCCGAGGTGACCTTGGAATTCCCGTCGATTAGATCTCATGGCTTCAATAAAGGGGGTTAGATTCGTGGCACCATCCTAAACTTGAGATCAGAGAAGGGAGACAAAATACAGGTGGTAATCGGGTTTGGATCCCTTCATAACTCGATCTGCCTCGCATGACACAAAGGTGGGAGAAAGCAAATCCCCATCCGACCTGATGCAACTAAATTTAAAAATCCACAAGACCCATATGTTGCACATCGAGATCGAACCGCTCCCAAGAAAAGTGCCTTAGGACCTATAGCAAATCTTGTAGCAAGCAATGAAGATCTCTTCTATGAAGTTCATTCCAGCAAGTGCTACCATTTATCCATCAATCGATATACCTTCACATCATCAACCTTCGTTCTCATCATTGACACCATCACCTGAAACAAGGATCTCCCATCAAGGTTCAGAAAGTCGGTATGCGGTATTCGTGCGGTCAGGCGGTCTGAAACGAGTAAGCGGATATGCGGGAGTATATGCGGAAGTATATGCGGATTATGCAGTTTGTATTATTTTAATTTAAAAATATTTAAAATAACAAATTAATTTCAAATATTTGATATTTATGTTTTGAAAAAATAAAAAATGAAATATATGCATAGACTTTTTAGTACGACCTAATTTCAAGCAAAGCATTTCAAAAAAATGCTCATTTAGAATAGAGAGTAGTTCATAACAAAAGTTTGAAGGTGAAATTAGTTGGCATATTTACTGTTGAAATATAAAAATATAAGACAAAAAATTATACAATAATAAATCAATTCCCTTTAAAATATTTGTTATGTTTATATAGGAATTAACTAAATAAAATTAGATTATTAATCAATATAATTCAATGATTAAATAATCAAACTCCCTTTTATCAAGCGTTAATGGGATGACATCTAACTAAGGGATTTAACACAATTTTCTAGTGCAAAATATCTGAAATAGATATATTTTTCACGAAAGAATACGTATTGGATTCTATAACTAACTATATTGAATACAAATTAAATAAATGAGACATGCAACAATACTGGAAGAAATAAAATAAAAACATTTTAGGTAAACAGACAGACAGTTAGACAGTTGTAATTAAATAAAAATTGCATAAAAGCATTCTGTAAACAGTTCAATTAAAGTATAGGAAAATTTAATTTTTCCTGCAAGCAGCAACTATAGATGAGCCTGAGGTCTATCCAAAAGGCGGCCGAGTATGCGGCCGCATATGCGGTTTACTCGGCCGCATACTCGCCAGAACCGCATATACACCGAATATTGTATATGCGGTTCGGTCCAGTCACCGAATACGCATATGCGGCCGCATATGCGGCCGCCTGGGCCGCCTTTCTGAACACTGTCTCCCATAGTAGAGGAAAGGTCCCTTTGAAAGCAAGATGCACGATAGTTGACTTGATGACGAGATATTGTTAGTAGAAAACTTGAGAGCTCATTCGACACCACCAAGGAGACATCCTCCGCTGCTGTTAGAGCCTTTCGGGCTAAATGAAGGCTCGAACACTACATAAGAAGGCCCACTATCCTGAGTAGGTGGTGTCAGGAAAACACCATGAACTATCTTTCAACAAATGACATTTTTGCACCACCTTTTGAGGAGCATCCGGCCCATTGTACCATGAAAAGGACATCAGACTTTAGCCTTAGCACGCTTTTAGCGCGCACACACACACGCACACCAGAGGGTCCCCACAAGCACATCACCACCGAAGGATGCAGTTGGAACCCTCTCGACCTTTGATTTCGTTGACCGAAAACTTTCTTCCTTTGATTCCACTGACAGAAAACTCTCTTCACCATTCATCTTCTTGATCAAAACATTGTCCAAGGGTTGATGACCTGGAAGGGGAGTAACTGTCACCCTAAGATCGTCGCATATAGACCCACCCCTATGCAGGACACTCTGGAATGCCTTTCCTTCCTACACTGAATTTAGATGATTGGATCCTAATAAGACCAAGCTAAATAGCCACTGCCCCCATACTGGAAACCACAAACCCCTTGGACTGTGATTAAAAGACCATCGGAGTGGATCCACGATGCTTTCTCCTGTGCAGGGCCTCTCAGCCTTCTCATTCCGCTTACGAACCTCCACCCATACCACACCTGCCTCCTTGCCAGTTGGTGGCTCCCGGTTTGCGCTCCCTCCTACTTCTATCTCTTTCCGATCACCCTCTTTCTCCCCCTTTCATTTACCTGCCCTCCCTTGTTAGAAGAAATAAGAATTTGTGTTTATTCCAGAGAACCCTAGGGTCTCTTATATAGAGAAAACCCTATGGGTAAATTACATAAGACAGAACATAAAAGAATAAAAAGACCAAACGGTACACTGATATATAATTCTTTCGACACTCCCCCTCAAGATGGAGCATAGATATCGATCATGTTCAGCTTGGAAGTACATTTCTGGAATGGTCCTCTGAGAAGGGGTTTGGTGAAGATATTGGCAGTCTGCTCCTCAGAACTAACATGTGAAGTAGAAATCAATCCCTTTTGGATCATGTCTCTAGTGTAGTGACAGTCTACTTCAATATGCTTGGTTCTCTCGTAAAAGGCAGGATTGTTGGCCATGAACAATGCAGCTTGATTATCACACTGTAGCTGCATAGGTAGAGGTACATCTACATGCAAGTCTTCTAGTACAGCTCGAACCCACATCATTTCTGTACTTGCCTGTGTCATAGCCCTATATTCAGATTCTGCACTGGATCTAGCCACAACGGTTTGTTTCTTGACTTTTCCAAGAAACTAGAGAGCTACCCACAAACACAACAAAGCCTGAGGTAGACTTTCGATCCTTAGGGCATCCTGCATAGTCAGCATCCGCACATGCAGAAACATATAAATTGGTTTCCTTTTTGAACAACAATCTCGTGCCAGGAGACGATTTTACATACCTGAGTATCATATATATAGCATCCATATGTACCTGTCTCGGCTCCATGAACTGGCTTACCCGGCTAACTGCAAAGGCAATATTAGGTCGGGTTATAGTTATGTAAAGAAGCTTCCCCACCATTTCTCTATACCTTCTCTTGTCAACCTCTTCATTATCATACAATTTCATGCTAGGGTCCATAGGAGTAGTAAACGGTCTGCATTCAGCCATGCCCGTCTCAATCAGCATATTTGTAATATATTTCCTCTGGGTCATTACTAGACCCTGTGCATTCCTGGCGAACTCCAGTCCCAGAACGTATCGTAGTGTGGCCAGATCCTTTGTAACAAATTGACGACCTAACACTGCTTTGGTCATCTCTATCCCCTGAGCATCATCTCCTGTGACCAAAATGTCATCAACATATACCATGATGACAACTGTACCTCGAGTAGTCTTCTGGATGAATAATGAGTGATCTACATTGGATCTCTTGAATCCTTGTCCTTCAATTAAATAGGAAAGCTTCTGAAACCATGCCCTTGGGCTCTGTTTAAGGCCATATATTGCCTTATGAAGTCTGCACACCATATGATTCTCCCCCTCAGCAACAAACCCCGGAGGCCGCTGCATGTAGACTTCCTCCTACAGACCCCCATACAAAAATGCATTTTTAACATCTAGCTGGAACAAGGGACAATCACATACCACAGCTACAGACAGAAGAATACGAAGAGTGGAGTGACAAGCGACTGGAGAGAAGATATTTATATAGTCCACTCCATAAGTCTGAGTGAAACCTCGTGCCACTAGCCGTGCCTTGTATCGATCCAGGCTGCCATCTGAATGATACTTGACAGTGAATACCCATTTGCAGCTAACTACAGATGCTCCTGAAGGAGCAGTAACCAAGCTCCATGTGCCCATCGACTGTAGGGCAACCATCTCCTCCTCCATTGCAGTCCGCCAATAATCAATTTTCAATGTGTCCTGATAGGTCCGTGGGATCTCCACAGAAGATAAAGCCACTGTAAATCTCTGAAAATCTCCTGTAAGGCGATGAAAGGAAACCCTGTGAAGCAAGAGGATATGAAGCACAACTGCATTTATGCTTTCTGGTCGCAATAGGGACATCCAGATCATCAACTACTGAACTCGCCGGGTCAGAGTCGTCCTGTAATGACGCACCCTGCATAGGCAGACTATTCGACCCATCCCTAGTAGTAACATCTGGATATACCTGGGGTGTGCTGGATGATTGTCATGTAGCATGAGCAGGACCAGATCGACGGGTATAGAATTTTGGTAGTGGCGAGATTAGTGGTTTTGGTGGAGGTGGTGGTGGTGGAGGAGGATGTAGGGGTGGTGCGGACGCAACATTAGGAACTGGACTGGACAAAGGAAAACTCACCGTAGGAGGAGGAGAGACATAGACCTCATCAATAGATGAGTTAGAGGTCAATCTGTCACCTGCAGGTGAAAAGTACATAACAGACTCGAAGAAAGTAACATCAGCACTGACAAAATATTTCTTGTTTACCGGATCATAGCAACGATATCCTTTCTGCGTCCGAGAATAACCTACGAAGGCACATTTGACTGCTTTAGGTAAGAGCTTGTCAAGACCAGGTGATAGCTGATGAACAAAGGCAACTACTCCAAAAACACGAGGAGTGAGAGAACAATTCTCTATCTGGAAAAATAACAGAAAGAGAAATTTTCTCACCTAGTACTGTAGACGGCATACGATTTACCAGGTAGCAGGCTGTAAGAATAGCATCTCCCCAGAAAGAAATAGGAGCACAGCTCTGGATAAGAAGAGTTCGAGTAATATCAAGAAGGTGGCAATGTTTTCTCTCAGCAACTCCATTCTGTTGGGAGGTGTAGGCACATGTAATTTGGTGTATAATGCCTTTTGACAAAAATATTGGGAGAGAGACCGAGAACAAAATTCCAAGGCGTTATCAGCACGAACATATTTCACATTGGACAAGAAAACATTGTTCACTTCATTTATAAGATTTTTGATAACATCACCAGCTTCAGATTTATTTTTCAATAGAAAAACCCACGACAAACGAGAGAAATCATCCGACCACGACAATATAAAATTTGTACCCTTGGTGATCAGGGACACGATTAGGTCCCCAGATATCAACGTGAAGGAACTCAAAAGGGGAGCTACTGCGCTGACTCTGACGACTTGGGAAGCTAGCTCTATAGTGCTTCCCTAATTGACACGCTTCACACCGGAAGGACGAACTGGTAGATATCTGAGGCAAAAGGTGACGCATCTTCTAGAGGGATGTGACCAAAGCGTAGATGCCATGTATAGGGTGAGACAGATCCAACAGCATGAGAAGAGACTCCAGCATATGAACTCCGGTTCAGACGGTAAAGACCATCCTGCTCAGAATCACAACTAATCACCCTGCCCATTAGAATATCCTGAAATATAAGAGAAGATGGGTCAAATATAGCGCGACAATGCAAATCTTTTGTAACCTGACTAATAGAAAGCAAGTTCATCGAAAATTCTGGAGCATGTAAGACATTCTTCAGACGCATGGAAGATGACAACATAACCCCCTGTCCAATAATAGGGGAATGAGTCCCATTGGCAATGATCACCGACTGCCCTGAAGGAATCTCCCTGTATGATATAAGTCTGTCTCTATCTCGACACAGATGGTGCGTTGCACCAGAGTCCATGATCCAATCGGAGATGTCTGAAGTAGAACATGTGGTAAAAGCACAAGCACTACCTGAGGTGCTAGTCATGGCAGAAGTGCTGGCAGAAGCAGACGTAGCTATATCCGAAGTGCCTCCAGAAGAATCTGTAGGAACATGAGGCATTATATCCCGTAGCCGAGCAACTAGTTCCTCAAACCGCTGATCCGAAGTAGAAGAGGATGGAGATGCAACATGTTCTGCCACCCTTGCAGATGCTGGAAAGCCATACTTAGAATAGCATGTATCCTCAGAGTGACCCGTACGATGACAAAAACTGCAAGGTGGACGGGATCGACCACTACGACCTCCAGTTCCACGGCCACGGCCACGGAATGAAGAAGAGGAGCCACCTCTCCCTCTGGAAGCAGCCATCGCAGAGGGAGGTGGTGTAGACGTGCTGGAGGGAACTGAGATACGGCTAAGCCTCCGATAGACCTCCCATGGAAGGACATATCGATATCGATATCGTTTCGATATTGTGTCGATATCGATATATCGACGATATATCGCTATATCTAGGAATCTTTCTGAAGAAAATGCCTGAAATCGGATATATCGATATATCGATTTCGATATCGGTCCCATGTCGATATCGATATCAATGATATATCACCAATATATCGGGATACGGCCTTCCATGCGGCTCCTCCATAGGAGGAAAGGTAGCATATGCTAGAATATGTGATCTGCCCACATCATATTTTGGATCAAGAGCCGCAAGAAGGACGCCTACCATGGTAGCATTACGAAATGTCTTCTGTTGCTCGGGTGTTGCCGTCAGAGGGATAGTGCTGTAGAGTTTCTCGAACATCCCCCTAAGGGAGGTATACAAGGAATGAAGTGGTCGCCCATTCTGCTTCATGGTGAATATGTCATGCTGAAGTTGTAGCATCTTGGTTTCATTTCGGACCTGGGAATATGTCGCCGCGAGAATGTCCCACATCGCTTTAGCGGTGGGCTGATGGAGAACATTATTGGCAATCTCCATCGACAACGCGCCTGAGAGCCAGACCTTGGCATACGAGTCATCGGCCTCCCAAGAGGCATAGATCACTGTCTTCTCTGCCGACTCATCCTCGGTAAGAATGCGCTTCTTACCATTTGACTTCATGAGGCTCATGAATTGTATCGCCCAGAGCTCATAGTTTGATCCATCCATCTTTACTATTGACGCAGGACCTTCGAAAGCGCCTATGAATGGCATATCAACCTTTGATTCTGACATATCACCGCAGAGGAAGACTTAGGGTTTGTAGACAGAGAAATAGATGTCTACACAAACTGCATAGGATTCGAGTGCATATGTAGACTTACGCACCCAAATCCATAGATAAGATGAAGGAGGCAGCTACGAAGGAGGCCGCAGGGGAGGGGATGCCGGCTAGGTCAAGGCCGGCGGTGAAGAGAGGTGGGGGCTGCTGCCGAGAGGCGCGAAGACGGCGGTGGGGGCTGGGGATGAGAGGCGCGAAGATGACGACGGAAGGGGAGGGGGGGGGGGCGGGTGGAGAGCCTAGGGTTTAGGCTCTGATACCATGTTAGAAGAAATAAGAATTTGTGTTTATTCCAAAGAACCCTAGGGTCTCTTATATAGAGAAAACCCTATGGGTAAATTACATAAGACGGAACATAAAAGAATAAAAAGACCAAACGATACACAGATATATAATTCTTTCGACATCCCTCTCCATCATGGTTTCTCACACGTGAATCGTGATCTCAACCCTCACTAGTTCTTGTACTTTGCTTTGTACTTCATAAAAGTAATTGTAATTTGCATATTTTTGTATTGCTTTGTCAGTGGACACAGTTGATCAAGTCATTCAAACGAAGTACCAAATAGTCACTTAATTGATTATAGTAGTAGACAACCTCTATCAACCCTCTATTTGCGCCTCTATACATTGGTTTCTGACCAAGAGGCGCATGTGGCGGATTGTTGGACTAAGGGCATTTGGATGCCTTCTTTCTTGGCAGTTTTTTTGGACCAATGCACAGAGGAATTTTTTTCTTTTGGATTCTACGAATTTGTTGGACTTGGATGGCCTGATCGGTGGAAGAGACCATTGGGTGTGGAAAGAGGGCAGTTTTTTGGTGAAGCGTGCCTACATAGTAGTGAATAGGTCATCGTCTTCTTACCGCGGAAAAAATGACCCGTGATTGCAACCGAGAGTTGAAGTTGCGAGGTAGGATTGGCATTTTTTTGGATTTGAGCTAGAATCCATGTAGCTGACCCAACTTATATTGGGAGAAGGCTTTGACTTTTTTTAAAAAAGGGTAGACAACCTATCCATGCATTTTGCACTCTAAATGGGCACGATCTTATAATTACACAACCCATGTGTGTGGTTTTCTCAAGTGCCTGGGAATATGTATAACATAAGGAATGATCAGATATGCAATGGCACTAGCAGAAAACAAATTCTAGTGACTTGTCAAACAAATTTGAGCGACTGATCTATAGTGGGCCAACTCTTGGAAGGAGACCTTAAAAGTGTCCATGAAAATGAAAGATGTGGGCATAACTGTAAAAGTGGTTCAAAATAACTTGTGATCATGCCCCTAGATGGATTTAAGAGTGATATTGGTCTATTATCAGAAAAGCATTCTCGTAGCATTCTTTTTGCTGACCCTACTTATCTGCAAAGTCGACATCAATTGGTTCGTCCTTGCATCTTATAGTCCCCACTTTCTGCTGCTATTTGAGCCCCACTCAACTTGCTTCCACATAAAGGCGTACCAACTGAACTCCACCTCTACTGAGATGCATATTTGGGTGCCCTTTTCCAGTATTGTTTATCTAGGTATTTAAATATCAGTAGTAGCAACATATATACCTTATAACAGCCCCATGTAGAAGATTTCTTATAAAAGACAAAATGGATACACAAGCTAACATCAGTGATTACTCATGCAGGCTCCTACTGCAGTCGAAGATTTCTATAGAGAAGAACATTTTTAGCTGGGACATTGCCATTGTTTCCATAATTCTCCATGGTTTCATCCTATCTCAGCACATATAGTTAGTTTTTATTGTTCATGATGCAGAACTATCCACTATACATACCAAGAATCATTAATTCTTCTTATTTATTGATTATTTGGCTGTTTGCTTTGTAGATGAGATCCCCGGATGACACGGAACTTGAAGTTGAGGATGAAATTCCCATCTGCTCATCGACAAATTCAAGTAAAATTCCTTCTTTTCAGATATCACATGTCAGCTCAGTGGTAAATGCTTCCGAGTCGACTTCGCACATGAGAAGATTGGGTAGAATACTGCATAATATTGAAGTTGTCATATTCAAAGCAAAGATCAATGTCTTGTTACCTTTTGGACCTCTGGCAATAGTCCTGGACTATCTTACTGATAGACATGTAAGGCTGGTCTTTATTTACATCTCAAGATATATAAATATGCTATTTGGAGTATTTTTGTTTTAAATTCTATGGTTTGCCCTAACCTGTTGATACAAGGTTTCCCATCCATTTCTACATGCTCTCTTACCCACAGAAATAGAAAAAAGATAGTTCAAGATAAAAAATGGACCCACCCATCGTGATCACCCTTCACATTCTAAACAAATAACAGAATGTGCATTGACTGGAGTTACAAACTTAGTATTTTGCGCTCTTTACCTCAAATACCCGTTTGCGTTGCCAGTTCGCTGATTTACCAAAGAGTACAGTATTTCAATTTATTCTATTTAAATGTAACAAAAATGGAGGCAAAAAAATCCATATAACCGACCCTACTTAAAGTGGGAAAAGGCTTTGTTGTTGTTGTTGTTGTTAGATGTAACAAAAAAATGTGGTAGTGCAGTGTGCCTACCGCCCAAAAGACCAGGGTTCAAATCCCCTTATGGGGGTTGCGTTAGGTAGTCGACAATCGGTATAAAAAATAGTCGAATCTTTTAATATGGATTTGAGCAAGAATTCATGTAGCTGACCCTACTTATAGTGGGAGAAGGTTTTGCCATTTTTTAGATGTAACCAAAAATGTCAGCCCTTTCAGGGAAAAATAAGCTGAAGAGCTGTTTAGCTTTTTGCAAGAGTAGGCTGATGATACCCAATGAGCTGAATGCTGTGCTTTATTGTGTCATGGATTTTTGTTTAATATAACCTTAGTTGCCAGAACTTATACCTTCTGCGTATCCATGTATTTTTTTTCTGAGAAACATTTTCATGGATTTTTTGCTATATTTTCCAAGTTGTAAGAGCTCATATGTTCTTTTTATTCATGGAACTAAAATGTTATTCTATTACATTCTGCTTATTATTTTCTTCTCCCAAAAATCATAATATCTCTGGCATTTGCTCCAAGGTCCTGAGTCTTATGTAGCAAATGTTATTTCTGAACTACCACAGATAAAATAGAATCTATTTTGGCAGAAGGTTACGCACTTGTCACCGTGTTTTTGCTTCATCAAAGTGTTTTTTTACTGTATACAGGGTTTGGTCTTCTTCTTCAGTTTGCTAGGTATTACTCCCCTTGCAGAGCGTTTAGGATATGCGACTGAGTAAGTCATGTCCGTATGAAATTTACTATACTGCTTTTTAGCATGCAATCCTCACATTGTTGAATAGATTTAATAGATATAATTTTCTTTTGCAGACAGCTCGCTTTTTACTCGGGACCAACAGGTTTGTTTTTTACAGTACATTTTTCTCCTCATTAAACATTCCAAGACAGGTCTCTGTGGACTGAACATTCGATAATTAAGATGAATCTGGTTTGAGGGGGTGACATGCTACGCATTTCTTCTATATTTTCATTTATTGCACTGAAATAGTGTTACTGGGAGTTTGGCTGCCATTTTTTATCCATGGCCTTAAATTTCAACAAAATTCGGTCGAATTTCTGTCAAATATCGATATCATGTCGAAATCGAAATTCGACCGAAATGGCTGAAAAGACCAAAATATGGGCGCCCTAGTACAAAAAAAGACTGAAATGACCGAAATTTCGATCGAAATTCCACCGAAATTCCGTTTTGGTCGATCACCAAAATGGTAACCGAAACCGATAATTGGGGCCGTGTTTTTATCTTATACATCACTTCCACCGTCTTGATACGACAAAAGTTAGGTTTCCATATTCGGGGTTGAACTTTCAAGTTCGTTTAATTAATAACGACCACAATGGAAAAATGTAGTTGCATACTTTAGCTTATATTTTTCTTTTGTGCCTCTTCTTCTCCCTTTTGTCGTAGGCCTTCTTCGATCAGCCATTCTCTCTTCGCATGAACCTCTTCAAGGGTGCTAATACTTCTTTACATTTTTTGAAGGAAGGTTTCGGGAGTTTTGGAAGTTGATGGAAGGGTTGGAATGAACGTATACTAAGAATTCTCGGAATCCCTTGGGGGTTCTTGATTTGCGCTGAGCTGTCCATTTTTTAATATACTTGAGGTGGACACCATGTGTTTCCCCCTTTTTTGATTCAAAAAATGTTAGACATGTTAAGTGCATAAAGAAGTTGAGATAACATATAACACAATTTAATAAACTCAAAATTTATAATAAATTTAATATAATAGTGACAACACTTGCCACCTAAATAGGTAGAAAAAGGTTCGTCTCTCGGCAGAAGTCAAAACAAGGAGTGTCTTGTTGGATCCATCTGCCCTGCTTGATGATCCTCCATATTGTCTCTTGATTGAGCCACTGTGTTCCACAAATCTCCTATGTTATATAGAAGTTCATGACTTATGTAGTCCATCATATTCTTCATATATTTGTTGGTTCCATTCATAATGAGATGCTTGAAATCTTTAACTCTACATATTTTCGATTCCCTATATAATCAAGTTTTTTTATTATAGTCGGAGGACTTCTGAATGCTACATTTGGAAATGCGACGGAAATGATAATTTCAATCTATGCATTGAAAAGTGGAATGATTCGTGTTGTTCAGCAATCCCTACTTGGCTCTATATTATCAAACATGCTTTTGGTCCTTGGTTGTGCTTTCTTTAGTGGTGGGGTAGTGCACCGTGAGAAAGATCAGGTCTTCGATAAGGTATTTGCCACTTTCAGTTAAACCAATTATGTCATTTTGTTTTTGGGTTGTAGAAATCTCAAAAGCTCAAATGTATGTGACAGGCAACTGCTGTGGTGAATTCGGGGTTGTTATTAATGGCTGTTATGGGTCTGATGTTTCCAGCAGTGCTGCACTTTACACGTTCGGAGTTGCATTATGGCAAATCAGAATTGTCTCTTTCAAGGTTTAGCAGCTGTATCATGCTGATAGCTTATGCAAGTTACCTTTTTTTCCAACTGAAGAATCATCACAATATGTACAATCCCATCAGTGAGGTGAGCCCAGGCGTTAGTTTTAAATTTTGTATGATAATTCTCTTAGATTTTGCAGAATTAGGAAAATGAACTTCAGTCCTATGGAGCTATCAATGTGTTATTTTGTTTTGATCAATTTCCATGCTAAGACCTCAATATTAAATTGAAAGTAACTACAGTCAAATGCATCATTCTGCCGTTGGGCGCAAATTAGTGATATTTGCATGTATTATATTTTTTGAGACCAACATGTATTATAAATTAGGGTTTATCACTTGTACCTTTCTTAACTTATGCAATATCAATTATACCGTCTTTTTTGTAATATCAATAGTGCTCCTGATTTCTTAGAAAATTCACAGTTCTGCTCTTTTCTAATATCAATTATGCCCCTTGTTTACCTTAATGGAAGGGCACAACTGTGAATTTTGTACAAAGTCAGGCACACAACTGATATTACAAAAAAGGTGATAAAATCCTATAAATTAAGAGCGTGTTATGTACATCGGCAATATGCGCCACCTTTTTCTTCAGTGTCGAGTGTCATATGAATATGTATAAGCATTATGGCTATATTAATTTTGCTAACTTGGCACTAATTCATCTGGACATGATAGGTGAAGTGCATCTTTCTGCATCATATTTAGCATTACTGAATGAATGAATGATATAACTTTTAGAAAACGAACCCAGATGATTAGAGAATATATAATGCATTTAAATGTCCGAGGGTTGCGCAACCTAGGGACGGGGGTTTAAATCTTACCATTACAATAAGAAATCATATAAAACTACATAGTGCAATGAGCTTTTGTGATCGAGAATGTTTTTGAATAGTATCATCGATATGAAGACTTCACAGCATGCCCAACCTAAGGACAGGGGTTCAAATCTCTCCAATTAAAATGAGAAATTATATAAAAATTTTGAATGCAGTGAGGTAATGTGATCGAGATGATTTTCAAATAGTATTATGGATGCCAAGACCATATATAATTCTTTCCTCACCTAATATCATGTTTAACTTAAATCAATTGACTTTTGTGTGTTTAATGGCTTTACTATGGAGGACTATCTAACATCTTTGGTTATGCATGCATTTCTGATACAACCATACCTATGTTTTTTCGAATTGATCATGTATAATTTGACAATCTCATTTCAGACAAATTATTTAGTTATTTGCACTTGAGTTGCAATGTGTTATATTTAACTTTAGCATGTACTATTTTCTTGGTAAACCCATTCACACTTCAACTTTCTAGTTGGATCAGCATGTACTATATTTTCTGACAAATTTGTAGGTGTGACAAAATAGGAAGAGAGACATGATGACGATGATTCCGAAGAAGAGGAGGTGCCTGTGATAACTCAATGGGAATCGATAGCCTGGCTTGCCGTTTTGACAATTTGGATTTCAGTTCTTTCTGGGTACCTTATTGATGCAATACAAGTGAGAATTAGTTTTAATCCAGTGAATATTTTATTGGACAGATTTTGGTTTTGATGTCTAAGGCCTTTTTTCTAATAAATTCTAACCAAAAGGGCAAAGGCTGTTGTTGTATGGGAATGCTATTTGTTTGGGATGTTTGTTTTTGTGCGAATAGATTTTTTGTGATTCTTAGCTACTTGTACGATAGTATATTAAAGTTACCAAAAAATAACGAGGATGGATAAAACATGTTCTTTATGATTTCTCGAAAAATTGTTAAGTCCTTTGGTCATAACCATGGTGAGATGGTGATGTACTCACAAATATGCCTCCAAGAAATTGGTACCTTATCTAAAACTTTACGCATTGAGATTTTTGGTATGAACACTTTTTTTTGACGCTCAAAAAAGGGGGAGGCACTCAACGGTGCTCACCCCAATGCATTAATAAAGGAGTTAAAGAACTACTTACAAGAGAAAAGACGAACAACAACCGAAAAAACAAAAAGCGGATGGTATCCAAGATGAGATACCCCCCGATACAAAAAGAACATCCTACCCAAGAGACCAATCAAGAAGGAAGCTTGAAGCCGAAATACGTATATTCTCCGTGTAGAACCTCTGCCGAGCAAAGAGAGCTTCATTTCTTCCCAGCCAAATGCTCCATAACCGCATAATCGGGTCCAGCAGATCCACCCGAGGTCGGCCCCTAGAGTTCACCAAGCTTTCGCAGAACGAAACAAAGGTCGAGAGGTTGAGCCAACCCAGGTCATCCCAAAGGGCACGAACACAACCACAGTGAAAGAAAAGGTGCTCTATAGTTTCCGTCTCCGTGTCACAAAGGCCACAGTTGTGCGAGGCATTGGGAAACATAATTGTACAGCGGTCACGAGTTAACAGTCTACCACGCCGCAAGAGCCAGAAGAATATGCCAATGCGCTCAGGGAGCTTGAGTCCCCAAAAGAATCTACAATCACGCAAGAAGGTTGCGTCAACTAGGGTTGTGCATGGGCCGGGCTCGGGCCGGGTTCGCTTTGGCCCGACCCAAGCCCATTTTAGAATATGGGCTAACGGATCGGGCCTAGGCCCATTTTATTTTCAAAAATTAGGCCCAAGCCCAAACCCGGCCAAACAAAATGGGTCGGGTTCGGGTCGGGCCGACCCAATTTAAAATCTATGTATACCAATATCATGTCTTCCATTCCTCTTGCATTTGTGTGGTTGTTTCTTATGCATGTGTGCATGTTTAAAACTATAAAGCATGCTAACTAATTTGTGATTTTAACATTAGTTGTATGTTGGAAATACAAATGTGGTAAAAATATGGCCACTTAAACCACCATTCAATTCACCATTACATATTCTATTGTAGATGCGGGCACTATGACTCAATACAGATTGGTTACTTACAGTTGTACCTGCTGTAACAATTAAGGACACAGATTCTATTCTTGCATATTAATGTAATAATCTTGTATATTAATGTAATAATATCCTCAATCCACTAATGGATATGATTATTAATGTGTCTAAGCATTTATTCTACACTCGAATAAGGATATTAAAGTTAGAACATGGTATTTGGAATGAACATGAATATAATTGATATAATTATACCGTACTACATATGAATGTACTTGTTTTAGAATGGGTCGGGCTATCGGGCTAACGGGTTTGGGCCTTCTCAGGCCTAAACCCGGCCCGATAATCAATATGGGCTCATTTTAAGGCCCACGGCCCGCCCATTAAATTTCGAGTTCGGGTTTGGGTCGGGTTATACGGGTCGGGTTTTGGGCCGGGTCGGGCCGGCCCAGCCCAATGCCCAACCCTAGCGTCAACCCCGACAATGGGAGGAAGAAGAGCCTGGTACGCCTTTCTGGTAGAGAATGAGCCTTCCTTCCAAACCAAATGATCACGGCCAATAGCAGGCTTGGAAGCATCCGCGAGAGCAGCCATGAGAGAGATGAAGTCTTCCAAACGCTGGTCCGATAAATTAGCTGCAATCAAAGGGCACCAAGAGCCACCGTCCCAGCAAGAGGCCACGGTAGCGTCTTTGTCAACCACCAACGTGAACAACCGAGGGAATAAGTCCTGGAAAGCACCCCTCCCCGGTCCAATCATCCGCCCAGAAGCGAAACGAATTCCCATTGCCGAGCTTAGGTTTAAATAATGATCTGTTGCGATTAAGGGCATCAAGCACTCCACGCCAAAAAAGATGAAAAGTGACCCTGTAACCGGCCCCGAGAAGCGGAAATCATGTCGACCCCCGCCGCCTCCCTCAAACAATTTAGCATGAAGTTCTCCTCCCGACCCCATACCCTAGCCGCCCATTTGAGCAAAAGGGCATCGTTCACCATCTCCACCCGCCTCACGCCCAAGCCCCCTTCCCGCTTAGGCCGCGTAGCCTCATCCCAACCCACCGGATGCACTCCTCTTCTCCCATCCCCCTTCTTTCCCCAAAGGAAGGCTCGCATACACTTCTCCAACCTAGTTCGGATCCCCTTCGGCATTCCACGCACAAATAAAAAGTAAATTGGGATCGAAGATAATACGGATTTGAGTAAAACTAACCGACCGCCCCTGGATAGAAGAGCCGCGCGCCACCCGGCCAACCGAGCCTCCATCTTCTCCACAACCGCCCTCCAATCACGAATGCGAGCGCGGCCCACCGTCAAAGGCAGTCCCAGATAGTCAAAAGGGAGGTCGCCTGGAGGAGAGCCCAGCAGCCGCGCATAATCCCCAACCTTCGCCGGCGGCGTAGAGAAAGGAACGACCTTGGACTTATTCCCGTTAATGAGTAGGCCCGATAGCTCGCTGAATAATTGTAGGGTAATAGCCATACTCGAGACGTTGGAGGTACCACCCTCGATGAAGCAGATAGTGTCATCAGCAAACTGTATAAGTGGGACATGATAGGGGCCAAAGGAGCAACCACGAGTGAGCCCAGCCGCGGCCACACCATCAATCATGCGAGGCAAGACGTCCACCGCCAAAACAAATAATAGGGGAGAAAGGGGACACCCCTGCCGCACCCCCTCCGGGGTTGGAAGGTGCCCCCAGCCGAGCGCCCATTGACAAGAACCGAAAGGGAAGCTGTGGTCACACAGCGCCGCATCCAAGAGATCCAAGTCGATGGAAACCCCCTCCTCTTAAGTACCGACCACAGAAATCGCCAATCAAGGGTATCGTAAGCCTTCGCAAAGCCAATCTTCCAAAGAATCCCCTTCATACAATTTTTGCGCCATGCCTCTATAATCTCCGACACCACCGCATAGCAATCACTGATTTGTCTTCCGCGAACAAAAGCGGCCTGTGAAGGCGAGATGAGCGAGTCGAGGAGGGGAGCGAGCCGCCTGGCCAGAGCCTTAGCAATGATTAAGTAAATGGCATTGGATATGGATATCGGCCTAAAATCCTCAATTCGATTGGCCGAGGGAGACTTTGGTATAAGAACAATAAGAGCCCTGTTGATTTTATCAAAGCCACGGTTACCCTCACAGAAATCGCGCGCGGCGTCCATAACGTCATTAGCGAGCACGTCCCAAAAGTCCCTGTAAAAAGACACAGGGAAGCCATCGGGACCCGGTGCAGCATCGAAGTTGAGATCCCATACAACCCCCTTGAGGTCCTCCATAGAAAGAGGTCTGATAAGTGCCTCCGCATCCGGCGGTGAAAGAGTGGAGGCCCCACGCCCCGACCATCTCCACGTCCGCGATTCTTGGCGCCCAAACGCGCCCCTAAAATAATCCCCCAGAGCCTGGCCCATCTCCTTCTCCCCCTGGATGAGAGAGCCATTGACCATAAGAGAAGAAATAGAATTGGCACGCCGTCTGCCATTTGCAATCCTGTGGAAAAAAGCAGTGTTCGCATCCCCTTCCTTAAGCCACCGCAATCGCGAACGCTGGCGCCATTCGATCGACCTCTTCCGGTCCTCCACCCTAGCCTGTTCAGCAGCCGCAGCACGCGCGACCAGCTCGTCCGGAAGCAAATCCCTCTCGTTCTCAACTAGGTCCAACCTCATTATCACTTCCTCAACCTCCTTACGAGCGGCAATACGTGCCTGGCGAGATTCCCTTTTAAAAGAAGCCAACATCTTTCTGAGAGATGAGAGTTTATGATCGAAGCGTCGGGCAGCACTACCCGCATATGTGGTCTGAGCCCAGTGATTTCGCACGAGGTCCCTGAAACCCGGCTCGAGAAGCCAACACCTCTCATATCGGAAGAGGCCTCAAGGGCGATGATCATCCCTAGAATCCCAAATAATGGGGCTGTGGTCAGAGAAAGACTGCGGTCGAGAGGACACCGTGCATAAAGGAAAGACCTCCATCAGGCGAATATTCGCCAAGAATCTGTCGATCCGCGATCTGGAAGCATTATTCCTCCAAGTGTAAGAAATATCATTGGGCACGAGCCCCTCCAGAGCCAAGTCTCGAATTAGCTCCATAAAATCAACTGATCCCGGATCCTGCCCCCCGCGGCCACGAGGGCGGTCGTGCGAGAGCAATGTGACATTGAAGTCACCCCCCAACAGCCAAGGAATGTCCCCAAAAGCGTGAGCGTCCTCACGTAAATCCTCCCAAAGTTCCCGGCGAGTGATATGAGAAGTAGGCACGTAGACACAAGTAAAAGCCACGCAAGCATTAGATTCTGACGAGGTCAAAACCACAGAGAGGGAGTGTCGCCCAACCCGCATAGATGAGAAGGAGAATCGCGAGGAACACCAAGCCACAATGATTCCGCCCCCCGCGCCAATCGCATCCAACGAGCGAAAGACATCCAGATGGCCAGCTCCGAAGGACCTCCACAAATCGTCATCCATCGCCGACAGTTTTGTTTCTTGAATAAAAGCAATGTCGCAATCCCATTCCAAGAGCCGCGCCCCCAAAGCACGCCTTCGGTCAAGGTCCCCAAGACCACGGACATTCCAGGACAAAATCTTCATTAACACCAAAAGGGGCCCCGAGTCCACAACGAGCAGGACATCATCATCATAAACCACCAAGTGATCGCCCCCCAAGTGGGGATAGGCCTGCCACCTCCGCCACCGCCTCGCGCAGCGACTGACAAGAAGCAATGAAAGAATCTCCAAGACGAGAAGGCCGTCTTCGACTGTAGCTTCGACCAAAACGAGAGGGGGGAGAATTCCCCACAGGCAAATAAGCAGGAGCTCCACCAGAGGGGCTAGCCAAAGCGCCCCCAGGAGTCCCGCCACCAGCCGCTGATCCTCGAGGAGAGGACATCCCCTGGGTGACTGGGGAGAGAATCGTAACGGCACCCGCAATTGCCATAGAAGCAAGAGGATCGCCCTGAGAAGATGAGGAGGTAGCCGACAGCATAAAGGTAGGAGAATGCATTTCTTCCAGATGGGCCGACGAAGAGTAGGCCACCGAAGCAATAGGCTCTGGACACAGATATTCGGTTGTCCATAGAAGAGGCTCCGAAACCACGACCGGGTCAGGCATAACCCGCGAAGTGGACCAAGTACAGATAGCATCGGATCCGAGAGTTGGAAGCATTGGGAGCCTTAACACGTGCCGCGAGAAGTCCGGATGCAAAGAATCCGCCGACATAAAGGAAGGAAGTGAGGGATGCGTATCGACCTCGAGAAAGTCCAATGCTACCAAATCTCGGCTGCCATCACACGCGCGCGCGTCCCAAGGGGCCTCAGACGATACCCCTGAACCGTTGCCCTCCCCTGGCGTCGCTTCGAAAACATCCCTGACAGTGGACACGTGGCGAGTAGAAGCCCAACCGTCAAGCCCATGCCGAGAGTCCGACCCGCCACCGCGCGCAGCCGTGGGAGACGGTGAAGAATCTGACGCCGGCGCCGACGCCAATAGAAGGAATTCCACCTTGAAGGTCCAGCGACCCAGAGACAACCTCTCGAAGATAACCTTGCCAGCCATAGACTCGATAAACCTTGGAGAGCACTCAATAAGGATCCGCGCACATGTCCAATCGGCGCCTGGCGCAAGACCATCGTCAAGAACAACCAAGACTTGCCCCCAGCGGCCGACCACCTTCGATAGAGCATGCACCGTGCGGGAAAGGAATGGTACCCCCCGAACTTCCGCCACACAAACCTCCGAGAGGGAGGCCGCACCATCCGCCACCCGCAGCCGCCGCCACCTGACATCCGCATCACCGGAATGACGAAGGAGGTTCTCCCGTTGCACCGGGGAGAGCCCACGAACACAACATCTAGACGCGTCCAGGATGACGAAATCCCCGGAAAAGTCTTCGCCCAGGAATCCCAGCGTAGTCGCCCGAATGGCCTCCCATCCAACGCTCGGCCTTAGCAGGACACCCACAGCAGCGAGGTGCTCCGCAGGAGCAACATGCGAGCCCTCTAGAGACCCAACTCCATGCACCCCCGCTCCCTGAAGTGCCACCCCGACCGCCTTCGCCTCAAGCATTCGCTCCCCTCGCACCACATCCCCGCCTCCAAGTTCCTTATGCAAACGCTCCCCGCGCAACATAGCAGCAGCCTCCAAGTTCCCATGCACAGGTACCTCCGAAACGGGAGGAACTCCCGACCCACTTCCCATGTCAAAACGGGAGCAGAAAGCATGCGCATCCCCCCCCCCCCCCCCCCACAGGTCCAGGACCACCACCCAGCTCTTCCGTGGGTGCACCACCTTTACCTACTACTTGCGCAAATGAGCGAGAATCTCTGACACCATGCGAACCTTTAGCACGTCGACGCGTCACCGGGCGCTGCGAGCCCAAGCGATTCCCGTTGCCTTCGTCTGCCACAGAAGACCAGCAAGAAGACATCCGATGTCCCACCTTACCACAGAGGAAGCACCGGGGTGGCGCTTGGCATGCGGAGGCGATGTGACCTCGCGCGCCACAGCGGAAGCACCGCTTCCCCGGCTTAGCATGCGAGACCTTCACCCACGCACCACCCCCGTCCTCCTCAATGTTGACGTCTCCTCCCCGGCTGTCGGCAATCTCGCAAGCATCGCTTTTCCCTCCACGCACCTTCGGTCGCCACGAGCGTCGCTCCATCTCCCCTCCAGCAATGTTGTAAAATTATTTCTTCTTCAAATGGTAAATTTCGACGATATTTCGGGAAATTTCGACGATTTCGGTGGAAATTTCGGAAATGGCTCAAAAAGTCATTTTTCGACAATTTTTTTGCAAATTAAGATCTTTCAAGTTATTTACAACAATAAATAGCTCACATATACATTATTTTATCATACATATTGCTCATATATGCCCCTTATATCGCACATATCGGTCATATCGGTCATATCGATCATTTCGCTGTTAAGGCTGATTATTGATGATACATATTGGAAATGGGTTCATTAAATCCAAGTTCTTAAAACAACAATAGCTAACAAATGCGTACTTATATCACACATATCTCTTATTTATATGCCTTATATCGCACATATCGGTCATATCGGTCATTTCGTTGTTAAGGCTGATTATTGATTGATACATGTTGGAAATGGATATCATTAAATTCAAGTTCTTAAAACAATAATAGCTAACAAATGCACACTTATATCACACATATCTCTCATCCATATGCCTTATATCGCACATATCAGGGCATATCTTTGAGCTGACTGATAGATATTGGAATCGAAATTAAAATAATTAAGTTAAAAATACTTATAAAATGTCTTTTTGTTCAGAAAAATAGATGAGTATTTTTATTCTAAAATATAGATAAGACAATGTTTAATTCATAGAAATAATGGTCATAGACGCAGTTCTAGTGAATTGCATATATAATTATAGACTTTACAACGAAGATGATATTTTTTAGAAAGATAGAAGACAAAAGGAATGAAGCAAAGAAGCTATAGCAGATCTCTATAATCTATAGAGTTGCGTTCATCTCTTTTTTTGCAAAGGGAGGTGAAACTCCCTACGTTGAAGAAACATTGTATGCATCCCCCCTGTTGCACCATACCCTACCAGAACGGTCAGCGAGCCTGGGGGGGTAGGGGGGGCCCAGCTTGGCCCCCCCTTGCAGGGGTGCAGGGGGCAGCGCCCCCGTCCCAAATTTTTTTTCTAAATCATGATGTGTTTTGATATATAGAATTGGTAAATACTAAAAGTTAGTATTAGTAAAATGATATTAAGATCACATGATTAATATCGTTAATTTATATAGGTATCGACGAAATTTCGCCCATATCGGTCGAAATCCGAGAAATTTTGAACTGAAAACGTGAATTTCGACCGATATGGGTCGAAATGTCGCCATTTCGGTCGAAATCCGAGAAATCGATATATATAGGTGTTTCGAAAGACCCTCCCTGTCGAAACCGAAATTTCGACGAAATTTCGCGAAACTCAAAGTGCTCTTATAATTGTAACTGGTAGAATTAACCGGTTCATGTGTCCGGTATAATTTATTATTTGATTTTGTCAAGTTGATGTGGTAGTTGCCAGTTATTCGTAGAGAAAATTTTGCCTACCGCTTTAACATGCTGCCTACTCTATTAACCACTTACCTTTCTTTCATAAGGGTGCTTCTGAGGCGATGAACATACCTGTGGCCTTCATCAGCGTTGTTTTGCTGCCAATAGTTGGCAATGCTGCTGAGCATGCCAGTGCAATCATGTTTGCCATAAAAGACAAGCTTGTAAGGGGTTTGCTCATCAGCTGCATTCATTGCTGATGTAGTGTTTATGCCACATTCATTTCTGATGTTTTGCTTATCATTTAAATTAGTGGTAATTTGTCTTCAGGACATCACATTGGGAGTTGCAATAGGATCATCAACGCAGATATCGATGTTTGTGGTAAGACATCCTTATCTTGAAGATATTTTGCTGACGACAGTTATTATTCTTCCACAGTTTGTTTAGGTTTGCCTTTCTGAATCTTTTCATATTTTTGGTCATTCATTGCAAAAATATTTAGGTTCCGATGATATTTCTCAAGTTATTAATGTATGTTTAGATATCTTCTGCAAGCAATAATTTGCATAACTGCCCCTAATCGCTTTTCTCCAGAAGCTTCCCAAAACTTTATTTTTGTAATAACAGGTCATCGTAGATGATTTTGGAGAAGGGTGTAACCATTGTAAATATCTAGACTGTGAGGATGAATCAAATAAACTTAGTTGCGAAGTAGAAATTCAAAGCAAGTGCTAGTGGTTTCTAATCTTGTACTCGATATTTATGCGCAAAGAAAAGCAAATTGTCTGCAATACCACGCATGAAATTAGTCACATCTGAAGGATGTATTTACCACTGGCACTTAACTTCAGTACTTACATGTATTTTAAATAACACTTCCAAAGAAGATGGGAAAATCATTGCAATTTCCAGGAAATTAGGTTATGGTTATGGAGTAGAACGGAGGTCATCAATGAACCCTACTAATTTTTTCTCTTGGATAAGAGGGAGGTTTGACATAAATACTGGTCTTATCCTAAAATGGATGCAGGAGATCGATGCGTATATCCAAAACCTATATTAGATGTTTTAAAGCAAAGCACTGGATTGGATTTCAAGAGCTTAAGAAAAAGGAGTCATAATTGTTGAGATATTTGTATCTTGTTATATCCGTTTCTTATTTCTATATCTTTAATGTATTTATGTATTTTACCTATTACTTCTCTCCTATATAACAGAGCCCTAGGGTCTCTATGGAAACCAGTAATTCTATTCTTTCACATGGTATCAGAGTGACAGTAATTCTATTCTTTCACATGGTATCAGAGCGACAGTCATAGATCGGAGTTTCCGCATACTACGAAACCCTAATCCTACCCACGCTCCCCCCTCACCGCCCCCTGCGGGCCGCCGTGGTCGCCCCCTAGGCCGTCGTCTTCCTTCCCCCGATTGTTGCCGTCCCTCTAACCGCCATCCGGGATCAGACTGTAGTTTGAAACGGTCTGATTTTGATCGGAAAATGTGATTTCGGGCCTACAAATCACGTTTTTCGGCCCTAGCGTACGCCGTACATTAAGGATTGAAGAGAATGGTTGTATGAGTCTACACGTACAACCACCCCTCTGTGATTGTGTAGACTCGCTCAGAACAGTCCACTCCCCGGTCGAGTTTCGGTTCTTTAGCTATTTTTTATCATGTCAGAGAACAAGGGTGATATTTTTGTCGTCCGATGCCTTCAAGGGTCCGGCTTCCATCGTAAAGATGGATAGGACCACCTATGTGTTGTGGTCCATGCAGTTTCACACCCTCATGCAGTGCAATAATAAGGAGCACATTTTGGCTGATTTAGAGCCGACGAGCAAGACTATGGCTAATGCTACTCGGAAGCAAGATGATGCTTATGCACATATTTGGCTCTCTAGGACGCTCACCAAGGAGATTGCCAACGATATTATCAATCATCCCACAACCAAGGTTATGTGGGACATCCTAGCTTCCACTTATGGGCTAGCCAAGAATGAGAGTACGATCCTCCAGTTGAATTATGATATATTCTTGACCAAGCAAAATGGACGACCTCTTCATGTCCACTTCTCGCATCTTCGAGGTATGTTTGAGCGACTTCATAGTTTTTTGCCCATTACTACCATCACAGAACAACATCAAGCATGCCAAGAAGCCACCATGACATGGGTCTATCTGTCATCTTTAGACTATGAGTACGATGCAACATGTACTCAATTGCTTACTGGAGAGACGATACCACTAATGGAGGAGGTTTACAAGAGGCTGAGCAAAATCACTAGTTCATCCACTACCATAGCCCAAACTCCCTCTGCGATGGTGACATCTCGTGGCAGAGGGGGTACTTCACAATTTTACGAGCGAGGACCCTGTGGTCGAGGAGGAGGACGCCAGCATGGCCCATGCACATACTCCCACCGTCGAGGTCATTTTGAGGAGATATGCTATTTGAAGCATGGGTATCCTGCGTCTGCACGTATAGCGAGCATACAGAGACTACTACGACTCCCTCTCATGATGTGAGGCTCGACGATATTATCTCTCGATTGAGAGAAATGATGAGTACAATGCCCACACTAGCTGCAAGATCTTTAGATGTTGCAGCTACTGCTAAAGCATCTACGAGTTCGTCAGGTGTAGCTTATTCACTTACTAATTGTAGCAGCTCGGATTTGATTGATTGGATCTTGGACTCTGGCGCCTCTCATCATACGTTCGGATATTGAGTACAATTTAGTTCTTACAGATCTATCTCTCCTGGTAAATCAATGATGATTGTAAATGTGGTTCATTCATGGAAGGCCGTATCGATATCGATATCGTTTTGATATTGTATCGATACGATATTTCAACGATATATCGCCGAAATATCGCCCATATCGACGAGCCTTTGTGAAGAAAATGCCTGGAAATCAGGATATATCGCCATATTGGTACCCATATCGGTCCCATGTCGATATCGATATATCGACGATATATCGTCGATATATCCCGATATTTCCTTCCAAGGGTTCATTTATCCATTGTGTTCAGGGGAAGATTGTCCTAACACCCTCGATGCACCTACATAATGTCTTATATGCTCCTGCCTTTCAGATGAATCTTTTGTCTATTAGTTAGATTACAAAAGATTTACATTGCTGTGCCATATTTGACCCATCTTCTCTTGTGTTTCAGGACATACTCACAGGTAGGGTGATTGGATGTGGCTGTAAACAGAGATGGCTTTACAAACTGGTCCAACCTCCTTTTGTTGGCACTTTTACTATTCCTACTGGGCCAGTCTCACCATTTATGTGGCACCTTCACTTTGGACATCTTCCTTTGCAGAAGCTATGTCTTGTCCTTCCTTGGATATCTACTCGTACTACCCTATAGTGTAAGGCATCCTAGCTTGGGAAGCATCCTCTTTCCTCCTTTCCGAATTCCAAGTAGCCATAGTCGTCACAGTAGTCAGTCATTTGAGTTGTTTCATTTCGATATTTTGGGTCCTAGTCATCTTCCCGATCATTAGGGACATCAGTTCTATCTAGTTGCTGTAGATAATTTTCCTGACTTTCTTGCATTTTCTTGTTAAAGAATAAGTCCGAAGCTAGTCCTCTCATCAAATCATTTCTTATTGAAATAAAGAATAATTTTTCTTCTCATGTGAAGTTTATTCACATTGATAATGCCTTGGAATTCTCCACATTACAACTATCTGTCTTCCTCATATCTCTTGGTAATGTTCACCAGGCTTTGTGTGTATACACATCGTAGTAGAATGGTGTTACTGAACATAAACACCCCTTGATGTCACGAGGACTCTTTTGGTTCAGAGTCGAGCTCCTCATTCGTTCTGGGGTGATGTGGTTCTGATTGCATGCTACTTGGTGAATCACATGCCTTCTACAACCTTTGGAGAAAAAAATCCTTTCTCAATTGCGTTTCTCAAGAAGGATCTCTTCTCTCTTACTCTCAAGGTCCTTGGGTCTGTGGCCTTTGTCCACAAAATTAATCCGAGTTGTGATATGCCCTCTCCAAGAGCTGTCAAATGTATGTTCCTTGGCTATTCTCATACCAAAAAAAGGTATAGATGTTTTGATCTTGTAAGGAGAAAGTATTATGTGAGTGCTGATGTTACATTATCCGAGTCTGTTATTTATTTCTCTCCTACAAGTGATAGGTTGTCTAACTCTGATTCTGGTGAAGATGTTTTTGTTCCACCACCTCCTTTACTTCTACCACTGCCTCCTCAGGTTGAACCACGATCACCTCCTACACCACCACCTCCTCCACCACCGTCTACCTTGACACAATTTCTACCGTGATTTTACATTCGCATGTCCTCTACTCGTTCCTCTGCTCATACGCTTTCCCCGTCATCCGGCACGCCTCAGGTATGTACTGAACACACTATTTCTACTGATGGCACTAGTGACATGCTTGTACCACATGGCACTGTACCGGAGGAGCTGATACTAGAGAACAAGGAGACCGATGATCTTGATGTGCCTATTGCCTTGAGGAAGTCGCATCGTACCTGTGCCACTTATCCCTTAGCTGCTCATATGGGGTGGATTACCATGATACGTTCTCACCAGTGGCTAGACATTCGGCATTGCACATTCTTCTATCGGTTGTTGTAACTCGAGACCGGCCTCTTTACCAACTGGGTGTGAAGAACGTGTTTCTATATGGAGATCTACATAAGGAGGTATGCATGCAGTAGCCACCGGATTTTGTTGTTGAGGGGGAGTCTCGAAGGTGTGCATGCTCCACAAGGCGATTTACGACTTGAAGCAGAGTCCAAGAGCTTAGTACCGGAAGTTGTTAGAGTTGATAGAGCACCAAAGGTTTGTGCGGTCCACTGTGGATCATTCACTTTTTGTTTAAAGGACACAGAGAGGTATAGTTGCTATTCTGATTTACATTGACGATATTATTGTCACAGGTAATGGTGAGCGGGGTATTCAGGCTGCTAAGGAGTTCCTAGGTCAGCAGTTTGCGACTAAGGATCTTGGCAGTCTACGTTACTTCCTTGGATTAGAGTTTGTCAGGAACCGACGCGGTCTTGTGATGGCCAAGAGGAAGTTTGTGACTGATTTTCTACTAGAGACCTGTATGACAGGGTGCAAGCCTGCTACTACCCCTATGTTTCCAAGCATGGGATTATATGATAATGACTGATGAGGTAGATAAGGGGAGATACAAGGAGCTTGTTGGGAAGCTCCTTTATGTTACTATCATCGAACAAGACATATCCCTTGCTTTGAGCAAGGTGAGCCAGTTCATGGAGCAGCTCAGGAAGGTACATATGGATACTGTTTATATGATTTTTAAGATATTTGATGACATCATCGAGTACTGGCCTTATATCCAACAGAGGTGACAACTTGTGCAGATGCAGATTATGCAGGTTGTCTTAGGGACATGAAGTCTACATCTGGCTTTGTTGTTTTTGTTGGGAGATCACTCGTGTCGTGGAAAAGCAAGAAGCAGACATTGGTTGCTAGGTCCAGTGTAGAGTCTAAATACAAAGCAATGGCTCAGGGGAGTACGGAGATGATGTGTGTTAGATCGGTCTTGATTGATCTTGCAGTTGAGATACCTCTTCCCATGCAGCCCCATGTAACTTCTATGCGGTAATCAAGCTGCTCTTTTGATTGGTAATAATCCTACATTCCATTAACGTACCAAGCATATAGAGGTTAGTTGTCCCTATACCAGAGACATGATCCAGAAGAGACTCATATCCACCTCTTATGTCGCTAACGGAGATCGGACTATCGATATATTCACCAAAGCACTTGCTTGAGGGCCATTTCCGAGGTGTTGTTCCAAGCTAAGCCTGATAGACATATATGCTCCAGCTTGAGGCGAAGTGTTGAGATATTTGTATCTCGTTATATCTATTTCTTATTTCTATATCTTTTATGTACCTGCCTCTTATGTAATTTACCTAGGGTTTTTCTCCTATATAAGAGAGCCTTAGAGTCTCTATGGAAACAAGCACTTCTATTTTTTCACAATAACTAATATTTTCTTTTGATTAAGAGGGCGATTTATGGACGAATTGACTAGTTACATTCAAGATGAGATATACTAGTGTACGTTGCTTGCCGATGTCCAGAACCTATATTAGATGTTTTTAAAACGGAGCACAGGTTTGGAGTTCAAGAGCTTAAGGAAAAGGAGTCACACCAAACTAATATTTTCTCTTGATTAAGAGGGTGGTTTATGGACGAATTGACTAGTCACATTCAGGATGAGATACACCGGTGTATGTGGTTTGCCGATGATATTATGTTGATTGATGAGACTAGAGATGGAGTAAATAAGAAGTTTGAGATTTGGAGACATGCCTTAGATACTGAAGGATTATGTATAAATAGGTCTAAGACTGAATATATGGAGTACTCATTTGATGGAATAAGTGGTGAATGAATCAATGTGAAGGTTGGAAATGATAACATTTAGAAGAATGATTCTTTTAGTTAGTTGGGATCTATTTTGCAACATGATGGGGAAATCGATAGAGATGTTACTCATGGAATGAATGCAGGTTGACTAAGTGATGAGGGGACTACTGTCTATGTGATAAGAAAATTCATTTGAAAATCAACGGAAGGTATTACAAAGCAGCTGTGAGACTTGCTATACTATATGGATATGAATGCTGACATGCAAACTATAGATATGTGCAGAGAATAATAGTAGTAGTGAAAATGCTAAGGTGATTGTGTGGTCATACTAAAAAAGATTGGATTCGGAATGATGCGATCAGAAGGAAAGTTGATGTAACTCCGAAAGAGGATAAGGTGAGAGAAAACCGCTTAAGATGGTTTGATCATTTGCAAAGGAGGTCGGCTAATGCATCAGTTAGAAGATGCGGGATTTGGGATGTTGAGCTGGCTAAGGGATGGCAAGGAAGACCCAAAAAATGTTGGAATGAGACTATCCAAAGGGATCTTAGTTATTTGAATTTAAGCCCAAGAATGCCCCAAGATATAATGGAAGCAAAAAAATCATATAGCTGACCCTACTTAATGTGAGAAAAAACTTTTCTGCTGTTGTTGTGGTGGTGGCGGTGGCGGTTAAGAGGATGGTTTGATATAGATACATAACTTGTCCTAAAAAGGATGTTGGAGATAGATGTATACAACTAGAACCTTAGTGCTGTATATTGAATGTTTCTAATAACTAGTTGGAGTTTGGAGCTTAAGCAACTTAAGTTAAACGATTCTTTTTTCGAATGATCTTGAAAGTAGACCTCTCTTATATGAAAGCTCAAATGCTAGGATTTTGCAATACATTTTTTGAAAGGAAAAACGGTGTTGCGTTGAGAAGATGTCTCCCAAGAAACTTTTATCACATGCTAACACACATTAACTATGAAAATCGGAATTCCTGAAGATCCTGTCATGCTCCATTACGTTGTCAATGCAGAATCTTTCACTATGAAAGATTACTCTGTTCCTTGCCAACCCGATGGCTTACAAAATTTCCATAACTCAAGTTCTGCCTGCATCCATCCTAACATACTGCTGATCCAAAGAGACCTAGACCCCAAAAGAGCTACAATGGAAGAACAACTAATCAGTGTTATCAAGCATCTCTGAATACAGTTAATAGGCCACATTTCCACATGAAAAAGTATTGACCGGCGGGCCCTCGTCAACTAGGGCTGTCAGGAAAGCTCAGACATGAACTTGGCTTAGACCCATCTCGACAAGTACTCGTGAGTCGGGCTCGAAATGCTAATGAGTTCGAGTTGGATAGTGGACTCATTATCCTTTTTGAGCTGAGTTTGAGTTTACTTATGCTCAACTCACTAACTTGACTTGATACTTCGAATTCACTCAATATGTTATTTTTATTAAGAGCATGCACTACACATGCTACAATTGTCCACCACTACTCATTTTAAACGTGTCCAAACTATCTTGCAGTCCTATAATCTAATAAGACTATTCCCTCTCCTAAATCCCCCCACATGGTAAGGCAAACCCACTTTGACTCCACCAAACACTCACTATAGTTCCACATCCTCTTGCTTCCGCAGCTTCTCCATCCTCCATATACCCTTGTGCGGTCGCTCCTCGACTCCCCCCGGCTCCTTATGCACCAACACCATAATGCATCCAGCATCATGGTGCAACCAATGTTTTCTCCTCCAATAGCCTTCTCTTGTGATGCCACTAATGTACCCTTTCGAAGGTTTTTGCACATTGCCCCTTCCTTCTTTGATGTTTTCCTCACCATGTCACCCGTCCAAACTCCTAATCCTAACATCTTGCCATCTGTCCTCGAAAGTTCAGGCCATTACTCGTTTCTTGTCATTTTCCACTATTTTCTCTCTTTGGAAGCCAAGATCCATTTTCCACTATTTTCTCTCTTTGGAAGCCAAGATCTTAGAATGTATGATGGAACAAATAAACCGTCTGTGATATTTTCTTCATTTCTTATGCATCTTAAAATTTCCTTGTGTCTATGATTAATAAATACATATATTCGTGCATAAGCTATATTTTTGTAACTTTCTTGAGTTCAATATGTATTTGTGTTTATGATTAAATTTAGGACCGAGATGAAAGTAGAAATGTTTTATTTCAACGTGATCAAATATTCATCGAATCAGTTCTCCAGATATTTGAATCATATTTCCAGATGGGTTCTCATTTTCGCGGTGACATATCTGCAATGTGGATTTTCGACATGAATTTTTGACGCAATATTTAATTAAAGTGGCATGTTATCAATAGGAAATAATATGAATATGGGATATGAGATCAAATAATGTAATACCAAAATATGATTACATTATATACGAGAGTATTTAAGAATTTTTTCATCTATATATTGTAGAGAGTATTATGTAGTTCGAGTATTGTTTTCTCTATTTTTATTTTCTTGTATCCGTGTTATGTAATTTATCCATGGGTCCTCTCTGTATAAGAGACCATAGGGTTCTATGGAATAGACAGATCACTTATTTTCCACCAACATGGTACCAGAGCCAAGAACCTAACCCTAACCCTAGGGTCCTCCACCGCCGCCCCTCCCTCCCTCCCTCTCTCTCTCTCTCGCGGCTGTCGTCAACGCCACCGGACCCTCTCCTCTCCGCCGCCTCTCCTCCGCTGCCGCCAGCGCCTCTCCTCTAGCCGTCGAGCCCACCCCCCTTCCCCCTTCATCTCTCTTCACCGCCGCTCCACGCCCAAGGTAGGGGACCCTCATCGCCGGGTTCCCCTTCCTTTCATGCCGACGCTTTCTCTTTCGTCAGCCGTCCTATCTTCATGGATTTGAGTGCGTAACGTCTACATATGCATTCAAATCCGATCAAGTTGTTGTAGACACTTTTTTTTGGTCTACAATCCTTAGTTGTTCATCTACGGCAACATGTCAGAAAACAAAGTTGATGTGCCCTCCATAGGCGCATTCAAAGGCTCAACACCAATAGTCAGGATGGACAGGACGAACTATAAGCTCTGGACGATGCAGTTCATGAGCCTCATGAAGTCTAGCGGTAAGAAGCATATTCTTACCGAGGATGAGCCGATAGAGAAGACTGGGATCTATGCCTCCTGGGAGGCTGATGATTCATATGCAAAAGTTTGGTTGTCAGGCACGCTGTCGATGGAGATTGCCAACTATGTCCTTCATCAGCCCACTGCTAAGGCAATGTGGGATATTCTGGCCGCCACATATTCATAGATGCAGAATTAGACAAAGTGCTACAACTCCAACATGATATCTTCACGATGAAGCAGAATGGATGACCACTTCACTCCTTGTATACTTCCCTGCGGGGAATGTTTGAGAAGCTGTATAGCACTATACCTCTCACGGCTACACTAGAACAACAGAAGACCTTCCGGAATGCTACTATGGTAGGGGTATTGCTTGCAACACTTGACCCTGAGTATGAGGCGGCACGATCACAGATACTTACTGATGCTACCATTCCTCCTATGGAGGAAGTTTATCGAAGAATTAGCCGCATCTCTGTTCCTTCCAGTACTTTTTCTCCACCACCTTCGGCGATGGCTGTGTCGCGTGGGAGAGGTGGTAGGTCTTCCTTTCGTGGCCGTAGATCTCGTGGGAGAGGAGGTCGTTTTAGCCAACCGTGCACTTACTGTCATCGCACTGGTCATTCTGAAAAGACATGCTATTCTAAGCATGGTTTTCCTGCGTCGGCACGTGTAGCCGAACATGTTACATCACCATCGACATCCACTTCAGATCATCAATTTGAGGAGCTTGTGGCACACTTACACGATATTATGCCTCAGTCATCTACAGAGTCTTCAGGAGGACCTTCAGACATTGCTGCTTCAGCATCTGCTAGTAGTTCTGCCACTACTAGTAACTCAGGCAGTACTTCTGCTTTTACATCCTATCATGATCTCTCAGATTGGATTATGGATTCCGGTGCCACACATCATCTATGCCGTGATAGAGACAGACTAGAGTCATACAGAGACATTCCACCTGGGCGCTTGGTGCTCATAGCTGATTGGACTCATTCCCCCATCATCAGACAAGGGGAAGTTACATTGTCACCATCTTTGCGTTTGCAGAATGTTCTACATGTTCCTGAATTTCCATGAATCTGCTATCTATTAGTCAGCTTACGAAGGATTTGCACTGTCGCGCTATATTTGACCCGTCTTCTCTTATTTTTCAGGACATACTTGAAGGATATGGTTAGATCCTCAAACACATCACGGAAGCATGAGCGTCGTATCGAATACGATGAGGAGCGACTAGTCGGACTAGTTGCTCGATGTAGCGGAAACCACATGATCATAGAACACTTCTCGGATCGTTTCGTCTAAACCACAAACAAGTATTAGGGTTACCTCTTGAAGCGTGGTTGCGATCGAGTCTTTAAACAAAGAGACCTCTTGTCTCAAGTCCGATCCGACGGAGGAGACGCTTGCGAGCGCGGGGATGAACCGCGTGCTTCTCGCAATCCATGTTGATGATTCAAGCGGCGGATCTCCTGATCTCGACACACGAGATCCGTCGTCTTCTTCATGAGCGAGGCGCACCGAAGGAGACGGAGATCCGCGAGCAGATGATCGGGAAGCATAACGACGATGCTGCGGCGATGGAGAACCTCTCCATGGCATCCATGGTGGACGGCCATGAGAGGGATAGAGAGGGCTGACGTCTAGAGAGAAAGAGAGAGAGATGCTTCTCAAGCATTATGCGTGTCAAGAGAGAGCATGGGTATGCCTCTCTATTTATAGGGTTTTGGGATCCATGGATCTCAATCCATGGGACATAAAATCAATGGATGAAATTGATTTATGTCAAATCCAATGGCTAAGATTGTTGTTGGTAAAACCAATAAAATATAATCTAATTTAGATCAAAACATATTTGACAAAATCAAATATAATTCAATCCTAAATTAAATCAACAAATAAGGAGAGAGAATATACATGGAGATTTCATCTCCATGTATATCCAAAGGGACGACCACCCATTCCATATAGGAATTGGGTGCCGCCCTTCACATTCCATGGAGGGCAATCTCATGGATTTCCATGAGATTGCATTCCTCCTTGAATTTCTCTCAATATTTATTTCCAACAACTTTTGTTGGGATTTATTCTCAAAAATAATTCACAATTAATTTTGGGAATATTTCAATCTTGCCATGGAAAAATTGTGAATCATATTCACAACCCAAAACAACATATAATTTACATTGCAATTAATTACACAATGTGTATCCAATACACATAATAATTAATCAACAAATATAAATTATAATTAACTCTCTCTAATACATTATAAATCACATTTATAATATATTATGAATAATTAGATATTGCTATCCACGTTATTCTTATCCATGATAATTAAATCATATTTAATCATCTTGGATCTCTTTATCTCATGTGTTCAAATAATATGAATCACATTCACATTATTCACATCTTTGGTAATTAAATCATATTCAATTATCTTAGATAACTCTCTTTATAATATGAATCAAATTCATATTAATCTTGATAATTAAATCACATTTAATTATCCATTTTCTCAATGCTCGGATACATTTTATCAACAATGAAATTATCCTGAACCCATTCAAGGATAATGCGCTTTCTCCGCGAATACTTGGAGATAAGGACATGGCGATTGTATTGTTCCACGTATAGTGACTTGGATATTGAGATCACATCTCAAATCCAGATCTCGGGCCTCCCATAGATGCTTGATTAAATCAAGATCGTAAATCTAATCTTCTCATTGGATCTGAATCACATTCATATCAATGTCCAATATTTGGACTAAGATTAGGTTACTTCTTTACTGAGAGGAGTCACTAAAATCCAGACCCGTTTCATCACTCCCTAGGATTGGAAGCGTCATGGTTATACAATCGTTTATGATCACATCACCCTCAGGTATTCCCAATACCTGACATCCTGCATACTGGAAGACTCAGATTAAATCCGAAGTATTGGATCAACTTTATACTGTCTACTTCATGATTTTATCAGTAAGTTTCTCATTCGATCATTGGGAGTCGGTATCGATCATATGCTTTCCAAAAGCATATATCATACCTAGGTAAAAGTATATATCAAACCAACAAATTCAGTCAAGCTTCCAAAGCGAGACGACCGTGCGCACTGAATTTGATTCTTCCCAATATCTCATGAGTGAGCTCATGTCTTCTGGTTCAGTAGTGAACTTGTATGATCCCTTTGAGAGAACGTATTACTCATATGCCCTTATATGCACACCAGCGCGCCGGTGCATTGACCTTGATTAGGTCATCAACCTATTGGTCTGCCAAATGTACATACTCAGACATATAGTAACACATCTGTCTCCTGTCAGAGGATGTGTGTCTATATCATGACAGCATACGATATAGGACTTTGGTTATCTCGATCTCGTTAAGTCAACTCTTTGACCTAACTCATCTGATACCTCCGAATCTCTATTCCTATGCAGAGGACTTGCATCAAGAGGTCGGTCAGATATCAGCCTAACTGAGATAAGATTGCCATCTACTACTCAGGCTAGAGATCATCTCTTAACAATCATTTGACGGTGCTTGATGAGTCCTCAATCTAACTCATTAGATATTCATCTAAGCACCAGTCTCTATGATTCAATAATTGAATCAACAGCTGTATGATCATTAAGATGGTCATGGTACATAACCTTAATTGTACTAAGGGACCCATTATGCAAATTATGTATTCTTCATTTCAGATTAAGGAGTGAATTGCAATAACATTTATTGCATAATGGCTCGCCATGGGATCGCATTTCCAACAATCTCCCACTAGCCCAAAGAGCCATTAATGGGCTAATCATTTAAACCTACACTCATGTGACAATCATAGGCTATTTAGAAAATAGCTAGGTAAGCTGATCAGTCAGTCTGTTCCCAAGAGACTATGCCAAGTCCTTTTACGGCACTTGCATATCTCCTAGTGACAGTGCTCGCATCCAATGCGAATGTTGCATCTTATGCAACCAATACTCAATTTTATTAGTTATAGTGTCCTTGACACTACATCCTATTAATTATCATAACCAGTATTCCCATAATCCTTATCAGAATACCTTCATTCCTGGAGATCTCTATCTCCTAAGGTATCTACAGTTAAGACCTTCTAGATCTCTATCTATAAAGTCTTAAGCTTTTGAAGATAAGACTTTGAGATCACTATCTCTAAGTTTCATCATCTTTGAAGATATTATTATTACTGCAACTAAGTGTTTTTATTTCCAGAGTAGGATTAGTAACAGATTACTACTCCCACTGCATGGTAGACATCTGGCTCTTTTGCACATCTAGCATACACTTAGCTTCTCGTAACTGATGCACAAGTGCAAGAAGTTCTAGCATTCACTTCCTCAACTCTTTGAGGTGCTATCCCTTTAGACAGATCACTACCACATCTTAAGGGAAAGAAGCTTTTCTTGGAATTTTCCAGAAAATGGAGTAAGTCCAAGGTGTACTACTAATGTGTTGGTCCCAATTCCCTCTTCTCTTTGCTTCTGAACATCTTCAGAACTAGGATCTAAGAGGTATCCTTGAGATCATATCTCAAGGTCTGAAACAACCAAATTATAAAACACTTATTATTATCCTTATATCATTCCAAATGATTAGAATAATATCTATATTTAGCACGATGAACACATTGGCACTCCCACTATGCTTCACATGGTTCATCAAGATTTTTATCTGAAATCATAACATTTATAATTTCATCAAATCTTATGTTCCAACTACAAGAAGCTTATCTGAGTCCAAAGATGGAGTTCTTTAGCTTGTACATCTTGCTTTCCTCAACCATGAAGCCTTGCGGCTACTGCATATGAATATCCTCAGAGAGGTATTCATAGAGGAATGCAATCTTGACTCACATCATAAAGATGTCATAGTCGAGTTGTGTAGCTACAGTTAGCAATATTCTGATGGGTTAAACATGGTCACTGAAGAGCAAGTCTCATCTCAAGCGATGTCTTCTCTTCGGTTTGCAGCTCATGGCTACGAACCATGCTTTGAAGGTCTCTACCTTCTCATCAGGTTCCCTCTTTCCCTTGAAGATCCATTTACACCTTAATGGGTCTTACCCATATAGGTGGATCCTCGAGGGTCCATATACAACACTTATATATGAAGTCTACATTAGACTTTTATTGCTAACATCCATCTTTTCATGTCATGATCCTCAGGAGCTTCATCACATGAAGTCCGATCATTTTCAGAATACATCCTCAACCTTATTTGAAGAAGCATTAGTGTTTCATCTTTAATTATCTATTTAGTTTCCGATTTCAGGAGCCTCATTATCTTCTCAAGATTAAATGAGTTCCTTTTCTTCATTTTTATCTTGATTCTTAAGAGAGTCATCCTCTAAGAATCACATTCTCAGAGATGAGACCCTTTATGAATCTCAAGGTCATAAAGTAGGTATCCAATACCATCCTTTATTTTCCTAATGAAGTAGCACTCTCTAGTGCCAGATTCTAGCTTAATTACATGGAACCTTATTTAAGGATATATAATGTAGTCTCTACCACATATACATACCTGAAAACTAAGAGATAATTATGCTAAGATTAATCATTGATCAAATCATGTCACACATGATCAATTGTATCTCCTTATAACTCTATTGAGTTAAGGTTCATCAGGAGGACTGATTTAAGAATGATATTCACATCTCCATAAGGTATTCCATGAATTCATCTAATAGGTACTGACTACCTAAATTAGATCAAATTCATTTAATCTTCCTTCAAACTTTGGTTTTAAACCAAAATTGTGAAATCTTTGAACATTTCAAAGGTTTCTAAGTGAAAGGAAGAAATCTCATATCACATATAATCATTAGTAGATATCACACATCCATAATGTTTACTATGATATATATGATTCACATACATCAATATGTATGTGATCCTGAATACCTTGACATCTTACACCTTTCCCAAAGAAGGGTGTATTGGACATTTTTACTCTGGAATACAATATTCACAAGTATTGTAAGATTTGAACATTTAGACAATCTAAAGGTTCATCTCTTATCAGTCTATTGATCACATCAACAAACAAATGTCCAAAACATGATGCCAGATCATTATCAAATGATCTTTATTCTCCTATTGATCTTTAAAGGTTTATTTTTCAGTATTAGAAATCTTAATGAACCATTCATTACTTTTCTAATTTAGTGGAGTCCACTAGATGTTAGATTACTATCTGAAATATATCTATCATAACTCTTTATGATAGGTTTATTCCAGAATTCATATTTATTTCCAACATTTTAGAAATAAACAATGAGTGTATTCTAATATCTAGGTCACAGAGACATTCTCTAAGATTAAGGATTCCCACTGAAAATATGAAGTCTATTCATCCGGTGGAAATTATTGCAACAATTGCATCAATTCCAACTTAGATGACCTTTAAACCTTAAGATCAAATTTCTAATATTCTAATACATATGCAACCAATTGCAAGTGTCATTAGAAGATTGAGATACAATTATTAGACTTTATATTATCAAATAAGTAAGTTAATTTCAATGATTATAAGTAGATTATTCTGATGTACTATCCGATTCCTTCTCTAAGGATTCTAGATAGATATGATAGTCATACTATCAACACATCAACTTATTGCAGTATTGGCATTCATCCAACTCTTTGGATGTTACATGGAAGTCACAGAAGTACATTCAACTCTTTTGACAATACTTCTTACTTGGGTCCAACCCATGCTTCCACTGCGCTCCCTTTATTTATAAGCAACCATTGCTCAAGACAGAGGATCTCTTACGTTAAAATCAAAAAATTTCAATATAAGAGAATTTCAACATTTACACATGCTTCATTCAATTCATACAATATGAATATTATGAAGCTTCAGGAATGACTAGAGTAAAGATAGTAGAATGATGACACTCATCATATCTACATCCATTTAAACTCTAAAAACTTAGGTTCAGGTAGGTACTCAAACAATTTGAATACATCATCTCTTACAGAGCCACCATTCTACATGATGCAGAGAACCATGTCATTCATGATTAAATGTCAAGAGCACATATGTATGCCAGAATATCTTTATTGATTTTATAAGGATTATTTGATAATTGCGATCATCATCGACATGTCACTTCCAAAGTACATTCGATGAGATCAAGACTTATAGAGTCATACAAACCCTAGGGTTTTAGTCCTATTGTCTTATTTAATTATCATTCCTCATTATTATGAGGAAACTTGCACATTGCAACCACATACATTATGTGTCCAATTGCAAGTACAATATCTGGATCAAAGGGTCCAATCCATGATATTTTACTGGTTATTATTGAGTATAACATTGAGTGGGTTTAATGAAGGATTATCTGAAATAAGAAATTTTGCATAAGGGTATATATTTATATATATACATGTTTTACTTTGATTTAAGAATTTTTATATCAAAGTTGTCTTGCCATGTCAACAATGAAAGTTCATTCCCTTAATCACTTTCAATGTAAGAGATATACTTACCATTATATCTCAAGCAAGATCTGGGATCTCCTTCCTTATCTTTGTTGCATCCCAATAATATGAGAACTTACAACTCGGATAAAAAGAAGCGGGAACTCATTCCGCCTTGCAAGTCCAACTTGCATTTTCCCAATTCGGTCTTTAACACCCGGGCCCACCACCCTTAAGGCAATGTTGACCCGTCATTAATTGAACCAACCGTCAACAGGAATACAACTCGCTATGCGCAATCCAATATCGCCCCAATAATATGAGGACTCGATATTGGGGTCACTACGCATACGTCCTTACTCTTTCGAGAAGCGACGAGCCCGATCCAAATGGATCACATGCAGGAGCTGTCACTTCGGACAGACGTCTCCTACGTATAATATCTGGCGACGGAACCCTTCGTCTTGACGGGAGACCATGGATGTCACTTATGTGATCCTCCATCTCTTATTCAAATTTAATTAATTACTATGAATCACATTCATACAATTAATTCTTCCAAGGGAATTATTAACTCTAATCATATTAGAGTATTCTAATTGGACATAACTAATTCAATCATATTAAATTAATTATCCATCCAATTCAATCAATCAAACTCGATTTTTTATGCTTGAATATATATATAGTATTATTCTCAAAGTACGTATTAATTCGTATTTTAATAATTAGAAAAGTACAACTTAATCCCTCAGACATTATCCCGGCCGTACCCGCTGTCATGGCCAGTACCGGCGGGAGTGGGACGGACCGCATACGTTGCAACCCGCTACCCCAGCGATCCCCGACTAGACACCATATCCGCCTCGGGAAAGGATAATGCCAAATTGATTAATTTGTACTTGAGATGATCATTGGTTCTTTAACCGAAAATTATACCATATAGTAATCAAAACAATTTTGATTATAAGGAAATTTGCTAGACAAATTCCCAATCCTATTCAAGCAAGGAGTTTGATGATTGTGATTCCAATTATGATTTAGATCAAATCTAATCAATTAATTGGTTGGGGCTAAGTCAATTAAGGAAATAATCATCTTCTAATATTTCTCAAATATTCTCCACAATTATTTCTCGAAATTAACAATTAATTTCATTAATTGACAATCACATGGTTCTCGATTAGGAATGTAATTTCAGCAATGACCCCCGCTTACTAAAATTAGCATATCTCAATTATATTAAATCCAAATTAGACAAAATCAATTTTCATAGATTGCTAATTTGATTTAGAACAGAATCCAAGTGAAGTTTCACACATTTCGAGGCAAGTCTAAATAGTAATTAACATTTTAATCACGTTCAGATCTACAGTTCCCGCAACAGTGCATACATGTTCATTAAAACAACCATATCTCGAGCATACGAAATCCGATTTACGCAAACTCAGATCCTATGGTTTCCTTAGTTAATGGGGAATAAAATCCAAGTATTAAATTCGTGTTTAAACAATTTAAACATTGCCGAATTTATTTACTAAACAGATCTGCGAAATCAAATGCGATGAAAACTTTCACGACCTTAACGAACCCAAGTCGTCCTCCGTTTTTCGAATCATATTCGAAACCGTCGACCTAAGGTTCTGATACCACTTGAAGGATATGGTTAGATCCTCTAGCGCATCACGGAAGCGTGAGCGTCGTATCAAATACGATGAGGAGCGACTAGTCGGACTAGTTGCTCGATGCAGCGGAATTTAAAAATTTTATACGACGAAACCACATGATCATAGAACACTTCTTGGATCGTTTCGTCTAAACTACAAACAAGTATTAGGGTTACCTCTTGAAGCGTGGTTGCGATCGAGTCTCTAAACAAAGAGACCTCCCGTCTCAAGTCAGATCCGACGGAGGAGACGCTTGCGAGCGCGGGGATGAACCGCATGCTTCTCGCAATCCATGTTGATGATCCAAGCGGCGGATCTCCTGATCTCGACACACGAGATCCGTCGTCTTCTTCATGAGCGAGGCGCACCGAAGGAGACGGAGATTCACGAGCAGATGATCGGGCAGCATAACGACGATGCTGCGGCGATGGAGAACCTCTCCATGGCATCCATGGTGGACGACCATGAGAGGGATAGAGAGGGCTGACATCTAGAAAGAAAGAGAGAGATGCTTCTCAAGCATTATGTGTGTCAAGAGAGAGCATGGGTATGCCTCTCTATTTATAGGGTTTTGGGATCCATGGATCTCAATCCATGGGACATATAAAATCAATGGATGAGATTGATTTATGTCAATCCAATGGCTAAGATTGTTGTTGGTAAAACCAATAAAATATAATCTAATTTAGATCAAAATATATTTGACAGAATCAAATATAATTCAATCCTAAATTAAATCAACAAATAAGGAGAGAGAATATACATGGAGATTTCATCTCCATGTATATCCAAAGGGACGGCCACCCATTCCATATAGGAATTGGGTGCCGCCCTTCACATTCCATGGAGGGCAATCTCATGGATTTCCATGAGATTGCATTCCTCCTTGAATTTCTCTCAATATTTATTTCCAACAACTTTTGTTGGGATTTATTCTCAAAAATAATTCACAATTAATTTTGGGAATATTTCAATCTTGCCATGGAAAAATTGTGAATCATATTCACAACCCAAAACAACATATAATTTACATTGCAATTAATTACACAATGTGTATCCAATACACATAATAATTAATCAACAAATATAAATTATAATTAACTCTCTCTAATACATTATAAATCACATTTATAATATATTATGAATAATTGGATATTGCTATCCACGTTATTCTTATCCATGATAATTAAATCATATTTAATCATCTTGGATCTCTTTATCTCATGTGTTCAAATAATATGAATTACATTCACATTATTCACATCTTTGATAATTAAATCATATTCAGTTATCTTAGATAACTCTCTTTATAGTATGCATCAAATTCATATTAATCTTGATAATTAAATCACATTTAATTATCCATTTTCTCAATGCTCGGATACATTTTATCAACAATGAAATTATCCTGAACCCATTCAAGGATAATGCGCTTTCTCCGTGAATACTTGGAGATAAGGACAGGGCGATTGTATTGTTCCACGTATAGTGACTTGGATATTGAGATCACATCTCAAATCCAGATCTCGGGCCTCCCATAGATGCTTAATTAAATCAAGATCGTAAATCTAATCTTCTCATTGGATCTGAATCACATTTAGATCAATGTCCAATATTTGGACTAAGATTAGGTTACTTCTCTACTGAGAGGAGTCACTAAAATCCAGACCCGTTTCATCACTCCTCTAGGAATGGAAGCGTCATGGTTATACAATCGTTTATGATCACATCACCCTCAGGTATTCCCAATACCTGTACATCCTGCATACTGGAAGACTCGAATTAAATCCGAAGTATTGGATCAACTTTATACTGTCTACTTCATGATTTTATCAGTAAGTTTCTCATTCGATCATTGGGAGTCGGTATCGATCATATGCTTTCCAAAAGCATATATCATACCTAGGTCTTGATCATATACTTTCCAAAAGTATATATCAAACCAACAAATTCAGTTAAGCTTCCAAAGCGAGACGACCGTGCGCACGGAATTTGATTCTTCCCAATATCTCATGAGTGAGCTCATGTCTTCCGGTTCAGTAGTGAACCTGTATGATCCCTTTGAGAGATCGTATTACTCATATGCCGTTATATGCACACCAGCGCGCTGGTGTATAGACCTTGATTAGGTTATCAACCTATTGTCTGCCAAATGTACATACTCAGACATATAGTAACACATCTGTCTCCGGTCAGAGGATGTGTGCCTATATCATGACAGCATACGATATAGGACTTTATCTCGATCTCGTTAAGTCAACTCTTTGACCTAACTCATCTGACACCTCCGAATCTCTATTCCTATGCAGAGGACCTGCATCAAGAGGTCGGTCAGATATCAACCTAACTGAGATAGGATTGCCATCTCCTACTCAGGCTAGAGATCCTCTCTTAACAATCATTTGACGGTGCTTGATGAGTCCTCAATCTAACTCATTAGATATTCATCTAAGCACCAGACTCTATGATTCAATAATTGAATCAACAGCTGTATGATCATTAAGATGGCCATGGTACATAACCCTTATTGTACTAAGGGACCTATTATGCAAATTATGTATTCTTCATTTCAGATTAAGGAGTGAATTGCAATAACATTTATTGCATAATGGCTCGCCGTGGGCTCGCATTTCCAACAATACTAATGGGTAGGGTGATTGGCTGTGGCTCTGAGCAAAATGGTTTCTATCGTCTGGTGCAGAATTCATATGTTGGTCTTTCTTCCTATTCCGCAGGATCAGTCTCTCCATACACCTAGCATCTACGTTTTGGTCACCTCCCGCTTCGAAAGCTGCGACATCTCTTGCCTCAGGTTTCTCCAAAGTCGTCGTTTCAATGTGAAGCCTGTCAGTTGGGAAAGCATCATCGAGCTAGCTTCCCTAGTCGTCAGTGTCGGAGCAACAACTCCCCTTTTGAATTATTTCATGTAATATTTGGGGTCCGAGTCGTGTCCCTGATCATCAGGAGCACATGTTCTATATTGTAGTTGTTGATGACTTCTCTCGTGTATCATGGGTATTTCTTCTAAAGAATAAATCTGAAGCAGGGGATGTTATTAGAAACCTTATTATTGACGTGCAGAATATTTTTTCCTCTTCTGTCAAATATGTTCATACGGATAATGCGTTGGAATTCTGCACACGCTCTCTCTCACATTTCTTTTTGTCCAGAGGCATTATTCATCAGACCACTTGTCCTTACACATCTCAACAGAATGGTGTGGCAGAGCGAAAACATTGTCATCTTCTTGACATTACTCGGACCCAGCTTATCCAGAGTTGTGCGCCTATCACCTTTTGGGGGGATGTTGTTCTTGCGGCCTGCTATCTAGTCAATCGTATGACGTCCTCTGTACTAGGTGAGAAGATTCCTCTTTCTGTCATTTTCCATGAGAAGGAATTATTTTCTCTTACCCCTCGTGTTTTGGTGTTGTGGACTTTCTTCACCATTTGTTTCATGGACTTGACAAACTCTCTCCTAGAGCTGTCAAGTGTGTCTTTGTGTGTTACTCTCGGACTCAGAAGGGTTATCGTTGTTACGACCCTGTGAACAGGAAATATTTTGTCAGTGCTGATGTTACATTCTTTGAGACTGTTATGTACTTTCCCCAACAAGTGATTGATTGGTCTCTTCTACATCTAATGATGAAGTCTGTGTTCCTCTTCCTCCTAGTATGAGTCCATCTTTGTCCATCCCTGTTCCGGTTGTCACGCCACCACCACCACCACAACCACCTATCTTGCCATTCTCTAAATTCTATACACGTCGGTTAGGCCCTGCTCATGCTGCACGTCAATCATCCATCACGCCTCAGGTATGTTCAGATGCTATTACCGATGATGGGTCAGATAGTGTGCCTGTGCAGGATTCTTCTTTACAGGAGGCAGTTTTACCAGCGAGTACTGGGGATGATGATCTTGATGTCCCTATTGCTATTCGGAAACAGATGCGGACGCGCGCATCATATCTTCTTGCGTCCCGGGTTTCTTTTCACCGTCTCACAGGTAATTTTCAGAAATTTGTTGCTGCTTTGTCTTCCGTGGAGATACCACATAATTATCAGGATGCTATGAAAATCAAGTGCTGGAGATTGGCGATGGAAGAAGAAATGGCGGCCTTACAATCTCGGGGAACATGGAGCTTGGTTGCTACTCCTTCAGGAGCATCTATTGTTAGCTGCAAATGGGTATTCACAGTGAAATATCACGCCGATGGGAGTCTTGATCGGTACAATGCACGACTAGTGGCGCGAGGCTTTACTCAAACGTATGGTGTGGACTATTTGGATACATTCTCTCCAGTGACACGTCACTCTACTCTTCGCATCCTTATATCTGTTGCTGTGGTACGTGATTGGTCTATATTCCAGCTTGATGTCAAGAATGCCTTCTTGTATGGAAATTTGCAGGAAGAAGTCTACATGCAGCAGCCACCGGGGTTTGCTGCTGAGGGGGAGAATTATAAGGTGTGTAGACTTCACAAGGCGATATATGGCCTTAATCAGAGCCCAAGAGCGTGGTTTCAGAAGCTTTCTCACATGATTGAACGACATGACCTCAAAAGATCAAATGAGGACCACTCGTTGTTCATTCAGAAGTCGAGAGGTATGTTTATCATCATGTTATATGTTGATGATATTTTGGTTACATGAGATGATGCTCAAGGGATTGACATGACAAAAGCTTTTTTGGGCCGTCAGTTTGTCACAAAGGATCTTGGCACCCTAAGATATTTTCTGAGGCTAGAGTTTGCCAGGAATGCACAGGGTATGGTGATGACCCAAAGGAACATCACAGATTTGCTGTTTGAAACATGCATGAGTGGATGTAAACCATCAAGCACTCCTATGGATCTAAGCATGAAATTATATGACAACGATACCGAAGAAGTGGACAGGAGAAGATATAGAGAGATGGTGGGTAAGCTCCTCTACATCACTATAACTCGACACGATATTGCTTTTGCAGTAAGTCGAGTGAGCCAATTTATGGAGCAACCAAGACATGTACATATGGATGCTATACACATGATACTAAGGTATCTAAAGTCTTCTCCAGGATCAGGATTGTTGTTCAGAAAGAACACAAATTTGTCTATTTCGACTTGTGCAGATGCAGACTATGCAGGATGTCCTAAGGATCGTAAGTCCGCTACAGGATTTGCAGTGTTTGTTGGTAGCTCTCTGATCTCTTTGAAGAGTAAGAAACAAACTGTTGTGGCAATATCTAGTGCCGAGTCTGAATATAGGGCCATGGCACAAGCAAACACGGAAATGATGTGGCCTGTGGGTTCGAGCTGTACTAGAAGACTTGCATATTGATGTACCTCTACCAATGCAGCTACTGTGTGATAATCAAGCCGCTTTATTCATTGCCAATAATCCAGCATTTCGTGAAAGAACAAAACATATTGAGGTAGACTGTCACTACACTAGCGATATGATCCAGAAGGGTTTGATTTCTACTTCACATGTTAGTTCTGAGGATCTGACCGCTGACATGTTCACCAAGCCATTGCTCAGAGGACCCTTCCAGAGATGTTCTTCCAAGCTGAGCATGATTGATATCTATGCTCCATCTTGAGGGGGAGTGTAGAGAGTATTATGTAGTCTGAGTATTGTTTTCTCTATTTTTATTTTCTTGTATCCGTGTTATGTAATTTACCCATGGGTCCTCTCTATATAAGAGACCCTAGGGTTCCATGGAATAGACAGATCACTTATTTTCCACCAACATATATGTTGTAAAAAAACTCTAATATAGAAATCATCACCTGATAATATTATTATTATTGAGCTTCTTAATGAGTTCAGCTTGATTCATTTAAGAATGTTCATAAGCAAGAAACATAGAAATCAACCTATTAAAGGCTTTCTAATACAATTTCAGCATTTACGAATTTAAAGCTTATCCAGCCCGAGTTTGAGTCTGAGTTTAGTTATCGAGTTTGTGTTAAGGCCGCTCGATTCAACTCATTCAACTTGATAAACACCTTACCATAAGTGTGTCCCATCTCATCAACCACAAGAACAATTTGACCAACAGTGGGATGCTCCACCGCCAAATGTGTCTCAAAATCCGTGTAAAAAATACCCAGATTCAAAACAGTGATCGCATACACAGTCTTGTATGCCTTTTGAATTGGAAAGTGGCCTTTTGCTCAGGCCCAATGACAACCCTATAGAGGGCCTCCCCATCTTTGAAAGAACCGTTTGTAGTCTTATAACCTCAATCGTCTTTTGGGCAGTTAGCTTTGAATGGGACATCGAGTATCGCCCATTCTTGTCACAAACTAATCAATAGATGCCTCTTGTTTGCCATTAGGATGTAGAAACCCCCAAAAGAGGCATGGCGTCTTCCAACCAGCAAACTTTTTCTCAAGTTTCTCCATCAATGGTAACTAATCAACTTGTTGAAGTCTACCACACACCAATGCCCCTTACAAATATGTAAGTGGCAAGCTCACCCGTCGGATTCTAAGGAAAGTCTGAAAATAAACCACCTCCTCATGCATCTTGCCAAAGAGAAACAAAGGCACATTTTTTTCATTAACTCGTAGGACGCAGAAACCCCCCAAAAGAGGCATGACGTCTTCCAACCATCAAGGCCAACAAATATGTAAGTCGTAACCTCGCGCGTCAGATCCTAAGAAAAATATGACAAGAAATCACCTTCTCATGCATCTTACCAAAGGGAACAAAGGCTCACTTTCTCTCCCTAACTCGTATCTGGAGACGTCACTGAAATGTCCGGAACTGCCTTGAGCCCCTTGCAATCAGAAACTTCTCCCTAAAAAAGTAGTGGTTGCATATTCAAGAATCAAAATGGAGAGGTTATCACGATTGCCACCCTTGAAAGTTGAAATTATTACCATGAATTGCTTGGTTAACCATCACATATGGGGGCAGTGGAGAGGCAATTCCCCGTCAATTATAATTTATATTCGAAAGTGAGCCCCGGGGCGAGGGAAAACCAAGGCATTTCAACCACAAAGCAAGCTAACTATCCCTATATATTTGGGGGGGGGGGAGGAGGCATTACCCACAAGACAAAAAGGAGTGGCACCAATGGATTTTCCTACTTGATCCTCCTTAGTTGGAAGAAACCACTCTCAGGCATGCCATTCACCATTATTGTGCAAGATGCCATTGTAATGCACTTCTTCATCCACATAACACAAACTCTGAAAAGCCACTTCGATACAGAGAGGTCCATATGTCTACATAGTTATAAGCTTTGGAGAAGTCTATCTTCCAAATCTAACCCTTGATATTATGCCTCTTCCAATCAGGGATAATCTCGGTTGTCATAACAACATTATCCAACAATTGCCGATCGGGAGCAAAAGCTTGTTGCTCCTAGCCTCTTATGAGATATTGCAATCCAATACCATTTTTTAACTTACTGCTAATGCGAGTGCCTGAAGTCATTAATCTGTTGTGCTACATCCATCCCTCTTGGAAAGCAAAAAAATAAAGGGAATAGCTCAAATTTCTGGTTTCTTTGCCTGAATTCCATATCATCTCCCTGCAGATAAAGTCAGCGATTTCTCATTATAAAATAGGACAAATATTTCAAGAAGTAACCTACATAAATCAAATCGCTCATCAAATAATAAACAACAATAAAGGTCCCCAGATTAGTTCAGAAAGTATATAATATGAAAGAGCATGGAATAAGCTTCAAATCGACATATTGTACGCTAAAAATGGAGTTTGCACGAGAAAGTTATGCTCAAATGAAGTTGCAGGGGCTGAAATGTAAATAAAGTATGAGTTTTTCTTTCAAAGCGGTCCCTGGAGGGACTTATCTGTAAAATCAAGAAGTCAGAGGGGCGCATATGTAATTTTCCCTACACGGGGATATATCCAAAATTAACGAAATATGAAGGGCCTGTGTGCAAACTTGCAGTGCGTCACGTGCACGATAGTGCGACACGTGACACTACCGTCAGCAAATGAGGGCCCCACTTCGTGATCTACAGGAGCCGGGGGCTTAAATGAAAATTACCCCCGCCTCACGTGCTTCTCACGTGAGGGGAGATTCTAGGTCGGTTGGCAACGAGCGCGGCACCCCCACGCGGCGGAGGAGAGGCGCAGAGGCGAGCGGATGCGAGGCGGTGTCGGGGCGCGGAGCGATTCTTCCGCGGTGGCGTGGTTAAGCGGTGAGCTGGACGGTGGCGGTTGGATGCTCCTGAGGCAAGCGGCGTTGTGGCAGAGATGATGCGGGACGCGACATTAGGCAGAGGAGCGCGGCGTAGCCGACCGGGTGCACGCGTGGAGGCGCTGCTCCAGGCGGCTGCGAAGCTGTGAGGCGGAGTGCGGATGGCAAGGCGGGAGGTGCGGCGCCTGAGAGAAGGTGGAGCGGGTGGAGGCACGATCTGTGAATTGCGGAGGTGGCAATGGTGGCTGGAGGAAGGGTTGAGGGCTGAAGGCAGAGGCACATGGGCGATGGGGGTTGTCGAGGCTGCTGCGAGGTTGACGGAGGGAGATGGATGAGATAGAGGAATTCGGGGTCATCTGGGAGGTTGAACTCCTCAACAGAGGGCTCTGTTGTCGCCTCGATTCGAGTTGGCGAAGGGCTCGAAGAAGCCTTGCAACTTCTTGGAGGTTGTTGCATCAAAGGGAGAAGATCCACCCCTTGGATCGCGCTTGGGGTCGAGTAAGCCGCTGTCACCGACTCTACAGAGGAAATGGCGGATGGGTTTGGAGGAAGCAGGAGGTGGAGATTTATAGGAGGAAGATAGGTGCGACAGTTATGCGGGCGAGAGGCCGACTTCGTAACGGCTGGAGAAGAACGGCTGGGCAGCTGCTACGCGGAGGCGGCGGCGGTTACGCGAAGGCGGCGACAGGCGTTGCGAGGGAGGAGGAGATGGAGGGAACGACTGCGGAGAGGGACGGCTGGAGGAAGATGGTCACATGCTTGGCACGTGACCGGGGGTGGGCGGATGAGAGAGAATGAGGGGTGACACGTGGCATGCCCAGGGGCAACCACGTGCCACCTCAAAAAATTTTCAAATTTCAAAGATAAAGAAAAATAGAAAAGAAATAAAAGGAGACCTCAGATTGAATTTTTTTCTCTACACGAAAGTTGTTCTTGTCGACGAGATCTACAACTTTCATAAAGGAACCAAGAGCAAAAGAGGTCATCTGTACAAAGTGGTATTTTTGGGTGGTTTCCATATGTATAGAAAACTGACTTTTTGGGGTTTTGTATTTTTTGGTAGTTTTAAAAGAAGATAAAATTATACAAAAAATACTATAAAATACAAGAGTCTGAATACATGAACTATGCCATCTGCTTGCTCTCGCGATGACTGACTCACACCAACCGCAGCCCCCACTTCCAATCTCCTTGGAAAAGCTCCTTCTCAACTGAGAGTGAATGTGATTCCTCCTTTGCCTCCCGCTGACCATAGCCTGTGAGATTTCAGTTGAGGGATATTGCATTTGGTGCTGAGAAGACGTATGTTGTCCTTGATATTTCTGTTAGCCTTCTCTTCTTATCCTAACCTATTTGCAGGCTAGTTCTGACAGTCACCGGTTTCCTTTTTTTTTGTAAATTGTAATTTAGCCAACTATTTTCCTTTAGCAATGGGGATCTTGGTTCATGATATATTAACCTTTTTGTTTTGATTGGATTGCAATTTTTTTGCAAGCTGCTTCTGATGCCTGCTGCAAGAAGGCTTTCCTTTTTTAAAAAGTGTCATATAGCACGTCGATATTGTTTGTTGCCAGGTCAATGCATCTATTATTACTGTATTCATTCAAAATTAATGTAACGTCACATACTTTATTGAGATTGGTTTGCATTGAATGATTTTTTTGTTTTCAGTATATAACTTTTTTTTTTGGTTTGCAGATTCCCTTCTGTGTCGTTATTGGTTGGATAATGGGAAAACCTATGGACCTGAATTTTCAGTTGTTCGAGACTGCTACTCTCTTCATAACTGTACTTGTGGTGGCATTCATGTTGCAGGTTTGTTATAGTGTTTTTCTACTGTAATGTTCCTTAACTCTCACATATTGGTTCTCAGATTATCAAAGAAAAATCAAGGGCCCACAGTTGGTTCTTCTGGGATTTGTTTGCTTCTGGTTTCGGTGGGTGGCGTTTGAATTCACGGGGAGTAAACTATTAGCCAGTAGCTGTGTGGGTCATTTCAGGGCACTGAGTAGACATGTTCATACATATGGTCGTTGATTAGGACATGATGTATCTAGAGTTTCTCAAGAATAACTAGGTTTGTTTATACACGAGTTTTCAACCTCAGATATTAAGGATGCTATTTTTGACATGAATGTGGATAGTTCTCTAGGGCCTTGATGATTTCCCTGTTTCTTCTCAAGAGTTCTGGGATGTGAAGGTGGGTTTTGTTGTGGATGCGTTCAGGCAGCGAACTCATGGCTTTGATCAGGTGAATAGGTCTCTCATCTTCCATCTTGCCTAAGAACTATATCAAGGCGAGGATCGAGGATTATCGGCTAGTTGTTTTGTTGCCATTTACATTATTGTTGCTAAGTTGTTGGCTAATTGTCTAGGAGGGGTAGTGAATTAGATTATCTCTCTTGCAGTCGGCGTTCATCCCTACCCTAGTAAATTTATGATGGACAAGTTGGTAGCAGCTACAGTGCTGATTGGTGACTGAGAGAGGAGAAAGACGAAAGGCTTCCTATGAGTTTGTGGATTGGAACTTTAGTTGGGCATCTCTTTACCAATGGATTGGAAGTTTTGAACGTGCACTCTTGTGGTGAATGTTTTGTTTCCTTCCTTTAGAAAAATAAATCTCATTACTAAAGAGGTTTCCAAAAGTTGTGAATTATCTGGATGAAGAGATGCATTGCTACAACATTTTTCTCAACGTTGGTCAATGAACATCCGGACAGAGGTTTCTGTTAACATTAAAATAATATTTGAAAGAAACTATTCTTTGGCTCCCCTCTTTTTGTGATTGTGGCATATACTTTACTTTGATTGCTTCAGACGGGAGGAGTTCTCTATCCATTTGCTGCTGTATGTTGAAGTAAAACTTTTCTTCATTGAGGGGAGCCTCACATGAGACCATGGTGGTGGTAGTGGATATTTATGGGGGACATTTTGGTTGTCTGGTTGATTGCTCCAAGTCTTCTTTTATTTCATTTAGGACCCTAGTTGATGTGATTGTGGAGTGCAGGGCAATGCTTGCTACTCAGAGGGTGACCCTTGCCCATCATGTATCCAAGACTTCCCTCGGTATGTTGTAGGCTTCTTCAAGTAGATTGCTTGTTACTGATTGAGAAGATTGAGAAGAAGTTGACTAGTTGGAAGGCATCTTGCCTTTTCAAGTGGAGACTCCCTTATGATTGATGCTCTACTATTCCAACATTTCCCTCTCTTCTCTATTTCTTTAGGAGCTTCATGAAACTATTAAGATGAAGTTCTTTTAGGCAAGCTCGATGGAGAAGGTATGGGGGGGGGTACTTTCATCTTAAAGAAACAAACAAGTTTCTCCTCAGAAAATATGTGATCAAAATTTGAGGTTGTTGGCGTATATGCGTCATTCTTGTATAGATGGGTAAATGGATCCCTCCAAGATCCATTTACCACACCAATGTTTAGTCCCACATCTACCAGTAGCAGAACTGGAGGGACTGTAGAGGCTATATAAGAAGTCCTCGACCTCTCGTATCAGATGAGAAAAGTGAATGGACACATCAGCCCTTTGAGGCATTCTCCCGTGGTTTCATCATGCTCATTTGGGAGTAGGGTTTCACGTAAAAATCCTAGTGTTCTTCCTTAATGTTTTTATCCTTTATCTCTAATTCCACTTCCGCATTTGTAATTTCTAACATGGTATCGGACCACGTTCGTTTCTCGAGGAGTTATTTTTATTATTGTTTGAGATTCAATTTTGGATTTTATTTTTAAAAATTTATTCTTTGAAGATTATTATCCTATATGGTTCAAGTTTGAGTTCTAGGGTTTCTTTTTGAAACCCTAATCTGGCAAACATCTTGTTCAAGTTCTGAAAATCGTCCGAGGTTCGAAAGAAAGTAGGGTTCCGACACGGATGGAACCCTAACGTTCACGACTGCGATCTTCTGCATCTCCTGAATTAGGGTTCCTGATGATGGAATCCTAAAGACATAGGAACGACGTCTTGATGGGGCACCTCCGGTGGCATCTGTCGCTCTTCCGAAGGCTCGTGGCGACGAGCCCTCTCTTGGTGGCGACCTGTCTCCAGATTTGGCAGAGCCGCACAACTCCAGACCCCTCCTAGCATCGCCGCCCCTCTCCAGCGAGGATCTTCATGATCTCGCTCTACACTTTCAGCTCCATCAAGGGCGGCAAAAGATCGAGCTCCGGATGCATCCGCATCCCCAGGCGGTGATGAATCCCAGGCGACAACGAAAGGAGGCACCCGTCCTCCTCATGGTGGTGCATCCTTTTGGCGATTCCCCTTCTCTTTTCTCACGCAGGCAGCGCGAGATGACCTCCAGCGGCGGCACAACACCTTCTCTCCTTCCAGGCGGCGCTGCCCCCACAATGCATCACCATCACCTTCAGCGACGGCGTAGCTCCGAAACATATCTCTCGCATTGGAGCTCTCCCTCCAGGAGGCATCAATATGCAACAACCCCGATCCCAACCACACATCTTCCTGATTATTCGAGCAGCGACAGTCTTGCCACACCTCCTCTTCTGTTTCACGCAATGCTCCATCTCTAGTCAAAGCAGCCCTTGCGCAGGAGGCACGAGATCTCGATCTCCTCCAGGCGGTACATCCCAGTTCAGTGGCGGTAGAGAAAAGGAAAAAGAAGGCCCCATTGGGGGCGGTGCTCGATTGAGAAAGGGTTTCCTCGTGGGGAACCCTAAATAACAACCTCTTTTCAATGGGCCTAACATCATGGATTTAATTTTTGGCCCAAGTGGGGCCCTTTTTTTCACTGGCTGATATATAGGTAAATAAAAAAGGAGGGATGTTTATTTAGGCCCAATTGGGCTGAATATTTTTTTAAAAGACGGTACAAAAAAGCCCGTACGCAGAGAAATTGCAAAAGAAAAAAAAGAAAAAAGGGAAAGCCAAGAAAAAATGATGAACAACTTATTTAAAAAAATGGCAGCTATTAAAAAATGAAATAGCCAGAAAAAATGATTTGGAAAAAAATGGAAAAAAATGAAAGAAAAAGTCAAAGAAGAAATGTAATCGGCTTATGTGAAGTTTTCCCCATTTTCTTGTCTTCTCTCAACTTTGTCGATACCATTGTTTTTTGACAAGTATGGGAGAAAGGGGGAGTATTGTGCAAAGTTACATGTCGAATTCATATTTTCAGATTCTCCAGATTCCAGACAAGCAGGTTTTTCAGACTCTATAGATTTTCAGATTTCAGAATTGAGAATCAGATTCCAAGTCTTCAGTTTGATTCACACAAGTTTGCGATCGTTATTTGTATGGTCCCCATCTTTTGTTTTTGGTCTCATAGTTTTCATGTGATCCATATTGACTCCAGAGTAGAGATCACATTCCCTATGCCATGTGGGCTAGGGTTTTTATGTGGTTTCATAGGGACTCCAGAGTAGAGATCCCATTCTCTGAGCTAATATGGGAAATGCCAGTTCTCCAATGAGGAGACTATTCAGACTCCATTCTCCGGCGACTGTGGACTCCGACGAGGATGTTTCCACAGCTTTTCCAGCTCGGCCCTTTAGAGAGATGGAGCAATTGGAGAGCCAGAATTCTCTAGGTGGAGACTTATTTTCAGTTGCAGTGACTCTGACATGCGTAATACATAGCACATGCTCTTTGACGAGGAGACTTACTTCGACTCTTGAAGGAACTTGATATTTCTTTGGGATAATTACACCCATAACCCTGAGTAATTCCTCAATCTCAATCATAACCCTGCATAATCGCGAATTACACGGGAAACCCTGAGTAGTCACTCCGTCTTACACTCATGACCCTCCGTTAGTTTTGTCCTTAACCCAACCATAGTATTGGGTTAATCCAACCCTTAACCTATCCAACGGCTGCTAAATTTTCAAAAAAATATCAAAAAACCTTCCCCTTCTTCCTCCTTCGTTCCTCAACCTGCAGCCACCCACTCCCAAGCAACCCGCATCCCTCGATGGCAACCCACCTCGACCGACCTGCAATATGCGAGACGGGGCTCCACCTGGAAGAGGGAGGATGGGGGCAGACATGGGGTCGGGGGGCTTTGCGTGAGGCCTGCCTGCGTGAGGCGGTAGATTGTTCTGGACAGCCCAGGCATGGCGGCGGACAGGAGTACGGGCTTTGCATCAGATGGTGGAGGACAAAGGGGGTTGGGGGGGCGAGATTCAACCAATGACAGTATCGCATGGGAAAATTTCAATGGAAAAGAAGAACTGGAAGCGGAAGTTATTTTTCCATAAGATAAGGACGGGTTGGATGTTATTATTGAACAAGCCAAAGTACAAGAGAAAGAAGATGATCCCCCGGTCAACAATAAGGTGGATCTGACTCACTTAATTACCACATTGGAGAAAGAGGCGGATGTTCTAATAACATCAACTGAAATGATGGATACTGAAGTCAGTTCCCACGAAGGTGATCTGAAGTAAATATTCAAAAGGGACAATGTACAACACATGAGAAAGAAGTGGGATCCCAGGTGGCCATCGTGGAGGAGCTGAACGTTCCAGTTGAACAAACGGTAGGGCGTGAAGAGATAGTGGAGCAAGAGAAGAATGCTGATTCACAAGAAGCTTCTGTAGAGGATACACCTCGTGATTTGCCAACTGTTCAAGAGTTGAATGCATCTATGTTAGAGAAGAAGGAGATGGAAATTAAAGATGATCATCTTGAAGCTGCAGACACATTCCCAAAATCTACACAGACCACACAAGGTCAAGAAAATCTCAGTTCGTCAGAGGTACAATCTACAGATAATGAGGAGGAAGCCATCATGGAGGATTTAGTGCCAGGTAATTTGTCTGAAACTCCTGAAGCTGAAGATAAGGTTGGTGCTTTATTGATGCAAACAAGAGAGGTGGAGCTTCGAACAGAGATTCCAGCTCCTAGAGGCACATTGGTGGTTCAAGAGCTTAATGATGTTTTGCCAGTACAAACTGCAGAACAGGAGGGAGAAGATGCTTGCAAGGGAACCATAATAGACTCACTCATGGAGAAGATTGCTTTCCAAGAAACCACTATGTTGGAACTTAAGAAGAAAATTACTTGGAAAGAAAAAACCATATTGGAACTTCAGAAGGAAATTGAAAGCAAAGACATGGGGAGTGGGAGGTGGTCGATGGGGGAAGAAGAGGGGAGGGGGGAGGAGGAAGAGGAGGACATAATTTGTAAATAAGAATGAATATTAGGGGCAAGTTTGTCTTTTTTTAACGGAAACCGTCAAACATAACGGGCAACTCAAACGGATCTTGACACAGGGTTATGTCATGTAAGAGTTAAGTATTACTCAGGGTTTTTCATGTAATTCGCGATTATGCAGGGTTATGATTGAGATTGAGGAATTACTCAGGGTTATGGGTGTAATTATCCCTATTTCTTTAGAATGCTCATTCAAGCAAGACATAATAGATTTATTTCCTCCTTCTGTTGGTAGGCACGTGCCCCATAAACAAAAGCGGGAGGGCATACATGGAAGAAAACAACTATAATGAAACAAAATAACTATACCAGCCCGTTTGTTCCTCCTCACATGCACAACATGAGAAGCAACGCCCTCGACATCAACCGACAGTGTATATACGTTGAGTTGATATTGTCTGTAGTGTCTTGTACGGTAAGTTTGAGATTTCTTTCTATTTGTCCAAGCTGACATTGCATGCTCCAGCTTGAGGGGGAGTGTTGGAGTATATGCGCATTCCACATCCAGTGTTTAGCCCCACATCTACCAGTAGTGGGACTTGGAGGGATTGTGGAGGCTATATAAGAAGCTTTAGATCTCGTGTATCAGATGAGAAAAATGAATGTACACATCAACCCTGTTTTCCCGTGGTTTCATCTCGCTCCTTAGGGAGTAAGATTCCACGTAAAAATCCTGATGTTCTTCCTTATATTTTTATCCTTAATCTCTGATTCCGCTTCTGCATTCGTAGTTTATAACAGAGGCAAGGGCAACGACTGATTGTGACAACTCAAATGGAAGATTTACGGAATCTCCTCCAGTTTGATCGAGCTAGTGAATTAGATCTACTATTGCAAAAGTTGACCGACTGGACTGAATTGTCCATCCGACTATGAGATGCGATGGGGTGACCGACTGAGTAATTAGTATACAATCTATTTTCGACGTGACTATTACTTGACTATTGAAAAAAACACATTTTTATGTCTAAAATTCTAATTTGTCCCATTATCACCAAAAAATATAAAAGCTCCATCTTAGTATCCCCATGAGCTCTTTTCTTCAAAATGATTTCAACTAGATTAAATAGAAGGTGTGATGCGTTGCTTCTTCTTTTTGGTATTAAGCCTACCAATTTGTGCATCTTGACTTTGTCTAAAATTCAATTGGATTTTGTTGTTTTAAATGATGCCCTATATATCTATAAGAAGATACGTATTTTTATATTTAAAATAATTAGAAAATATACAATCAAACAATTGTGAATAAATAGTCACATGAATATTATTTATTTTTATCCAATGACCCTTCCGACTGAATATTGAATACCTACTTTTGCAACATTAATTAGATCATTATCTGCTTTATATGTGTTAGTTATGCGATGTTTGATGTGATTCCTCTTTAGAAGCTTGTTCTTGTGTATGCGAACAACTTTCATTTTAAAATTAATGATTAGACCATAAGTACTAAGAAAAGAAGGCGAGGAAGTTTGAAGAAGTGTTGAAAGGAGACTATCTGAAAGGATCTTAGTTACCTAGATCTATGTCTAAGAACGACCCAAAGTAGATCTCAATGGAGGCAAAGAATCTATGTAGTCCACCCTACTTGATTTGGAGGATGGCTTTGTTGTTGTGATTAGACCATGGGTATGGTGCTAGTTGAGTAATTCTCACATTTTCCCCCTTGCTTGGCACACCTGAAAGCAAGGTATTACGTATTTGGATGAATAGGATCTGGTCACCTCTCTTGGATGCTTTGTTTTCGGACAAGAGACTAGAGTTCCTCCAATTGTCCGAGTTCGTGGCAGGTGCTTAATGTTTATGGTCCATCGATGAAGAATGATCGATGGATTTGGTCTGATGAGGTCTTCTTAGTCAAAATGGCCTCTTTGTTTTTATCATTTTTGTTGGAGAAAATAAGAGTGCTTGTTATTTCTGAGAACCCTAGGCTCTCTTATATAGTAGAGAGGTCTATGGGTAAATTACATAAAGTGGAAAACATAAAAAGATAATAAGAAAGAGATACATATGGAATATGAAAATACTAATATCTTTACACTCTCCCTCAAGCTGGAGCATAGATATCAATCATGCTCAGCTTGGATGAACACTTCTGAAATGATCCTCTGGGCAGTGGCTTGTTGAAGATGTCCGCGATTTGTTCTCCGGAGCTGACATGGGAAGTAGAAATCAGGCCCTTCTGAATCATGTCTCTAGTGTAATGGCAATCTACCTCAATATGTTTCGTTCTCTCATGGAACGCAGGATTATTTGCAATGAATAGAGCAGTCTGGTTATCACAGTGTAACTCATAGGCAGAGGAACCTCTACATGTAGATCGCATAGCACTGCTCGAACCCACATCATTTCTGTGCTCGCTTGGGCCATAGCCCTATATTCGGATTCTGCACTTGATCTTGCTACGACGGTTTGTTTCTTGCTTTTCCAAGAAACGAGAGAATTGCCAACAAATATTGCAAATCCCGAAGTTGATTTCCTATCCTTAGGGAAACCTGCATAATTCGCGTCAGCATATGCAGATACAGAGAGTGTGTCTCCTTTCTTGAATAGTAATCCTGAGCATGGATTTGATTTTAAATATCTCAATATCATGTGTATTGCATCCATATGTACCTGTCGAGGTTGCTCCATGAATTGACTCGCTCGACTCACTGCAAACGCAATATCCGGCCTGGTAATTGTACATAAATGAGTTTTCCAACCATCTCTCTGTATCTCCTCTTATCAACTTCATCTGTATCATCATCATATAGCTTCACGCTAGGATCCATAGGAGTCGTGGAAGGCCGATATCCAATCATGCCTGTCTCTGCAAGCATATCTGTAACATACTTCCTTTGGGTCATCACTAGACCCTGTGCATTCCTAGCAAATTCCAACCTCAAGAAATACCTTAGGGTGCCCAGATCCTTAGTCACAAATTTACTGCCTAGAAAATCTTTCGCCATCTTGATTCCATGCGCATCATCTCCTGTAACTGTAATAATAATATCACTAACATACACCATGATAGCCACAGTACCTCTAGACGTCTTCTGCACAAACAGTGAATGGTCTGCATTTGACCGCTTGAATCCTTGTCATTCAATTAGGTCTGAAAGCTTTTGAAACCACACTCTTGGACTCTGTTTAAGGCCATATATTGCCTTATGGAGTCTACAAACTTGCTGACACTCCCCCTCAGCAGCAAACCCCAGAGGCTGCTGCATATAGACATCCTCTTGGAGATCTCCATACAAAAATGCATTTTTCACATCTAGTTGGAATAGCGACCAATCACATGCTACAACGACTGAAAGGACACGTAAAGTAGAATGTCGAGCAACTGGAGAAAACGTGTCCAAATAATCAACTCCATAGGTCTGAGTAAAACCGCGTGCCACGAGCCGTGCCTTGTACCGATCAAGGCTGTCATCTGCATGATATTTAACAGTAAAGACCCATTTGCAGCTAACAATAGACGCTCCGAAAGGAGGGGGAACAAGTGTCCAATTGTCACGGGACTGCAACACGGCCATTTCTTCTTCCATAGCAAGCCGCCATTTGCTATCTTGCAGGGCCTCCTGATAATTGCGTGGAATTTCTACTGCAGATAGAGCTGCTGCAAATCTCTGGAAATTGCCTGTGAGACGATGAAAGGAGACCTGTGAAGCAATGGGATAGGAAGCATACGTGCGCCTTTTCTTTCTAATAGCTATAGGCACGTCCAAATCTCCATCATCTGTATCCTCCTGTGTTCCCTGTATCAATAGTTCTTCATACTCATCGTTAGAAATCAAGTGATCAGAACCAACCTGAGGGCTGCTGGATGACGGGCCATGGCCTTGAGCAGAGGAGGACCGACGAGTATAATGCTTTGGTAACGGGAGGACAACGGTCACTGGAGGTGGTAAAGGTGGAGGCGAAGGTATGATAGGAGGTGGTGATGGAGATGGCACCGGCGGTAACTGACTCACGGGAGGTGGTGGCATGAATACCTCAGTATCATAATGAGAAGTAGTCAGTCTGTCACCTGTAGGAGAGAAAAACATCACAGATTCAAAGAATGTGACATCTGCTCTAACAAAATATTTTCGACGCAGCGGATCCAAACAACGATACCCCTTCTGTGTCCTGGAATATCCTACAAACACACATTTGATAGCCCGGGGAGAGCTTATCAAGACCTAGTCCCAACTGATGGACAAAACCAACGCAACCAAATACACGGGGTGGAAGTGAGAACAACTCCTTCTCAGGAAAGGCTAGAGAGAGAGAGGAGATTTCTCCCCTAAGACAGACGACGGCATGCGATTAACTAAGTAGCAAGCTGTGAGAACCGCATCACCCCATAACGAGCGTGGAGCATGACTCTGAATAAGAAGGGTTCTAGTAATATCTAATATATGTCGATGTTTCCGCTCTGCAACACCATTTTGTTGTGACGTGTAAGCACATGAAGTTTGATGAATTATGCCACGAGAGGAAAAGAACAAGGACAGAGTTCTAGTACAAAACTCTAATGCATTGTCAGAACGCACAATTTTCACAGAAGAAGAGAAAACATTTTGAACTTCATTGATAAACATTTGAATCACATCTCCTGCTTCAGATTTATTCTTCAATAAAAACATCCAAGACAAGCAAGAAAAATCATCTACTGCGACCAGATAGAATCTGTGTCCCTGGTGGTCAGGAACACAACTTGGACCCCAAATATCAATATGGACTAACTCGAACAAGGAGCCACTGCTCCGACTCTGACGACTCGGGAAAGTAGACCGATGATGCTTTCCCAACTGATACACTTCACATTGGAAGGACGACTTCGGAGAAATCTGGGGCAAAATATGACTCATCTTCTGAAGAGGGAGGTGGCCAAACCGGAGATGCCAGATATATGGAGAGTTTGATCCTGTAGAATGGAGAGATGCACCGACATAAGGAGTATGGATCAAACGATAGAGACCATTCTGCTCACGGCCATAGCCAATCATGTTGTCCGAGGGTATGTCCTGAAAAACAAGAGATGATGAGTCAAAAATAGCTCGACAGTTTAAATCCTTTGTAATCTGGCTAATGGACAGCAAATTCATAGAAAAATCAGGGGCATATAACACATTTTGCAATCTCAAGGAAGGTGTTAAATTAATCTCCCCCTGTCCTGTGATCGGGGAATGTGTCCCATTGGCTATCACCACCACAGTTCGTCCTGAAGAAACATGTCTATATGAAGTGAGCTGTTCCTTCTCCCCACAAAGATGATGTATCGCTCCAGAGTCCATAATCCAGTTCGTAATCATAGATCCACCACAAGATGTGAGAGCATGAGAGCTACCTGACGTACTGACCGTGGCAAGTGAACTGGCAGAGGCAGAGACGGCCACATCTTACTGACCTTCAGGAGTTGTATCAGGAGGCATAAAATTCCTCAGTCTGGCAACCATATCATCGAATCGCTGGTCCAATGAGGAAGGTGCAGGAGACTCAACTTGTTCTGCTACCCAAGCTGATGCAGGAAAGCCATGCTTTGAGTAGCATGTGTCTTCGGAGTGACCAGGTCGACGACAGTAACTGCATGGTTGACGAATCCGACCCCCACGACCCCGGGGGCCACGACCACGAAAGGTAGAGGAACGACCACTACCCCTGGAGGTTGCCATCGCTGAAGGTGTCTGGCTGGCAGTTGAGCTAGGGACAGTGATTCGGCTCAGTCGGCGAAAAGCTTCCTCCATTGGAGGAATAGTAGCGTCAGCTAAAATCTGAGACCGGGCAGCATCGTACTCTGGATCAAGGGCAGCCAGGAATACACCTACCATGGTAGCGTTCCTGTACGTCTTCTGTTGTTCTGGAGTGGCTGTTAATGGCATGAAGCTATGGAGCTTCTCAAACATCCCTCGTAGGGATGCGTACAATGAGTGAAGAGGGCGCCCATTCTGCTTGATTGTAAAAATATCATGCTGTAGCTGAAGTATCTTGATCCCACGCATGTGAATATGTCGCCGCTAGAATATCCCACATGGCCTTGGCCGTGGGCTGATGTAGTACATCGTTGGCGATTTCTATCATTAACGTCCCAGATAGCCAAACTTTGGCATACACATCATCTGCCTCCCATGAAGCATGCACCCCAGTCTTCTCCACCGGCTCCTCTTCGGTAAGAATATGTTTCTTACCATTCGACTTCATCAGGCTCATGAACTGCATGGCCCAGAGCTCATAATTTGTCCCGTCCATTTTCACAATAGGCGCTGGACCTCTGAATGTGCCAGTGGTGGGTACATCCACCTTGTTCTCAGACATATTGCCGAAAGAAGACTGCTACGGGTGCGGGAGATCAACGTTTGCGTGTCTACACAAACATATATGGGTTTGGGTGCACGTGTAGACTCGTGCACGCCAACCCATCAGCCAACACTCGGAGCCGAGGCGGTACACGAGCGCGGGACAACACCCGATGCACGCGGTGCGCCCAAGTCGAATGCGCTGTGCATGTAGAACGAGCGCGCGGTGTGCGTGAAGGCGTGCGCGTGGTACACGCGAGGGCAGGCGCGCTGTGTGCGCGGTGCAAGTGCGCTGTGCAAGGCTTGCGCTGTGACCTTGCTGTGGAGACCCGCAAGGCAGCGGCGCCGGCGAGAAGGCGAGGGCACGCACGTGAACCGAGGAGGCGGCACCGAAGAGAAGATGCGGCGCCGGAGAGAAGGCGGCGGCCCGCAAGGAGAGGGGTTGGAGGTGGGGTTAGGGTTTCTTGGGAATCAAGTGCTCCGGTCTAGGACCGCCGCTCTGATACCATGTTGGAGAAAATAAGAGTGCTTGTTATTTCTGAGAACCGTAGGCTCTCTTACATAGTATAGAGGCCTATGGGTAAATTACATAAAGTGGAAAACAGAAAAAGACAATAAGAAAGAGATACATATGGAATATGAAAATACTAATATCTTCACAATTTTTAAACATGGTATTGTTTATTGTAGAGGCATACTGTAAGCAGCTGTGTTCATGAAGGCTTCCTCTACGAATAAAGATTTTCCTATATATCTTGCTTCAAGAACACAAGGCTTCCTCTACGAATAAAGATTTTCCTATATATCTTGCTTCAAGGATGTGTATTGACAAATACCCACTGGGTGAGATTGTTTTATGGTAAGGATGGGTGAGATTGTTTTGTGGTGAGGATGGCTCCTGTCAATGTGTGTTGAGATTGTTTTATGGTGAGGATGGGTGAGATTGTTTTGTGGTGAGGATGGCTCCTGCCCGATGTGTGTCAAGGGACATGAAAATATGCAACACCATTTCGTCCACTGTGAGGCATCACATGATATTTAATCAAGATAGATATCACAGGTATTAGCACTCCCAACTTTGTTGAGTTTTGAAATTCGTTGTTCTCGATTTGGAAGGGGTCAGTTAGGGATATATTTATGGTCGTTGCCAACAAAGTTTTAAAAGACAACCGGGGAACAAGGAAATTTCTCCATTATCAAGGTGAGGCGTAAATCCCTATGCTATCGAGACCCTAACATCACTTTTAAGAAACATATTACATAAAATAAATTATTTTTCCGTCCAAAAAATAGAAATTACAAAAACTATACTATTAAAATATTATGAAAATATGACGTTGCTATAAAAAGCACCTCCACATCAATCTAAACATCACATTAAAGCATTATAATCACATATAACTTTTTAAATATCATTTTCCCTTGTTTAAGGAAAATATATGACATATTGATTCTTAAATTCTTTAATTGGTATTATCTTGCACCTGCTTTTTATATATGTATCTTTTTATAGTAAAATTTGTGGAAAGACACCCACCTAAATGGTGAGTACCCACTCCAATGATCTGGTGGTAGTGCAATGTGTCTACCACCCAAATGATCAGGGTTCAAATCCCTCTTGTGGGGGTTGTGTTAGGTAGTCGACAACCAACGTAGACATAGTCGGATCTTTCATCATGGATTTGAGCAATAATCCATGTAGCCGACCATACTTAAAGTGGGAGAAGGCTTTGCTATACCACTTTAAGTAGGGTAGGCTACATGGATTCTTGCTCAAATCCATGTTGAAAGATCCAACTATTTTTTACACTGATTGTCGGCTACTTAACGCAACCCCCACAAGGAGGGATTCGAAACTTGATCTTTTGGGTGGTTGGCACATTGCACTACCGCCAGACCATTGAAGTGGGTACTCAACATTTATACTTATGCATATAAAATATTAGGTGGGTGTCTTTCCACAAATTTTACTATAAAAAAGATACATATATAAAAAATAGGAGGTGCAGTATACAACAATAACAATGCCTTTTCCCACAATTAAGTAGGGTCGGCTACATGAATTCTTCGCCTCCATTCAGATCTATCTTGGGTCAATCCCGGGCGTATAGAAAAAAAACTAAGATCTCTTCGTATATAAAAAGCAGGAGGTGCAATATAATAGCAATTAAAGAATTTAAGAATCAGTATTGTCATATATTGTCTTAAATAAGGGAAAATGATATTTAAAAAGTTATATGTGATTATAATGCTTTAATGTGATGTTTAGATTGATATGGAAGTGCTTTTTATAGTATAAAATTGGCAGAGCCTTCTTCCACTATAAGTAGGATCGAATACATGGATTCTTGCTCTAATCCATGTTAAAAGATTCGACTATTTATTTACGTTGGTGGTCAACTACCTAGCACAACTCCTTAAGGGTTGAGGCAATGCCTCACCACTCACTTGTGCATTGAGATGAACACCTCAAAGGATTTACGTGATGCTCATGTCTCGAGATATTTTTATCTAAAGAACATAGAGGCTTACTTGTCATTGATTCTAGGCGCATTTTTAAAACAATGATCGCCAGATTCACCATTAATTGGGCTATGTTGTTGCCTAGAAACATGTTGATTTTTCGTTATGAATGATTCGATGTGGAAAATGTACGTGAGCATGGCTAGGATTTATTTAGGTCACAATGAACATAATTATTACAACAACAAAGCCTTTTCTCATAATTAAGTAGGATCGGCTATATGGTTTTTTGCCTCTTTTCAGATTTATTTTGGGTTATTCTCAGGCTAAATCCCAAATAACTTCAGATAGTCTCATTCCAACGCTTCTTGGGCCTTCCTCGCCTTTTCTTAACCAGCTCAACATCCCGAATCGTGCATCTTCTAACCGCTGCATGAAGTACCGACCTTTGTAAATGGTCAAATTATCTTAAGTGGTTTTGTTCTCGTCTTATCCTCTATCAGACTTATAACAACTTTCCTTATGATCACATCATTATGAATCCGATTGTTTTGTGTATGACCACGTCCGCCTTAACATTTTCATTTCTGCTATTGTCATTCTTTGCACACATATATTGTTCACAGGTCAACATTTTGATCCGTAGAGTGTAGCATGTCTCACGACTGCTTTGTAATACTTTCCTTTGACTTTCAAACAGAATTTTCTTATTACAAAAAACAGTTGAGGCTCCTCTCCACTTTAGTTAACCTGCATTCTAGCGAATTTAGTTATCACTTTCAATAAATATAAATGAAAATGGATGGGTGCACATTAGTTTTGGATGCCCACCCTTGTTACCCTTAACAAAATTTTCTGCACGAAAGTTCCCATCTCTACTTGATTGTTTGCATATAAGTTTTAGTAGTACAAAAAAGATATACCTTGATATGCCCTGCAGTCCCCACTCCCAGCCCCAGGGCCATGCTATTGTGATTATTTTTACTTTCGCTTTGTGTCTCTCTTACTATGTTATTGTAGATTCTCGAGTACAATTGATGGATTTGAATCAGTTATTTAATTTCATGTCGATATAATGTTTTTTTTATTTATCTCTGTCCTCTTTTTTCTTGCAGGAAGGAACTTCTAATTATTTCAAAGGATTGATGCTTATCCTGTGTTATCTTATAGTTGCTGCAAGCTTTTTCGTACACATAGATCCCCAAACCAGTATGTTTCTTACATTCTTCCCAAACGCTACGTTGCATCTTTGAGTGCTAATTATTGGCGTGGAATGATTGCCATTTTGTTATATATGGTTCTAGTATAAGTTTTAAAAATAAGTATTTTTTTCCATCTTTCTATCAAGGGTGCATAATTAGGTCCAATTAGAATAGCAAATAAGGGGATTGATGATCCCATTTATGAGGGCTAAACCGGTACGGGATCTAAAAATTATAAGTTTTAAGAAATAGGTTTACTACCCATTTACCCTACCAACTCCTCCGTTTCTTCATATTCATTCATTTATTACCCACGAGATATCGTCAGTACTTCTATCAAATGTCTTCCAAAGTTCCAATCAATATCTTCCAACATCAAAATCATTGTTTATCCTTGATATGCTAACCCCTATATTTAATTATATATCAGTTATTTATAATTATTGACCATTCTCTTGCCAACACCAACATAGTAATGATGGTTGCATCAAGGTTGTCCCATAGTTTGGAGACCGATTAGAAGTTATTTTATCACCTTTAATCCCCCAATAAGTGGGCAGCCGCAGCCTATATTTGGCGAAAGGACTATAGCTTCGTTTATTGCATTGGATTAGAGGGGGTATGGAATAATTTTCTTTGCTGATTTCATTCGTATGTTTGTTAGATCATAACATTGTAAAAATGATGATTACAATGGAAATGTGATTCTCCCATACATGAGAATTGTCATTCCTAGGTATCCTCGTAGAACATGTGGATTCCTTTCATTGCAAATGCAGGGGATGTACTCTTCTTCAACTATTTTTAATCCATATGTCATTGTATAAACTTTTTCATATAAAGATGCAAACGTTTAGATATATTGTCCTTACCCAATTTAAAATATGAACACAAGGATAACAAAGTGATATTGTACTTCTAATCGTTTTATAATGGATACCGATACCTATATATCAAAATATATATTAAAAGGATATGATAGTTAATCGGAAATGGGTGTATCTGTATCTATTTGCATATTAAAGTTGGGGATATTTAGCTGAGACTATTATATGAAATATACTTATTTAGGTATGTAGAATACAGTTACAAACAAATCTATTACTATTGTGAAGACAAATATTTGGATTCCGATATAAACAGTTACTGATATAAAAGTGGTATTTGTTTATGTATCTGTTTTAAAATAAATATGGGTATAAATATATGAAATATATGTGGCAATAGATCCAACGTAGATATTTACGTATATGTTTGTGGATTAAAGTTTGTCTAAGGGATATGTTGACTCAAAAAAGGGTTTGTATAAGGGCTATGTAAATGAACTATATATACTAAAATTTGTTAATTTCATATCAATTATATCAAATATTTCTCTATATATTGATATAAATATTTATGAGTATCAAGTTGTTAAACGCATTTGAATCCATTTAAATATATGGGATTTTTACATCCATAACCCGAGTAATTATGCAATAACAATCACAACCCTGTATAATCGTAAATTACATAACAAACCTTAGATAGTCACTCCGTCTCACACGTATAACCCTCCGTTAGTTTTTCTGTTAACCCAACCATCTCATTGAGTTAATTTAACCCATGCTCTATCCAAATACTTTAAAAAAATAAAAAAACTAATGGCTGGCAGGATACGGTTGACGGACCGCAGGGAGGAGCGGGGCTTGTGGGGTTGGAGGGGCTTCCACGCAGGGGCTTGCAGACGCGGAAGGATGTTGGGGTGCCCTTCTAGGATGGGGGTGGTGGTGGCAGGCCACAGGGAGGAGAGCTTCCAGGGAGGGGTGGGATTCTAGGCAGGCAGGACATGGTGGCGGCGGGCCGCAGGAAGGGACGAGGCTTTGCACGCATGAAGGGGGTGGGGGTGCTTCTAGCCTGATCTGGAGGGTGGGCGGGATGTCGCGCCGGGGTGGGGAAGGAGGGGGGTTCTCTTGGGATGTTGGGGGCGGTCGACGGGACTTCTCTACCTGGAGGGAGGGCGGCGGGTCGGGGAGGGTGGGCGGGATGTGGGGGGGGGGGTTGAGAGGTGGTCGAAAAATGATTGGGAGCGCAATTAGACGAGGAGGCGTTGGAGGACCTCCTCATGCCGGACCTCGACCACTCGGCCGAAACGCTCTACGACGTCGACTGCATCCAAAGTATTCTTGATCACTACCTCTTGCTCGATCAGGCGACGATCATCTCATTGCCCGTAATCGATGATGGGCAGCTCTTGGGTACGTCTCGGACGCTAGCCCCGCTGACAATGGTAGCGAAGCTGAAGGTTACGATGTAATTGGACATTATTTTGAGGGTCATAGCGTAAAATTTGTATCGTATTGTAATGATTAAAAACATTTCTCATAACTTCTTTTTGTAATAATTTAAGATCCCGTTGTAAGAAAAATAATTATATTCAGTAAGATGTTTAATATAGTATTGGTAGAAAAATAGATATATTTTGTTACAAGAAAGACATGGTGCTCGTTAATTTGAATTTAGGCCCATCTGGCCTTGACGGAATCGGAGCGCGAGCAACTATGTCATCTCATGAACTGCCAGAAGCTCTCGCTGGAGGCGTGCATGCATGCCACACAGAACGAGTGGCTACCGCTCTGCGTGGTGGTGCAGGTCCTCTTCTTCGAGCAGCTCCGCCTGCGGATGTCGATTGCGGGGTGGTTCTTCGTGTCAGACAACCTCGAGAAGCCCCACGACAACGTTGGCCTTGGGGAGCCTGATGCGAGCCGCACCCCGGGATCGGAGGACGTGAAGACCAGGGTAACCGAGCCCGAAAAGGAGTGTGCGGAGACGAGGACAAAGATAAAGAAATTGACGAGGAGTGAAGGAGGTGGAGGGGGTGGAGAAGGGGGGTGGAGAGAAGAGTGTACTCATTTGTAAATAACAGAATTTAAAAGGTAGAAAATGTAAAATGTTTGACGGATACCGTCATAATTAACGGAATATTGGATGGATGTTAACTCGAGGGTTATGGGTGTAAGAGTTAAGACTATTAAGGGTTCTGGATGTAATTCATGATTACGCAGGGTTATGATTGTTATTGCAGAATTGCTCAGGATTATGGGTGTAAAAATCCCCCTATATATATATAGAGAGAGAGAGAGAGAGGGGGGGAAAATGTGGCTGCCACCGCCCCATTTTTTGTCTATTTTTTATTTTTTTTGAAAAATACCATCGTATATTTTCCTCACTATATCCCTCTAATATGTCTCTGTATCCATTTTCAAATGGATATAGATTTTGAATTATGTATAAATAGTTAAATAAGTATATCAAATATAGATATATTTGTATTCTGTCTAAATCCTTTTCTCCATATTGCCGTTGGTATACGAGATATCTAGTTGAAATAAAAGTACTAATTATCTTATTTTTATGCATTTTATTAACTATGGTAAAAAATACAACTGTTTACTGTAGTAACATATAGATATGGCTATTCATCAATACCAAAGTGGTGATTATCCATATCCATTTAAAAATGGATATGTATACACTAACATATTGGATATCACTTTTGTAAAAGTCGGTCGACTAGGCTGATTAGTCGACCCGACTAGTCGATTACATAAAGATTTTTTTTAATTTTTTGGTTTTTATTTTTTTAAAAGTGAACTTATTTTAATATGCTTAATGTTATAGTTAAAGACAATTACTTTTATTTTATTACGATAGTATCGAAATATTCAAATCAATGTAAATATATAAGAATATGTGTATAAAATTGATTTATATATTTAAAATAATTAAAAATTCCAAACCGACTACTGACCGATTAGTCGTTCGACTGTCGATTAATCCTTAGTCAGTGACCTTGCCGACCGAGTACGATTAATACTTTCTGCAACCTTGTTGGATATTAATGTATCCATAATAATTTGCATAAAGAATTTCTAGTTCTAAAGCTTCTTTCCTTTTAATATTACTAGGATGTAACCCACGTTTCGTTTCGTGATGAATAATAAATTGCTTATATAATGTAAATTTAAATATTAATTTGTAATATTTAAATTAAAATTAAAATCAATAAAATGAAAAAAGAGTAAAGGGAATAAATATGATGTACGTAATTAGGTAATTTTTTAAATATATAATTTTCATCTAAAAAAATTGTATATTTATAATAAAGATGAGGAATAGTGCGCAGTTTTATAAAGAGATGGATCACATAGATAATGATCTCCTTGTATATTTTATCAACACTGTAATTCTTTTATTATGAATTAAATGTAATTCTTTTATTATGAATTAAATGAAATATGTAGTGAATTTTCAAAATGTATCTTTTATGTGCACCCTTTCATATTATATGGCACACATTCATATATGTGCACCCAGAGGTGCAAAATACAATTAAAACAAATATTCATATACATATATGTTGTTCCTAAATCTTAACGTCAAATACAAAATCTAAAATTAACGAGGGTTTGGATAAATGAAACAAAATCAAAAGATAATAGGTGAAATTTGCAAATGCAATAGAGAGTACCAAAGGTGCTGATACGAGTTGAATTATATATATATATATTAAAAAATAACTGAAACTTTCTACCATTTATTTAATTAGAGGTTATCTAGTAAATAGTTTTTTTAAAGTCCCACATCTAAAAAATCGAAGATGCAATTTTTGATGGTTATTAACCAATAGAACTCTTGTATAGGATTTTAACATGAAATATTAGAATGATTTGATTTGTCGTTCTAACAAATTATATTAGATTAGAAAGTTTTAAATATGTAAAATAACGGATTGGACCGAACCATTGTCAAAAGTATACATGAGCATCCATACATTGTATGTACGTGTGATTTTATTTTAAATATCATGTGTCGTTCAATATATTCGCATGTAATACCACTGATTACATTTTTTAAAATGTGAATGAGATGAAATATAAAATTGATAACTCTTTTTCTTATTCCATTGTACTTATTTTGTCCACGATCACTTTACTCATGTTTTTTATTGTTGTTTTAACATACAACACTTTAATTAGGAAGGATAAGAAAGATGAATTTATGATTAAAATATAAAAAAACACAACATCCATTTAAACAGATAGTCATTCTTCAAATCTAACACAAACAGATAGTCATTTCTTCAAATCTAACATAATAACCAAACAATAATCTAAGATGTGAACATGAGAATATGTTATTTGTAGGGAATATGTAAGTATAAAAAAACAATATGTTCTGAAATGTAGTGAAATATATAGGCATCAGTGCAAATGTTTAATAGATTGGATTGAAAAATATAAAATTCATTAAAATTGAATAGGATGCGATTAAGTCAAATCTAATCCATTCAGATTCATGTGAACCCATGTTTACTATAATTTGCATGAACATTGCACGTTATTAGTGATTGGTGATCAGAAGGTGGTGGAATTTATAAATAATTACTCCCCCTAAATAGTGAAACGTGATGGCCATCGGGAGCTCTTTTGTAGGGTTATGATCTCATTTCCTCAACTTATCAGCTTTAATTGTAATATTTTGTACATAAACATGCATATACATGCATACATACACATATATATAGCGACAGTCCTTTGAGTTCAATTTTTATGATATATTGTAGCATGTATACTTCAAATATCAAAAAAACACATGGATTGATTAAATATCCAATATTTTTTAAACTTATCAATTAATTAATATTTTTGTTACAACATATCTTCGAAGTACTTATCAAAATATACATTAATTTATAGTATAGATGAAGGGTAGGAAGAGTTGTTTTTGAATATTTACATTTTATGTTTCTAAAAAAGTAGTTGTAGATAGAAAAATCTAATATACATTTTTCAAATATTGGTACATCAATATAAAATCATTAAGCAAACATTAAAAAACTTTCTAAACAATTAATTAGTGAGTTAAGCATGAATTAAAATACCAAATGACTAATATAAAGTGGATATTTAAAACAACCTTAACAATACTTTTTCCTAAATAAATCATCAAAGCTTAGACTTTTAAACAAAAAAGAAAAGTGAATAAAACATCTTTGGAATAAATTAATCAAGATCCAAAAGTAGCAACTTTACATAAAACATCTATTAATTGATGGTTCTAACAGTAATCAATTTACATATAATATATCGTAATATGCAACCACCGATAAATTAAAAAGGCAATATATGTATATATATTTAATAATTACTAAATAACGATTTGTTATTTATATGAATTTTTATGGATTTATGTGAATTTTTATGGATTTTAAATGTTAATATGTAATTTTTGTTTTTTATTTACTTAAAAAGAAAATGAGCTTAATTTTCATAACTATTTATTTATTAATATAGTGAACATGGATATAATTGTAAATAAGTATAAACTATAATTGAACATATGTAATATCAATGAATGGTAGGGATACCGTTGCAAAAAACTCCACAATCCGTATATTCTATTTAAAGAAAGAAAGAGGGAGGGATGAGAGAGATTGTGTGCCTGGAGGGAGAGAGAGAGAGAGAGAGAGAGAGTGGCGGGTTAACATGGAAACCAAACTAGGAGACTCGGGGAGATGACGAAAACAGATAAAGGGATAAGATTCTGAGGAAACCACATGTCAACTGCTGGGTAGAAAACCCAGCTTAAAATAGGTATATAGATATCACAACTAGAAAAATCTCTATTTCAATATAGGGATTTTTACCCCATGAACCCTATAAACTTTGTAAATTACCTTCTTAACCCTTGAAACAACATAATTCCCCCCTCGACCTCGTAAACTTGCTAACTCTTACCCATAGATCCCATGGTTTATCTATTTGAAGCTCGTGGGGGTTCTTGAAGTAATTTACAGGGTTGATGAGGTAATTATGTTGTGCTAAAGGTCAGAGGTGATTTAACAAGTTTCTAAGGTTCGTGAGGTAAAAATCCCTTTTATAACTCTTGATGACTTATATCAAATATATCACATATATGAAAATTAAGTTGAAGATACCCATTCTATTTTGGGATTTTTGCCCTACGAACCTTAGAAACTTTGCAAATTACCTCCTCGGCCTTCTAAACATTGTTATTACCCCCTCAACCCTGTAAACTTCCTAACCCTTATACCATAGACCCTGTGGTTAACTTCCATCTATTTATCTGTTAAATGTAACCGTATTCTGTTAAAAAAAGGTGCATGCTGCCCTCTTTGTTAAGCAAATTTACAAAAAGATGACGTCATTCCGTCTTCCCCCTGACCCTCCTCACATCCCCTTCCCCTTTACCTCCCTCACCCATCCCCAGCACCACCCCTCCCTTGTTCACCGTTCGAAGGCCCTCCCCTCCTCCCCACACATAGCCCAGTCGCCCGAAGGCCCTTTCCTCATCCCCACGCGCCTCCCAGCTTCCATACATGTCACCTGATGGCCCTCCCCTCCTTACCGTGAGTCGCCTAGAGGCCGACCCCCTCCCCTGTGCTCCCCTCGAAGGCCCTCCCCTCCTCTCCGTCAGGTGCCTGAAGTCAATCCCCTCTCCCCATGTGCCGCCTGAAGGCCCTCCCCTCCCCACGAGTCACCCAGTTTCCTTGCACGATGTTAAAAGACCCTGCCCTCCTCACCGCGAGCTGCCTAGAGGTCGACCCCCCTCCCCCCCGTGCCGCCCGAAGGCCCTCCCCTCCTCCCTATGCACCACCCGAAGGCCTTCCCCTCCTCCCTGTGAGCTGCCCAACTTCCATGCGTGCCGCCCGAAGACCGTCCCCTCATAGCTAACAACCCAGAGGTCGACCACCCTCCCCGTGCATCGCCTAGAGGTGTGTCCACCGCTTCCCATGTGTTGCCCAGAGTTCTTATCCCCCTTTGACCCCCTCCTCCCCCGCATCGTTTGACTGCCGCCAGTGGATTGGAGAAGTAGATGGGTTGCATGGAAGGGAAATGACGATGAAGAAGGGGATAGAAGAAATAATGAGTGAGAGAGGAATAAATCTAACCATAGAATTTCATATGTTTTGATTAACTCATTCTTAACCCAAGCTAGTTCACCCAATATGTGTCAAATTATCAATAGGGTTCGTGGGGGTAAGGTGGATCAACTTTACGTGGTCGAGGGAGTAATGACGATGTTTAGGAGGTGGAGGAGGTAATTTGCAAAATTTCTACGACACTTATGGTAAAAATCCATTCTATTTTATACTTAACGAAATATATCAAATAAAATATTTTTTTAAAAGAAAGAAGTCCACCGCATGGTGTGTGCCTGAAAACTTCATTTATCACCTCAATACAAATTTCAGTCTTAAGATAGCTAAAAGAAATCAAAAGGATTACAAGTCCTAACTCTCAACTAGCTTCCTGGCATGCACGACCACTTTTTCTTCATACACAATCTTGATGGAAGATCATACCATTTCTGTCAAGCCAAATTGCCCAGAGTAATGTTAAGTATCTAAGATTGTTCCATCTCTGCACCATTCCATCCTTCCCTAATGGATTCCCAGAACTCTAATGCACTGTCAAAATGAATTGCTTGAATCCCGAACAGGTTCCAGGAATCCAAAGAGCACCTACACTTGAAGAATACATGATCTGCATCCTCTACTTCTTCCTGGTATCGCGGGCATGTTGAATCATCATTTGGTATGAACCACGCAAACCATTCCCTAGTAAGGAGTTCGCCTCTTTAGAACAAATAATCAAAGAAACACCTTAACGCGAGTAGGAACATTCGATTACCATATTCTCCTGCAGTCTGCCTCACATCCTGCAAGGTCAAAAATCATATGACCCTTCAATGCTCTGTAAGCCTTCCCTACTGAAAAAGCACCATCACGCCAACACCAGCTGTCCGACCCATTAGCAGACCTGACCATGCTCTCCAGTTCCTCAAGCAACATCAATAACTCTCCCAATATCTGATATGAGAGTTCATACCTAAAATGCAAAAAGAAAGATTGTTCAACCCAAACCTCGGCCATCGAAGCTTCCTGGTTGATAGCCAAAGCCATCAGTTACGGGAATCGCACCCCTAAGTCCCCTCCCTCATGCCGGTCATCGGTCTAGAACTTGAATCCATTTCTGTTTCCAAGAACCAATCTAAAAAAAGTGTGAATCTCCTCTGCCACGCCTCAAATGCCTTTCCAGAAGTAAGATGATGCCGACCTGAGCTCCCCAAAATTGGGAATGAGAACTGCACACATATAACTTACTGATAATGTTGCAAACCAGACTGTCGCAATCGTCCCAAATACGTGTGATCCATTTGCTATGAAAAGCTTTATTCATCTCCTCCAAGCTATGCACCCCAAGACCCCCATCATCCTTTGAGCATATAACCATCTTCCAGGCCAGCAATGGGAAACCATTTGTCCACTCGGATGGAGACTAGAAAAACCTCCTCATGATGCTCTCAAGTCTCTTCCTTAATCCTACATAGAGGAACATATAAGAGAGAAATATGAATCACAGATTACACTGATCTCAACAACATTAATTTACCACCTCTAGGCAAGTAGATTGACTTCAACCTACAATTCTCTTCTCCAACTTTCGAATCGTCGAGAGCCAGTCTCCCATTTTCATCTTCCTCAAGGTAACGCTGCGGTAATTGGCCTCACGGAGCGTAACCATCCTGACACCTCTCAATCTCATCCACCTCTAAACCAAATGGTGCAAACTCTGACTTTTCCTTGTTGATTTTCAGCCTCGAAACTGCCCCAAAAATGTCAAGGAACGCCAATACTCCTCTGCAACTCACCAAGCCCCCCTTCACAAAAAATATTGTATAACCCAAAACGCTAACACACCTCGGCACCGCCAAGGCTCTCCGACACCGCCCCGCTTTACAGCACCGACCCCTTTTCACGCGGCTGTGCGCAGCCCCGCACAACAGGACCGCTGCCAGGTGCGGCTAAGCCCATCAGGGGTTGCTGCCCGTGCCGCCGTGAAGAGTCCCAAGTGCGGCATGGTCTTCCGAGCCGCCGCTTCACCTCCCAGACGCGTGCCTAGCGCACGTTAGGTTGCTGCAAACCTCTGTTTGTTGATCCGAGGGCTCGTGCAAATAGTAGGGATGGTTGTATGAGTCTACACATACAACCTATCCTTTCTATGATTCTGTAGACAAACTACTTTGATTTTATCCCTCAGTCGTTCTGTGCTTCGTGGCTCTTTCTTACCATGTCAGAGATCAAGGGTGGAGTTTTCTCATCTTCGGGAGCCTTCAAAGGCCCGACCCCTATTGTCAAGATGGATGGGACCAACTATGAGCTATGGTCCATGCAGTTTTGTACCCTTATGCAGTGCCACAATAAGGAGCACATTCTGACAGATTCCGAGCCGGCGAACAAGACTGGGGCGAATGCGTCGTGGAAACAAGACGATGCCTATGCTCGTATATGGCTCTCTGGGACATTGACCACGGAGATTGCTAATGATATTGTGAATCGGCCAACAACGAAAGCTATGTGGGACATACTAGCAGATACATATGGACAGTCGAAGAATGAAAGCAAGATCCTTCAGTTGCAGTTCGACATCTTCTCGACCAAACAGAATGGTCGACCACTCCATCCACATTTCTCTCACCTGCGGGGCATGTTTGAGAGAATACACAGCTTCATGCCTATCACCACCAGCACGGAGCAACAACATGCCTATCGAAATGCCACGATGACTGGAGTTTTTCTGTCCTCACTTGATCCTGAGTACGATGCAGCTCGTACTCAACTTCTGACTGGATAGACCATTCCTCCAATGGAAGAGGTATATAAGCACTTGAGCAGGATTACTACATCTGCGAGCACATCACATACTACTCCTTCTGCTATGGCTGCTACTACAGGCAGGGGAGGATCGTCTCACACTTCCGGGGTCATGGACCTCGTGGTAGAGGGGGAGGCAGACATCGTGGTCCGTGTACTCATTGCCATCGTCCCGGTCATTCTGAGGAGACATGCTTTCAAAAGCATGGATATCCAGCATCTGCACGAGTTGCTGAGCAGACTGAGGCTTCCCCTGCGCCTACTCCAGATACTCGCTTTGATGACATTGTATCCAAACTTCGGGGATGATGAGTACTCCTACGTCTTCATCTCCAAGCTCCTTAGAGGCCACGGCTTCTGCCAGAACGTCGTCTAGTTCATCAGGTACTCACTATGCATTTACCAGTACTGCATGTTCGGACCTGACTGATTGGATTATGGACTCTGGGCCATACCATCATATGTGTGGCGACAGGATGCAGTTCACTTCATACAGAGTACTTTCACCTGGCAGATCAATTGTTATTGCCAATGGGGTTCTCTTACCTATTGTTGGTCTGGGGGAGATTGCTCTAGCCCCTTCTCTAAGTCTTCAGAATGTCCTATATGCACCTGATTTTCAGATGAACCTTTTGTCAATTAGTCAGCTTACGAAAGATCTCCATTGTCGTGCCATCTTTGATCCCTCTTCTTTTGTGTTTCAGGACATAATGACTGGTAGGGTGATTGGACATGGTCGTGGGCAGAAAGGCTTGTATAAGCTCGCTATACCATCACGCGCTGGAAGCCTGGAATTGCTACCATTCCATCTGGATTTGTTTCTCCATTCCTTTAGCATCTTCGCTTTGGTCATCTTCCTCTACAGAAGATGTGTCATGTTCTACCACAGATATCTACCCGTACTGCGTTGGATTGTGAAGCCTGTCAACTTGGGAAGCATCATCGCTCGTCCTTTCCGAGTCGTCACAGTAGTCGGTCCTTTGAGTTGTTTCATTTTGATATTTGGGGTCCGAGTCGTATCCCTAATCATCAGGGGCATCGTTATTATATGATTGTTGTTGATGATTATTCTAGATTGTCTTGGGTGTTTTTGTTGAAACACAAGTCTGAAGCAAGTGCTATTATTAGAACATTTCTTATTGAAGTCAAGAATATTTTCTCTGCAAATGTCAAATTCATTCATACGGATAATGCGTTGGAATTTTCCGCACTCCATTTGTCTGAATTTCCGAGTTCTCTTGGAGTTATTCATCAAACTTCTTGCAGTTGCACTTCACAACAGAATGGTGTGGCTGAACGCAAACATCGTCACCTTCTTGATGACATTGTTGATACAGAGTCGTACCCCTCACTCTTTTTAGGGGGATGTTGTTCTTACTGCTTGTTACTTGATGAATCGCATGTCGTCCACTGTTCTTGGAGAGAAGGTTCCCTTCTTGATTGCGGTTTTCGAGAAGGAACTACTCTCTCTCACACCCAAAGTCTTTGGATCTGTGGCATTTGTCCACGATTTCACTCCTGGTCGTGACAAGCTCTCACCCAGAGCTGTCAAATGTGTTTTTGTGGGATATTCTCGTATCCAAAAAGGGTATAGATGTTTTGATCCTGTTGGTAGAATATATTATGTGAGTGCTGATGTTACTTTCTTTGAATCCATTATGTATTTCTCTCCCACAGATGACATGCTATCCAATATCAATTCTGGGGAGGATGTTGTTCCTCCTCCGTCTCTTCCACCAAATGACCCACATGTTGCACCTCAGCAGTTATCACCTCCACCGCCATCACCTCCAGCTATTCAACCAAGATTCTTACCTCGTGTTTTCACTCGCAGGTCTTCTACTAGCTTCTCTGCTCATAAGCTGTCCACATCATCCGTCTCAGGTATGTCATGATAACATTGTTTCTACTGATGGCACCGGAGTTCTTCATGATACACAGGACGACTTAGGCTTACCAGACATAGGGGATGTTGATCTAAACATTCCAATTGCCCTGAGGAAGCCTCGACGTAAGTGTGCCACATACCCCCTTGTTGCACATGTTTCTTTGGATAACCTTTCATATGAGTACATGAGGTTTGTAGTGGGACTCTCCGCGGTTACTATCCCACGTACATATATGGAGGCATTACAGAACGACCGGTGGTGCCGGGCCATGGAAGAGGAGATGTCAACCTTACTATCACGAGGGACGTGGAGTGTTGTACCTGCACCCCAAGGTGCATCGATTGCCAGCTGTAAATGGATATTTTCCATCAAGCACAATGTAGACGACAGTGTGGATCGCTACAAACCAAGGCTTATGGCACGAGGTTTCACCCAAACATATGGGGTGAATTATCAGGACACTTTCTCTCCTGTGGAGAGACATTCGACACTTCGAATTCTGCTTTCTGTTGCAGTTTCACGGGATTGGCCGTTATATCAGCTCGATGTGAAGAATGCATTTCTTTACGGGGACCTTTAGGAGGAGGTCTACATGCAACAACCACTTGGGTTTGCTGCTGAGGGGGAGTCCCAGAGTGTGTGTAGGCTACACAAGGTAATTTATGGCCTGAAGCAGAGTTCGAGAGCTTGGTATCAAAAGCTATCGGAGTTGATTGAGCACCACGGGTTTGTGAGGTCTATTGCAGACCACTCACTATTTGTTCAGAAGACAGAGAAAGGTACGGTTGTCATTCTTGTTTACGTAGATGACATTATTGTTACGGGGGACGATGCTCAAGGCATCCGGATAGCCAAGGAGTTCCGAGGTCGACAGTTTGTGACTAAGGACCTTGACACTCTTCGTTACTTTCTGGGGTTAGAATTTGCCAGGAACCTGCGTGGTCTAGTGATGACTCAGAGGAAGTTTGTGATGGATCTCTTTTTTGAGACATGAATGACAGGGTGCAAGCCTGCTACTACTCCTATGGATCCAAGCATGAAATTCTATGACAATGATACTGATGAAGTAGATAGTAGGAGATATAGAGAACTGGTTGGGAAGTTTTTATATGTTACTATCACCAGGCCAGATATCATGTTTGCAGTAGGCCAAGTTAGCCAGTTCATGGAGCAGTCCAGAAAAGTACATATAGATGCTATCTATATGATCTTGAGATATTTGAACAACTCACCTGGTTCGGGTCTCTTATTCAGTAGGTAGGCATCCCTTGAGGTGACAGCAGTGTGCTGATGCTGACTATGCAGGTTCTCCCATAGACAGAAAGTCTACTTCAAGCTTTGCAGTGTTTGTTGGAATCTCACTTGTCTCATGGAAAAGCAAGAAGCAGACAGTGGTAGCCAGGTCAAGTGCAGAATCTGAATACAGGGCCATGGCACAAGGGAGTGCAGAGATGATGTGGGTTAGATCGGTGTTAACTGATCTTGCCATTGATGTTCCTCTACCCATGCAACTTTTATGTGATAATCAAGCCACATTATTTATTGCCAATAATCCTGCTTTCCATGAGCAAACAAAGCATATTGTGGTTAACTACCACTACACCAGAGACATGATACAAAAAGGGCTCATATCTACCTCTCATCTTTCAACAAGAGATCATACAACTGACATCTTCACCAAGGCCTTATCTTGAAGTCTTTTTCAAAAGTGTTATTCCAAGCAGAGCGTGATAGATATATATGCTCCACCTTGAGGGGGGTGTTAAGATAAATATATAGTTATGTGTCTATTTTATGTAATCGTCTTTTCTCAGGTACTTATCATGTAATTAACCCAAGGGCTATTCTCCTATATAAGAGAGCCCTCGGTCTATTCTAATGTATGAACTATTTTTCTCCCAACAACCCATATACTCAATGATAAAAATTGAGATCTCATCCTTTGAGTAACCACTGCAAAAATCCCCTGTGACTATACGACGGACCATAACCGATAAAGCGTCAATAGCAAGAGCAAAAAGGAGCAGAGCCAAAGGGCAACCCTATCGGGCGCCCCACTGTAGCTGGAAACCTCTCGCCCTCTCGGTTGATTGATCACAGGCACTGCATAGGAGGCGGTCGTGATACACCTTTTCATCCAAGCAATCCACCAATCATTCACACATGTAAAGTGATGCCTAGATGAAACACTGTCATAATCCTTAAAGAAATCATCTTTCCACAAAACTCCCTTTGTTTTCTGCTTACGCCAGTCAGGCACGATATCTAAAGTCAGAACAACGTTGTCCGTAAGATGCCTACAAGGTAGGAAAGCACTCTGAATTGGCGAAACTTTCTTATTCAGTATCTCCCTTTAATGGTTTGTCAACATCTTTGCCATAATCAGGTCAATCGCATTCGAAAGGGTAATGGGTCTGTACTCCACTCTTGTAACATCTTTCTTGGGAAGTAAGACAAGAAAGGATCGGTTAATCCTATCAAGCCATAGTTCCCTTCCATGAACTCCTTTCACCACTTCCATTATCTCCTTTGAAATGAGATCCCAGAATTCTCCGTAGATGAAGATTGGAAAACCATCCGGACCATAGCATTCGGGTTAAATGCAAACAAGGCCTTGTGAATCTCCAGTAGATCAATAGGTCTCATCAGCTCCTCAACGTCAGTAGCCGAAATAACGCTTACCCCCTCTCCTAGCCACATCGTACCATTGTGGCTTGCACATTTTCTCATGTTCTTGAAATATCTCGTCACCACCTTTGCAACATCCACCTCCCGCTAACTTCTACGCCCCCAACCTCGATCGAATGGATCATGTTCCTCCTTTCATTTGCCACATTATGAAAGAACCTCGTATTTGCATCCTTCTCCTTCAACAACTTTTGCCTTGACCTTTGTCTCTGCTCAACCTCCCTCTTCCTATCCTCCATTTTTTGGGCCACCCGATGGCTCAAAATATCCTCTTCATCCAGTTCTCTGACATCTTCCACTAAATCCATTCTTAACAAAATCCTCCTGCACCTGATTTTGCCTCAAAGCGTGCTCAGTCCTAGAGCTTCTCCTGAAATCCTGGAGCCTCGTCGGAACATTGCTAGTTTCGTAGAGGACTTCGGAATAGTTGAATCCTCCACCTCCATGCTCGTCCAGAAAGAAATCAGCCGATTGTAGAAATCTTCTTCCAGGGTTCGAGATATCGCGATATATCATCGATATATCATTATCGACATGGTACTGCGATATGGTGATATATGCCCCTGAAAGGATCATTCCTTCACAAATGGTCATCGATATGGGCGATATTTCGACTACATATCATTGATATATCGTCGAAATATCATATCAACATGGGACCGAATCGATCGATATAGAGTCCAATATCGATATTTAAACCCTTGTCTTCTTCCAACATCCAACACCACTCGAATTTGAAGTAAGATGAATATCCTCTGCCACTGCATCTATCTAAACACAATAATGTGTGGTTAGATCTCGATCTAGGCAGTGATGAAATCGATTATCCAAAGGCACATGCCAAAATATAATTGGTCGATGCCCAAGCCATAATGTTGCCCTCGTGGCCACTGGAGGCTTGGAGCCCCACATTCGAATGATCATCTCTTATTTCTTACCCTACTTCAAACTGAAGTAACAAATTTCCTCGACCTCCCTCACATGTAGCAGCGCCTAACGGTTGGATTCCATCTTCCGGCATCTCATCGACACGCCTAGGATCTTCATCCTCCATGTTACGACCACAACCCTCGAAGCTTCGTCCATAGAATGCGGTCTCCACCACTGGAGGATCCCCCTCGAATCCGGTGGTAAGCAACTCTCGAAGGCCCCCTTCATCACCTTTGTCGCACATGTCGACGATAAGCCCTTTAGATATAGTAGCCCTCCCGAAAGAAGTAGTAAATCATCCCCTACGCTGGATAGTACCTTCGTGGAAAACCCTTCGTGAACCTTTCGTAAAGCCTCCACCTCACCTTTCTCGATCAGAATCCCATCGATTAGGTCTTCGATCGCTGCTCCTTCAGATATATAGTGGAACAAGTTTATGAAAGACCTATGTGCTGACTTGAAGGTGATTTGGGCGGCTAAGATTCCTACTCGGGTTAAGGTCTTTCTTTGGTGTCTAAGGGGAGATCGGATATGTGACAAAGTGAGAAGAGGCAGACTGCTGGGTGCGACAGATATGATGTGTGACAGATGCGAGGAAGGTGTGGAGGATGCAGACCACATTTTCTTTGGTTGCAGGTCTTCGGCCAATGTGTGGGAGTCGTTGGGGCTTCCGTGGGTTTGGACATCTGATGCAGAGCATTTTTTGGAGATCTATTCGGGCGGTCGGTCTTGGGTCATCCGGTGATGTCTCCAAGCCCTTTGCCGCGCTCTGGGCTATTTGGCTTGGCAGGAATGATACCACTTTCAAGGGGCAGCGGTTTTACTTTGAAAATGTACTTGCTCACTGTAATGCTTTGTACAATTTTTGGATATCCAACTGATGTACCTTCACATTAATTAATGAATACTTTGGTGTGGTGACTCCCGCCTTGAGAGGGCTCCCCCGTTTTCTTATTCAAAAAAAATCCACCTCCAGCAGGTTTAGTTCCTCCGAAGCCACCTCGGATTCGTTTTATTATGGTGCGCCAAAGGTGCTTTCACTAGGAACTTTTGGCCATACACTCACGCCGACGATGGCCAGTGTACATGTCTTGGATAGATGACCCCCCATGCCAAATCGATAACACCACGACGACGAACCTTCTTTCTATTTCAACCGACCAACTTTCTTCTTCTTCGAATCGCTCCAAGGTCCTTCTCCCACCAAATCCTTCATGATGGTATCATCGTGGTCCTCCTTGCCTGTTTGCACTCAGCGCCACTCTCTCTAATTATGGTGGACCTCCGCTTATCGGCTTCGAGGATGTCCCTCTCAGTCTCTCATCTCTCTCCCTTTCCCGAAACGCTTCCGCTACCATTCACTCTCTCGTCCCCCCATTTTACGCTCTCAAATAAGTGTTAATTTCTTTCTGTTATTTTTTTATATTAAAAATAAGAAAGTAACGTATCTCAACTTATTCATTTTCATTCTATTGTTATTTCACTCTTGACTTGATTTCACTCTATTGTAATCCCTTTCCAACCAAATAAATAGGGCCTAATTGGGGAAGAGAGTCGTAGGAAGAACTGTAAATTTTAAGGATTAAGGGGGGAAGATGGAAAAGGAGGGAAGGAATGGTAAATTTTGCGGTATTTGGATAGGATGGGAGGAATAAACGAAGGGAAGGAGTGGTAAATTTTGTGGTATTTGGATAGGATGGGAGGAAAAAATGGAGTTATTTGGATGCACAAGTAGAGATAGAAACGAAAAAAAATGTAAGATGATTTTTCATGGTATACCTTGGGGTGGGGGGGGGGGGGTTAAATAAAGGGGTAAAACGAGGAGTTTCCCATCCAAACATACGTTCTTGGAACCCTCTTTTCTAGATGAACGTCAAGCATGCAGTTACTAGTGCCAATAGCTTTTTTGAAAGGATTAACCAAGGGTTCCTCCTGCCCTTTTCTTGTCCGTCTGCCCCAAGTCCGGGGCGATAAAGAAACAACTCATCCTGTAACCAACGGGACTCCGTCACCCCCATGTCCTCGCTCCACCGGCTCTACCTCCACACACCTTACTATCCGGTAACATAAAGGACTCCGTCACCCCCATGTCCTCGCCAAGAGCCCCGACCCAAAATCTCCTAGTCCCTCACCTCCCAGACAACATCTTCCTTCCTAGTACCAATAATTAACAGAAATTTACTTCAAATTGTGCTCATTCATATGATAAAGTTTATAATTAAAACCCCTTGAAAATCGCATTCTTGCTCTGCCAAATTGCAGTATTAGCCTTTTGAACACTTGCTGTTATTCGTTCCAAATGATAAAATTTACATGATATAACTGACAACCTGACCATTTTCAACTTGCAGCTGTAGTCATCTCTACTAAATTGTAATGCTTTTTTCTTTCAGTTGCCAGTTGATAATGTTAAAAGACATCAGGGTCTGCCGAGATTTTACCTTGTTGCGGAGCAAGCTTGAGGTTTATCTTCATGGTTGGGTTGCCTACTCTTTGACTTGGAATTTGGTGATAGGGGCCCTCCTCTGATTTCCATCCAATCATAAGATGGACGGTCGCATGCTTTCAAGGTGCACACTTTTTCCTACCAAGGCTGTGTAGCATGTTCCTCTCTCTACAATTATTATTTGGGAAGAACGGGGGGGGGGGGGGGTTATATACTGTTCATGTATTCTTGACAAAGAAAATGGAATTTTTTCCGATCCCAATGCCACAAGGGTTTTCAAAACCACACTGTATATTTCCAGCGTATACGTTAAATCAATTTGTTTCCTTCAATCAGTCATCCATTTCTTTTTGCTACTGACCATAGTTTTGTGTGCCGATTGAGGGATTATACGCGAGTACAGGAAAGGGTTCTTTGCTTTTTCATGTAAAACACGTTAATTGATATCAGAGTTAAACAAATTGTTGATATACATAAATTAGGAAGATGTACTTTAGCTTCAAGAAGCTGGATATTGATTGGGGATAAATATCTGTTTTTTGAATTTGATGAGTATATTTTCATTTTTCCAATCAAGCCAAAATAAATATATTTTCATGTATATCCGCTGAACTTAGAGTTCTTGCTTTACTTGGGTGTATTTTTTAGTTGTCGGTTTCGGACTAATTGTGTTCGGATCCCGATCAATGAAGCTCGCCAGCATTGTCAGCAGAGGCAGCTGCTCTTGGATGTTCAGCTGATGTAAGATCGCGGTTTCTTGCATTTTCATTGGTTGAAATTCAAAGGTTTGCGGAATTGCATACTTCTGAATCCGGGATTTGGATCCCCGGCCGTGAGCGGTGTCAGAGCAGGGGCTGTTGCACATCTCATGGTACTGCGACGCTTTTCCTGGTAAAAATGTGCATCATCAGTGGTGACAATGTGTATCCATCTCATGGTAACATGATGCTTTTCCTGGCAAAAATGTGCTTCCGCGGTATCCATCTCATGGTAATGTTGGTAAGTGTGCATCCATGGTAAAATGATGCATCTTATGGTAGCACTTGAAATCAACTGGTTTCTTGCCGTAACCAATCTCGTTCCTTAGGTCTTTCATGGACGGTCGGGATTATCATAACAGGTAATTGCTGTGATGATATTCACAGCAAAGGATCCGAACCCCGAATCCACCCCTCCAGGGATAAGCATGGGCCGGCCCTGAAGGGTTAAGTAAGTTCATTTAAAAAATTCGAACCTTGGGTCAGGTTCTGGTTCGCAATTTTTTCGGTTTCGGTCTAAGCTCAGGCCTAGCTATGAGTCGGGCTTGAGCCAAGCCAGCCCATCTTGGTACCGGTGAATCTTGGTGCGCTCAAGATTGACACTGATGAATCTCTGGATATTTCCGAAGTAAACACGATATAACCTTTCTGAGTTTATATTGGCTAAAATAAATGAATCAATTTTCGGGTTTAATCCCAAGATTGCACTGATCGATATAAATATCTTTTCATGACATTCCTTTGGTGAGATGAAAACATTGGAAGATGTTAATTTTAGTGGTTTGCTCGTAACAAGTCGTTCGTCAACTAACATTAAACAAAACAGTGGGCAGAATCTTGACACTTTGCAGGTGAAAGCACAAGGCTCTCTAGATCTAAGGTATTAAACAAGATTGAAAATTCGTCAGATATCAAATCCTACAATCTAGAAAAAATAGTTCAATCATTTCTACAGAGAACAATCCATTCCGCATCCATCACTTTTTCAAGCAAAAAGATCCAAGAAGGTCCTTCTGGAATTAACGAAAATTAGAATTATCATGTTGAAAATCTAAATCGGGTCCATAAATTACAAGAAGTGTATATATACTGCAAAAAAAACGACTTAAACTGGGTTAAAACAAGGAACGAAATCGAAACCTGAATAATAGAGAAAGAAATAAATTGGAAGATCCAGCAGACTAGGGTTTGGGGGAAGATGGACCGTGGAGGAGTTAGGGGCTTATGGCTTAGGGGAATGAAAGGAGTCCTGCTCTCTAGACAATGGGCCTAACTCTGGATCAGACTCTCAAGCCGAGTTAAGCTCGAGTCCGGCTTAAAAAAATTTTGAGCCTAGATCTTAGGCCCAAGTCCGGCTCAATGTTCGTTGTGCTTGGGTAGGGGTGAGCTTTTTGGACTGGATTTCAAGCTAAGTAGGACCATCCCTAGCTATATCTTATTCTGGGATCCTGCTGGGCCAATAATGGTAGTCACGGATGCAAGAACACACCATGTTCGAATGTTTTATAGATCAATTACTACCATGCATTTATATAACCACAAGATGATGGAAGATTTTTGGCCCACATAAGGGCCTATTTAAAAAAGAATTTCATGCGGGGGTGATACTAACGGCCAGTCTGGTTGCTGGTGTACACCGGTGTATACCGGTGTACTCCTCGTTCCAACCCTCCCAACCCTACACACAATTTACTATTCACAGGGGTATTCAAATTCAACCCAACCCAGTTACCAAACTGACCCTAGCTCACACAATCTGAAATTTGGAGTGTATCAAATTGGATAGTGGTTTCAAATTATCAATAATTGGAACCTAGATTTTAGTATATATTGCATAATTATATCCTTATAGGTTGAATGATACTTTCTACAATGCAAACTTGGGGAGAAAGTAGTAGCCTTCAAGTTTTTATGTACTCAATTTAAGCCCTTTAATGAGTACGATTAAGATAGCTCGTGTATCTAATCAATTTCACGATTGCTGAAGAGATATCCGATCGAGCATGGTTCACAAGATACATTAAGTTCAAGGACATGTGAGTACTTCAATTGAGAAACATAAACCCGTTCTTATTCTTATAAAGAATCCTAGACGAATTAATTGTAATATTCATAACTTTGTAACTTTGGTATCAAATTTCGTCATGTACCTTTCTAATACAAGGAGATTGATAAATTACTATTCCATTTAAAGGTCAGATATATTTTGAGGTCTGAAATCATATTAGCAAGTTCCATATCTTTCAGTTCAAACTTTGTGTTCAAGAAAGAATGGCAGCCTCATTCGTCATCCTTTGTATGTCTGACTAGAGAACAAATATATCATCAACGTGTAGGCACATGACAATATGCTTGACAATCTAAAAGCATCAAATCATCTGTCAAATTCATAAACTATAAAGTGAAGAGATCGGTTAGTGTTTTCAAACTTTCCCCGCTATTACTTAACACCTTGTTTAACCTCTAAGGGTTCGTTTGGTTACAGGGTTGGGCAGGGTTGGGTTGGGTTGGGTTGGGGTACCCCTGTGAATAGTAAACTATGCGGAGGATTATGATGTTTGGAAGGAGGGGTACCTCAGGTCGGGCCAATCCAACCCTGCCCAACCTGCAACCAAACAGAGCCTAAGAGGACATCACAAGCTCGCAACGTTTCTCTTTTTAAGAGGAGCAATGAATCCCTCAAACCAGTCCATATATATATATATATATATATATATATATATATATATATATATATATATATATATATATATATATATAGGAAATATTTCAGATGAGGTGCACCTTTCCTTGCTATATGGAAAGCCACGAATATTGGCCGTCTGATCTGCATCTACGGCCATCATCTGTCCATATTCACTCATGCGAAACCACGCTAAACCATCTCAAAAAACCACTCCCCGTTTTCTATATTTAGCAAATCAGTGGCGTTATGACTCAATCACTCTTCCGAATTTCGCTGTTTTTTTAATAACTATCCCTTAAATTACGGTAATTGGTTTTATACTAATTTTAATTCATTTTTCTAACGCATATGCTTTTGCATCCACATTCGATCTTCATCCCATGGACGATTCCTATTCTTCAGCAAGCGATGATTCTGCATCGGAGTTTATGTCTAACTTTTATGAAGAAAGATGCCAGGTTATTATATTATATTTATTTGTTGTTCTTCAAAAAATATTTCGATTTGATGTATCTAGTTATTTTTTGTAACAGGAAAATATCACTGAAGATTCAGGTCATCTCAATTCTGATATCGGTTCTCTCTCCTCAGGTGTTGTTATTATTATACAAATTTTTCATTTTACTAGTATTAATATGATTTTTATCTAATCATTTCATTTGTTCTTCAATTTGTTCTCAAGTTATGTTAAATTGTACTAGATTTACAGTTATTGTCAATAAACGTGTTTTCATTTAATTTGTTGTCTTGATATATAATTGACATTATACAATAATACATGCCTATATTTTATTATTATTCGACATATTTTACAATATATTCATTTAATATAATTTATATAATTTCACGATCCATTGTACAATATTTGATTGTATTATACATTATATTAATTTATTTTACTATTTCTTAATATAATTTACACAATATTTTCATTCTTTGTATTATACCAGTACCTTTTTTACGCAGTAATTAATATCATATTCCATTGTAAAATATTAATCTGAATTGTACATTTTATTGCTCTATATTTATTTTTCTTAGTTTAGTTTACGCAATCTCACTTTCTTTGTATTTTAACAGGAACTCTATGGGGTGCCATACGTTCCAGAGATATTGCACAAGAATGTCTTCCAAATATTGAGGTAATGAGATACCACATAATCTGTTTTTTTTTGTTTTTTTAAGTAAATTTTTTATTGTGTTATTTTTATATTAGGATATTGGAGAAAAAATCACATATACAGAGTGCCTAGCAACTGATGCATCATTTTCAGGTAATATTATTAATATGTAAATTTAATAATTATACAAACAATATATATTCATAGTTCCTAAAGTTATTATTGTTAATATTTTTCAATACTTTTCGATATATCTGGGAAAAACATCATTAGTTTTAACACGTTTTTCATTTTTATTTAAAATAATGCAGTTGATCCAAGTTCCCCAATCGCAAACTGTTCTAGTTATCAGCATATGCCCACTGTTGGTATGGTTTTTGGTTCCATTGAACACGCATATAATTTTTATGAAGCTTATGCTACAAGAGAGGGTTTCAATGTACGCAAAAGTAGCACAAGACATAGAGTTGATAGAGTAACTAGAAACAAGACACTGGTGTTTAAGAGTTTTGTATGTTGGAAAGAAGGAAAATCAAGAGCTTCCTCATCAACAAGAGATGGTTTCTTAGTTGACAGTGATTGTAGCGATGAAAGTATGTTTGAAAGATCGGAGAGAGCTGTTGGTGTTGTTCGAACTGGTTGTAAGGCCGTGATGTCGGTTAAATATAGGTTTGTTGATCATGACTGGATAGTGGTTTGTTTCAATGAAGAGCACAATCATAACCTTGTATCCCCCAGCAAACGGCTATATCTTCGTGCCAATAGAAAGTTCTCTAAAGCTGCTAAAATGCTTATCAAGTCCATGACTGATGTTAATATTCCTGCCTCAAAACAATCGGCATTTTTGGATAACGGTTTCATTACAAACAACAAAGTGGGTGGCATTGTGCGTGATATATACAACCTTAACAGGGATGAGAGAAGACGTCGTGATGGTTTGGATGCAAAACTTGTGTTAGATCTCTTTGATAACTGTAAAAAGTTGACCCCTGAATTTTTTTACTCTTATCAAACTGACGAGGACAATAGGCTCACACATTTATTCTGGGCTGACAGTGTATCCATCGAAGATTACAAGGTTTTTGGTGATACAATTTCGTTTGATACGACATATAGAACCAATGAATACAAATTAATATTTGCATCTTTCTGTGGAGTTAACCACCATGGTTGCTCAATTTTTTTTGGCAATGCATTTATCAACAGAGAAACAACAGAAAGTTTTACTTGGTTATTTAATCAATTCCTTGATGCTGTTAGAAAACACCCTATTTCTATAATCACTGATGAAGATCCAGCAATAGGTGTTGCAATCCGTATTTCATTTCCCAACACTGTTCACAAGTTTTGTACATGGCATATTATGGCAAAGCTGAAACTTAAACTGGGTAGACTGAAGGAAATTGTCAAGGCTCTTAAAACATTCAGCCAGCTTGTTTGGCGGAGTGAGTCTATTGATCAATTTGAAGATGGTTGGTCAGCAGCCATTTCTGAGTTTGGATTGAGTGAGAATAAATGGTTAGCAGAGAAGTATGAAATAAGACAGAAATGGATAGATGTATATACAATTGACACATTCTTTGTTGGGATGCGTAGCACTCAAAGGAGTGAAAGTATGAACTCATTTTTACAAAATTCTATTACTAAACAGAACACTCTTTTAGAGTTTGTTTCTAGATTCCAGACAGCCATCCAGAGGTTAAGAGAACGTGAGAATGATATGGACCATGATTCAAAGACTAGAAGGCCTAAGTTAAGAACCAAATGGACTTTGGAAGAACAAATGGTTGATGTTTATTCGAAAAGGATTTTTTACAAGTTTCAGAAAGAGTTGAAGGAGTTAATGATGTTAAACGTTCGTGTTTCTGAAATAAAAGATGGATCGACATGTTACAATGTTTCATCAATCGATAAGTCTGTTAGAGATAGAATAGTTTCTGAAATTCATCAGACTGATTATCTATCTTGTGAATGCAAAAAAATGAAATTTCAAGGAATACCATGCAGGCATTTACTTGCTGTTATCAAGTTCAGAGGAGATTCATTTCTTTCAAGTTCTTTTATCATGCCCAGATGGACCAGGAATATTAAGAGTTCTGGGAATTATCCAATCTACAACCAAAATCCCCAACATGAAAGGTCTGGACAGTTAAACGATATATGTTCTCAGATTGTTGCTGAAAGTAGCGTAGAATATGATGATATTTTCTTTCTCGTAAAAGCAAAGCTTCTGAAATTGCTCGAAGAAGTTCATAGTTTAAATTCAAAAAAAAGATTATCAAATGTATCACAGGATCAATCTCATTTGGAAAATCATGATAATAATAACCATGTACTTGTCCCTGTTACTGCAAAAACAAAAGGTAGTGGAAGGGGAGGAAGACCAAAAGGTTCAGGCAGTCGCCGAATTTCTCAACAAGAATTAAAAAGGAATAGAGGCAGACAATGCAAAGCTTGCATGAAGTATAATGTTGGTCATGATTCTAGGAATTGTCCTTCAAACAAGGTTCAAGCAACTTCAGACTGGTATGCAGGGTTAAGCTGTTTATTATTTTTATTTTGGTTTGTTGTTGATATAACCTAAAATTTTTTTCGCAGCGATGATTCAGGACAGGCAGATTCACAATAAATATATTGCAAAGTACTTAAATTCGAGGGGGTATATTTTTAACTGACATTTTAATTACTTTATAAATTTTTATTCGTCTCTTTAGATTTAATATTTTGTTATTACAGAGTTTAACCAGTACAACATATTCAGATATCACATACATAGTTGTTTTTATACAATATGTTTGATTTACTGATGTATTCTGCTTTTTCTTTGCAGGATCTTATTTATCAACCTGGAAGAGGTCATAGTTGCAGCTATTTTAGAATATAGACCGATGTTTAAAGTCACTTTCTATTTATTTTTTCCATATAACAGTGTGTTGACTGTTATATATTTATTGCATGATCTGATGTTAATCAAACGATTGGTAGTTATTTTTGTTTTCATGTGATGAGTTTTTCTGGAAACATTTGAATGTAATATATATGACTGAATTAGTCAGACATTGTATGTTCCATATTGGCTATTGTTCAGTATTATTATCTCACAAAAAGTTTTGTGGTTGTCAAATAATACATCGTTTGGATTCAAAAAAAGATTAACAAAATATATATAACTCTTCGAAATATTTGTTGGTAATGATTAAGTTAACAAGTTGATGAAAAAAGATTGTCTAAGCGACACAACGTTCAAAATTTAATGTAAAATAAATTAATTTATTGTATAATACGATACATTATTGTGCAAAACAAAATATTTATTGTAATATCTAGTTAGTTTATATATGAGGTGTGATTTATGTGGATTTATTTTGTTCAGATTTGAACGCTATCTGATTATTTGATGTTATTTTCAAAATTAAAGGAATATATTATTTTATAAAAGTTCCTCATTCTAATTAACTTAATTCTTCATACCAGATCCATATATCCTTAAGACTGCAAGTCAAAAGATTATACAGATATCAATATATTTAAGACCATGATAATGCATTCATTGATCTGTATATTTGATATCCCATTTTGAACAAAATCAATTTTTTACATGTTAACACAAGGTTGTTACAATGTAAAAATGACTATCTTCCATGTAAAAAATATTATCTAAGTGAAACAATGTTCCCAATTTAATGTACATTAAATGAACATATTGTGTAATAACATTCATTATTGTACACAGTAATTAACTTATATGAGGTTATACAGATCCATAACAGTCGAAGTCAGAGGTTTATACAGATATCAATATATTTATCACCAATATAATGCTTTCATTGATTTGTATATTTAATATGTATAATGATTTACGTATAATGGATAAATATCAAATATTGATTTTTTACATTGATGTGTTAAACAATCAATATCAGTATTGAAGTCATGTTTCAGTTATATGCATATTACAATCAGAAGAACATCACAAAATACAATTCATGCACAAAAAACTTAAAAAAGACGTTACATGGCTGAATTATCTAAGGTAAATAATTTAAACTAAACAAAATTGTTTTGCATTCCATGAAATACCTATAAATACAACATTGTTCCAGGAAATACTTCTAAACACAAAAAACTAAATATTGTTTCAGGAAAGTAAATTTCAACACTATTAAACATATAAGAAATATGTCTTGACGTTGTTTTGAAAACAACATGCATCATCATCTCTCAATTAATTTCCAGCTTCATTGTCAACGTGTCCGCATGTCAAAAGAGTACATGCAATTTCGGCCCTGAACCTTGGAATGTCCTCAAAGCTGAAGTCCAAAGCCCTTCCTTCACACAAGTATTCCATTGTCTTCATCACGTAGACACCGCAATCCAAGCTGTGAGGAGGTTGTTGCGGGCTGTCAACCACATATATTATATCCCAATCATTCATTGTTTCGTCCACCAAGACCATGCCAAAGCATTCGCACATCCATCCATGCTATAAAATATATTGTTAAATTCCTTCATAACCAAAAGATTGCTTTAATGTAAAAATGTTGAAAATACACATACCCATTTTTGTGCATCCTTTTTTGTGAATTTTTGATCCTCTCATTGAGTTATATGCATAGAATTTCCTCGCCATGAAGTCTGCGACCAGGAGATGCCAGTGATTCTTGGTGTGTATAACTGTGAAAACCTTAGATAATCCAACCAGCCTTTCATCATCCAATTCATGAAGGTTGTCCAGATGGTTCAACTCTTCATTTGTAGCTCTATCAACCGTATTTACAAAATATTGCTGCATGATGAAGATTTAAGTATTATGTTATATTATTAGAATTACATGACATTGTAGTGACTAACCATCTTGTAAATAGGTGTGAATAGGAATGGCATTGTGTCTCCGGTACAATATCTGTGTCGCAGAACATCCATGAACATTTCCAAAATCTGTATTCAAAGTAAATGTATCATCTTAGTATTTTTCCAATATTTAAAATATGAAATAAAATTATTTGATTACGCTATCTTCAATCATTTTTTCATATAAAAAATGATAAATTTCTTTTCTCTTGCAAAAGATTTCAAGCGGTGTGAAGTATGTGGCGTTAAATCTGCAGGTTTCATAAAGAAAAGATTAAAATGTAATTACATATTTATTTAAAACATACAATTCTATCTTAAATTCTAACTTACTTGTCTGCCGGGTCTCTTAGAAAGTCCTGAATCAATCTCCTTTGATGCTCGCTTATGTTTTCGTATCCGATAAAGTCAGTTGCCGGATCACATAGATACTGTAAATTGTAGTTACACATAATATTTAAACAAGTATTTATTATATCTGTAATTATTTAATATTTAATCTCAAGAAGATCTATAAATCATTTCATGATAAAGAATTAAGTCCCAATACACACCTCGTGGTCTGCTTCACTGTGAATAATTTCTCTTGTATCACGGACATCTCTTTTTGCTGCATTCCGCTCTTTAACTCTTTTAGTCAATGAGCTAGGATGCACTTCCGATCTCTCCTTCCTTTTCTTCCTCGGTGCTATTTTATTTTTCTCTGTTATAATGGACTCATGCTCCCCAATACCAAGATCAAAACATGGAATAGACTCTCTATTGGTTAAATTAATTTCAGCTTCATGTTCTGCATCCATCTTTTGTTCAATTTCAGATATGTTTTCCACCACAAGTGTATTTTTTTGTGCATCAGCTTCAGTCGCATTCTTCTCTCCTTCCATTGTCATGATCTCATTGATTTCTCTGTCAGCTTCAGCTTGTGTCTGTTTTCCCAGTTTGCCTCTCAGTTCATCATTCTCTTCTTCCAATCTTCTTAATTGAATCTCGTAAGATGCAATTTTTGCATCCTTATCATTGTGCATATCACTCAACTCTTCGACTAGCTTCTGCAACCTGTCAATTTCTTATGAAAAATCGTCACACATGCATTGTTTCTCAGACCCCTTTCCAGCTCGAATGGTAGTCTCTTGATTCAGACTTTTTACAATTTGAAAATCTCCCCTCTTGTATCTCCCTCTCCTTGCAGGACCATCTTCTGGAACTTTTATTCGGGTGCGGAGGTTTATCTGTGGTCTTCTAACGGAGAACCCGTATTGAATGAACCTTTCATACGGGAAAACATATTCATCTGATCCTATTTTGAATATCTCATTCTTTTGTGGGTTCAAACCTCCTAAAATCTGATATAGTTGAAGTATAATAGTTAACTGTCTATACTTTAAACTTCTAGTATTTACAACAATACACAATATATAGTTATATCTAGTGTCATATAATATTGCATACCTGTTCATTGTTGAGTGAAGCTATCCTTCTCGACAAACCTTTTATTGAGCCTGCCCATTTCCGTATTCTTGGACGTAGATCTCTGTTGACGACAAGGTCCTTGCAACAGTATTCTAACATCCATACCTGGTATAAAGTTAAAAAATCTTGATTAGTTTCAAACTATATTAATAATTATACAAAAACATGTCTACTTACGTAGAGGCATGCTACACATCCTGTGAGATATCCAAGTGTTGTTCTCGAAGATCCTTGCCGCCTTTGATTTATTCTATGCCGCACATCTTCCATGTTGAACAAAAGCATTTTTGCTACAGCATCTGACCAGTTGAAAAATCGGGTATCTTCCAAAGATTCTACGTAATGGAGTAAGTCTCGTGGGAAAGAGTACCCACAGTCTGGGAACAAGAAGGTCGAAAACATGAACAATATCAAACAAGTGACGTATAGAGCTACCGAGTCATCATCATCTCTATCGTAGAAATCCATCAAAATATTGACTAATTTCTTTCGATTGAAAATCATCCCAGCATCAAATATCTCTTCTGAGATATAGCTCTTCCACTGTAGGTGTCTTCCTTTAACAGTCACTGTAAATCCCGTGCTTGGAATCCCTAATATTGCTCCTATGTCTTCGTCGGTGAAGTTTAGAACCCTGTTCCCCAATTTGAATTGTCGTCCTCCTTGATATTGCTCTACAATCCATTGAAGAACCCTCCTTTCGATATCAACCTTCCCAATGTTTATTAATTTAGAGAATGCTGTCTTATTGAGAAGACTTTGTTGCTTTGCTTTTGGTCTATGTGCATCTATGTATTGAACAAAATGCTCAATAAAGCATCGGTGCTGGATATATCCCTTACCTTTAAAGAAGTATACATATAATTAAATTATTTTTACATACAACACACAAAACAGATGTAACAACTAGAAAATACAAAAATTTATAAAGGGATATATAATATCTATCTTACTGCCATATTTCTCTGTCATGCATTCTTCAATATGCTCATCTTCTTTGTCAGTTTTTTTTCTCAGGCCTTTTCCCATCACTGTAACTCACAAATAACAAATACATCATATTAATAAAATATGTGTAATGATATTATTTGAAAATACATTCATGTACCTTTCATCACCAATGAAGTTGTTCGGTTTGAATCAGCTTCTTCATTCACTCTGTCCTCATCGGTAGAATTTCCTGTTAAGTCTTCCTTCATATTTCTTGGCCCCCTGATTTCTTCGAAATCTGATTCACTGCTGCTCATCTCTACAATTTTTTCATTAAGATTTCTTACACGTTAGCACTTAATGATCTTATTGTTAAATTTTTTTTCCTTAAGATGCCTTAATGTGTAACTCTTAAACTAACATTTACTGTATGCATGATTAACTATAAATTTATTCATCAGACAATGATCGTATTTTTAAATTTTTTTTCTTTTGCTTTCGACCATCAGTATTGATAGGTTTTATTGTTTACATGATTTTGTTACTGTCCTAGTTTAACAAATTAAATTGTAAACATCAATTAATAAATCGTTCAATTAAAAATCCATCATTTACAAATAAAAGATAAACAAATGGTATAAAAATCTACATTGTTCAGTTTCATTTTGTTCGTAGTAATTTTTTTGAAATGAAATACTAAGATATCTAATCAATATATCATCATAGATTGATATCTGACCTGGATGTCGTCTTCTCAGTATCGATGTCTTTCAGCCTTTGTCGTCGTCGTTCGAAGTCGAGAAACACCCTAGGGTTCTTGAGTCGCTTTGCCTTTCGCGGTGGGAGGGAACTCTGTTTCGCTCTCCTTCTAACCGATGGCGGAAATCACGGTGTTAAAGTCCACCTATTTATTACTTAGAGTTATATAAGTAAATATATTTATGTAGCTGTATTAGAAATAATTAATAATTAATTACATTAGCTTAGCTAAAAATAGAAACATGTTGTTCCCAAATATTTCTATACCGTCAAATTTCAAATTTTTTTCCGCCATTGTTCATTCGACTGTCAAAATTCAAATTTTGTTCTGCCATTGCTCATTCGACAACGTCTGCATCTTCTTCACGGTTCCAGGTTTTATTTCTTTCGTTAATCTTCATCCTTTTCAAATGCTATCTTTTTAAAAATTTTAGAGGATCATTCTTATTTACATCGTTGTTAATACATAGTTTAGAGAGATTTATTAAAAAAAATTTTATTTAAATTTAGAATGAAAAATTTTGTAGTATGTCATGCTAATTGAATCTATTCAAAAACTTCTCGTTTATCAAATTTCAATATGTGGTAAGTGTTTTTTTTGTCTAATAGATAATGTAATATGTATACTAAATAATGAAAATGTATAACAAAAATACAATTCTTTATCAAGTACACGATCTATTATATAGAATTATTCATCCTCTAAGTAATCGAAGATCGACATTCTTATCAGTTATTTGGATATATTATTGTTTACGTTACAAATTTTATCTAATTGCTCAATATTTTATTTTATTGGTATGTATTGTAATATACGTGATATAATATACATGTTGGTTGAGCATTGAATAAGATTTTTAAGATATATATTGTATTTTAATATTTTAAATTGTAAATATACGTCAATTATAGTAAATTAACGCACTCATCAGTTGAGGTTTCAATCTTTTTTTCTATTTTTATTTACAGTGTTAAGTATTTTCTTAGAAATATTTATTTTTGCTACTGGTAGAAAAAATTTCAATTTTGGTATGCATATATTGTTGTTTATATTGACATATTGTAAATGGGAGAGACATATTTCATATAAATGCTTATTATTGCATTAAAATTTTCAACAATTTCTTAAAATCAGTGATTTTTTTGTATACCTTTGCAGTTTATTGTATTGTATGTTAATCTTTAGTAAATTTTGCCAATTTAATCTAAACATACCGACAATAACATTTTCCAAAAAGCATGTTATTTTAGATTTCTTCCTATATTACCAACATTTAATTCAATATATATGTTTTCTGTGTAATGTGTTATACTGTAGAAATTAGTACAATATGACGCTATATCTCATTTGTCTGCTAGGCAACGTAATCCAATCCTCATTTATTGCAAATATGGAAGACTTAATTTTGTATTCCTTGTTGTTGTTTTGTATAATAGTCCTTATTTTTGTAAGTAGTAGTAATTTAAAGAAACACATACATCTTAACAATTTTTGGGTCGTCCATTTGAGGTAATTTTGACTTATGGTGTAAAGTTCTGTTAAAGGAATTTTTCCTTTTCGATATGGTTGTACAAATTAAAACATTAGTGTGCACGTATTGTGTTATACTTTTTAATATAGTAATTGAAAGAGTTATATGTTATATAAATGTTAAAAATTTCAATATATATGGAAATAATTTAAAAATGGCATGACTTTCTTTTGTATTATTCTGCACTGTATTGTATTGTGTGTTGTTATATTGTAAATCATCGTAACGTAATATATACATACCGACAATTGCAGTTTATAATATGTATGCTCTATTCTAGATTGACCCATTGTTCCAACATGTAATATATTTTGGTTTTTCATTATATTGTGTCATAAAACAAACATATATTATATTCTAAAGATATTTGTCATTATAATGATATCAATTGTATTTCAGAAAACAATTTTTAATGTATGTCAGCATCTATATTGTATTCCTCTGCACCGTATTGTAATGTATTATTTAATTTTGTAATTTGCAGTAATTTTATTTAACACAACGTCATTGATAGTTTACAGGATGTACGTTATCGATAAGTCTAAAAACAATTTTAGGAAAGTTTTTTAATACTAATTTGAAGTAATCATAGAAATTTTTGAATATTCGAAACTTTAAAAAATATTTCCTTCTTTTGTTAGGCGCTCAATCTCCTCCTTAATCTTAGCTAATTAGTTAGTTCGAAAACCACTCCTACCTTTTCCTTGGTGGTTTTAATCTCATCCATTAGATCCCCATCTTATGGTCATTATGAGTGGCTTTCCAAGCACCAAGGAAAGGTGCACCTCATTGGAAGGGCCCTATATATATATATATATATATATTCGAGGGTTCTTGGGGGTAATTACAAAACTACTCAGGATTATGAGTGTAAATATCCCTATAAAGAAATAGTTTGGGTTATTTTGATGGGTTAGCTGGAAGACATTAGATCCACCAACCGAACCAAGATCACAAACGTCGATCTCCCAATGGACTTTCGCTTCTGAAAGCGTCCTTCCTTCTCAATGCTCGGGCATCCATTCAGTGCTTTCGACAACACATACCAATGCTGCAGTGAACACCAACCCAATCTCAATCATGTTGATGCTTATTCGCCTCCCACCGCCTTCCTCTCCCCTCGTGCGAGCAACAGCTCCTTAACCTCCCTCTTCCTTCCCCTCCCCTCGCACAAGCAGAAACACCAGCACCCCTTGCCCTCCCCTCACGCGAGTTGCTTTTCACCTTCCCCTCCCTTCGCCTTCCCCTCCACTCATGCAAGCAACTACATCAACTGCTCCTTCCTCTCCCTCCGCATTGCTCTCCCCTTGTGCGAACATCGACACCAACACCCCATGCCCTCCCCTTGCTTGAGTTGCTCCTCCGCCCCCTCCCTCCGCCTTCTCCTCCCCTTGCGCTAGCAACAGCAATAACTGCTCCTTCCCCTCCCTTCGTCTTCCCCTCCCCTCACACGAGCAACAACATCGACACCCCTTTCCCTCCCCTCACGCAAGTTGCTCCTCACCTTCCGCTCCCTCCGCCTTCCCCTCCCCTCGCGCGAGCAACAACAATTTCTCCTTCCCCTCCCTTCGTCTTTCCCTCCCCTCACGCGAGCAGCAATACCATCACCCCTTGCCCTCCCCTCACATGAGTTGCTCCTTACCTTCCCCTCTGATGAATGCGAAATCCACCTCTTTAAATATGAGGAATTGTAGTATAGGAAGTGAATTTCGGTCGATCAAAATACCACAATCTTTGAATGTTGTGGAAGATTTTCACTTGGCAAGTTTACCAAGGTCGAACACAGGGAACGATGATTCCTAGTTGCGTGGTCTTAAATCAAATTAAATAATTAATTAATGTTGATTAATTTATGCGTTAAGAAAATATAATACAAAATAATGATGAAGATGTGATGCAAAAAAAATAGAGAGAATTAAGCTCACGATCTGTGAATTATGAATTTTTAATCCAAAATACGTTTGGTCAGTATCCTCGAAGTGAAATTAAATCACAGATCAAGTCAATTGAAATCCAAATGCAGGCAAGCGGATTAATAGATCAAGCTATACTCCTGCGAAAATTTGCTCCTAAAATATGATCAGTAATTCTTCTTCCTTAAAAGAGCCCTTACTTGGATACTTCCTTAATCTAATACATTCCAATGCAAGAAGATTAAACAAATTTTCAATATCCTTTATCACTTCCCTGCAAAATTGATCACTAATATTCTCAATCAAGTAATGCACAAAATATCATAAATAAGCATGCATGTATCAAGAGTTTCAAATTACTTATCAATGACCAACACCAGATTTGTAACAAGACATATAATATGAAAGAGCAAAGAATAAGTTTCAAAACAACATATTGAGCGTAAAAATCAGAGTTCATATGAGAAAGATATGCTCAATTGAATATCCAGGGACTAAAATTTAATAAAAATAAAGAGTTTCTTCTCAATGAGATCTCTAAAGGGGCTTATCTGTAAATCGCACAAGCTGGAGGAGGTTCCTGGTAATTTAACCAATGAGGGTATATTTGCAATAATGGAGAGCTGGAGGGACCCGTGCGTAAATTACTCTAGATCACGTGATTTTTTTTGCGTGCTAGACTTCAATGCAATTTTGGAAGGCAGCTGGGGCTTTCTGCAACATAGACCACGTGCCTCCTGCACGTGACCAGATCGAGGTTTGGTGGCGGGTCCGGAGCCTGAAACGATATGTGGCGTGTGTTGGCTGGTTCGTGTTAGCTTTGTAGCATATTGATGTTGATGGTGTAACTCAGAAGAGGGGTTTTGAGTATTTTGAAATCCCTTCAGATGGTTGCGTTGTTGAGTTCCTCGTATCTCCTCAGATCTGCTAAGATGAAGGTGCTCCTTGGATTTTCTCAGTGAGTAAGCATCTGGAGCGATAGCCGGAGTTGGCCGGAGGTCTAGAGACCTGGGTCTGATCTTCACCTCGACGGATGGCTAGACCGAAGGCTCAGCAACAGCGGGGAGCGGCTGCTACGGTGGCTGCAGAGCCACCGAATCTCGCCTGTGATGGATTAGGCCGTTGTCGCACTCAATAATCTCCCTCGAGCTGTCACCTAGAGGGCTTTGAGGCTGGTGGCCCTCCTTCTTCGCAGAATGGCGAATGAGCTCGAGGGTTGGGGAGTGATGGAGATTTATAGGAAGAAGGATAACGGCTGTGACGGAGGGCGTTACGCGAAGGTGGAGGAGGTGGAACGGTCGAGCGGAGGTGGGTGGCGCGGGGCGTTACACGTGGGGGTGGCTTTGCAGGCAACGGCTGGAGAGGGGAAGAGGAAGGAGGGTCACGTGCCTGGCACGTGACCCGGGGGTGGTCTTGGAGAGAGAGGGAAAGTCGGGTGCCACGTGGCATGCCCTGGTGCTGCCACGTGGCACCAAAAATTTCAGATTTTAGAGAGGGAAAAAGAAGTAGAAGATGACTCGGATCGAGAAATTTCCTTCACGAAAGTTGTTCGTCTCGATGAGATCTACAACTTTCATGAAGGACCCATGAGCAAAAGAGGTCACCTGTGTGAAGTGGCATTTTTGGTGGCTCTCCATGTGTATAGAAAACCGCATTTTGGAGTTTTGTAATTTTTTTGGTGTTTTTAGAGAGTATAAAAATCTAGAAAAATTACGATAAAATACAAGAAAGTTATTTACATCGATTTTTAGTAAATAAGAAAGTAGGGAAATACAATAGAAGTCAGAAACACCCAACTTTTGTACAGACTGACAACGGACACTCGGACTTGGTCAGTTTCTTTGATTTCATTTTTGATCTGGATTTGGATTTTCAAGTCGCTTAATAAAACTTTCATCAAAGAACACAAATGTAAAAGAAATAAAATTAAAAGAGTTAATTATATACATAAAAACGCAGGTCAAAATTGGCAAAAAGTTAAAATGCGCAAAAGAGGCCCAAAACCCAACTTTCACATATGAGCTCCGAATTTTATGAAATTGGTATTGTTTTGAAGGTATTTGAAAATGGAGTACTTTAAAAGTGAGTAGACCAAAATCGGACACTGTATGTGGGAGATATGCTCATTTTAGTCTGTCAGATGTGAAATTTGACTTTGGGATTATTTGACACTTATTGGGGTTAATATTTTTTTTGTATTTTTTATTTAATAAGGTTAGTAATATCTACACAATGGAGGTGGTTTTGGGTCAATCGGAGTTAGGATGAATTAATTAAAAATGTGAGAATTTAGCGTCTTTTTGGGCTAATTTATACTTGGGATTTTTAATGCAATTTATGCAGATGAAATGCAGATATTATTTACACATGCATGATGGCTAATAATGCTCTATTAATGAATAATTACAGGTGGATGATGGGGGACAGAGCCTAAATGACCAATTTTAGCATGATGAATACGTGATTCATCATACCCCTATATTTAGACCATGCTCGTCCCCGAGCATGAATGAATGACTTAGTTGAATACATCCCTGACTGTGCATGTGAATTTTCAAGGCTTAATTCAGAGAGGACCCTTAATTTAAGTGATTTTAAAATTCTGGGCTCAACCAAGCTTTAATCAAAAGGAATCCAACTTCTCTAATTTTCAGACTCTCTGTTTGTACATATAATATAAGGATATGATTTTAAGTGTACTGCATTTCATGAGAGTCGAGTCGGGGCATCACTCAAAGTTCCATTCCCAAAGATCCTCCTCTAGACCTAATCCTCAACACTAGAGAATAAGTCTATTCTTGCTTCAGTCAACCGTCTCATTAGTTTGTCAGACTTGAAAGTGTATATGGACGGCCAGATGATGGAGGGCATAGGATTGTGTCTGATTTTCTCTCCCTTTCATTGGAACAAGGTGCCTCTCGAGTGCCTTATTACTCAACACAAGTATATTTTATTTTGTTGATCAATGTGTTCGTCAAGAGAATTTGGAGTCGCCTGCACTTGTTTTTCTGGGAGTACACCGGGGTGTGTCTCTTTTGAGTATCTAAGATACCTTCGACACCCAGACTTGTATCGCTTACAATGCAGAGCCCTTTTATGGTGTCAGCCCGACTCCTTGGTCCTAATTAGCGCTTGGTCCAAGTGGACACTTTGAAAATGTTTGGGAGTGCTCGCCATTGGTGGAAGCTCATTTGGAATTTGACTTTGGATGATAGAGCTTTTCTTTGACATTTCTTTTTCTTTTCTTTTGGTGGCTAGCTCCACTGCTTTTACCAAAAGTTGGTGCACACAGATCAACATTTTTTCTTAAGTTTCATCACACCCTGGCACTTAGGTCAATATCAAAAAGATAGCATATGAATCTTGTTCATATACTGGCTAATGTTTTGCTGACACTCAGGTTTTCTGAAGCCTTCATTAACTTTATCCCATCCTCGAATATCATCAGATCGGATCTAAACTTAAATCTCCAGTCCTAGTTCCTTAAGTGATATATCAACTTATCTCATCAATCATGCAGTTGTGGGAGTGATTGTGCTGATCATATTCTTTTGAAAGTAGAGATGAAGAGTGCAATATAGCGCTCAAATCTTTCAAACTAGGGAAGTGTGGATTATTAAGTTCAAAACCCTAATGACTAAGGCTGGCTAATTCAGAATCTCAAGTTCTCAGAAATCAAGTGTCCTCAAAAATCCTCAAGCCTTGAGTGATGGTGAATGTTTCAGGAATATATCGACCAAGGAATGCATGAAATGCTTGATGAAATGCAAGACCATGAGTGATGATTTTTTTTAATGCACAAAGTTTTTTTGGTGTTTTTTTGTTTTTTTTGAAAACAAGTACTATACACACTACTTGTATCCATCCCCGATGTTAGATAAAAAATATTAAAGTACGAGCTATGGATAAAGTAGATAAAGTATATACAAACACCCCCCTATACTTAGCTTGTGCTATGTCCTCATGGCACAAAGTGAAATGTAGACATAGCTCGTACGAAGTATAGATGGGTTAAAAACAAAGGAGGAGAAGCGATGTAAAAACAATGGTAGTGGTCCCCCTATACTTAGGCTCAGGTCAGCCTAAGTATAATCGGATAATTACAGATGGGGAACCGGGTAGATTTGCGGATGTACAAGATCAAGGAGGTTTGCGACGGACCTTCTTGCGGGAGTGCGGAGGGAGATAATATGGAGATGTAGAGGGCGATGATGAAGAAAACCAGCCATCGTCGGAGTCGTCCTCAGGAGAATAGTAGTTGTCTGCAGAGGATCTCCAACTTTTGTCAATCAGAGGTAAGTGCCCATGGATCAGAGCTGTACCTATTGCACTTATCTGATGAACCACATTAGTACCGGACGAGGACTCTTCAGAAATCACCTGATGTGTAAGGTCAAAGGTGACTTTCTTGGTCGGTTTGTTTTCTTGGAAAGTATTGAGAGGAAGTTGGACAGTTTTCATCTCCCTGTCTTGAGTAACCGAAGTGGCCTTTGTGAGTTCCTCATCAGATGAATCTCCATAAAAGTCGACCAATTCTTGAAGGGTCATGCACTGCTTCGGTCGAGGGAGATTGTTCTTGCGGATCTTGTGGTTTATGGTTGGGGGTGTTGATGTCACTTCTGGATTATCGTGAGTTTTGGTGACATCGGATGTTTTCGGAGTAGGTTCCTTATATGGTTCAAGTATCTCATGAATTACTGCCGACTTGAAGATTGGTCCATTCAGATAATCGTGACGTTCCTCAATAATATGGTCCAATTCTTCATAAGCTCCAAAACCTTGATTTTTTGTAGGAGTAGTAATAAGGTGGTGAGAATCCGAAGTTTGTCCAACAGTCAGTCCCTTAGTTGACTCTCGTAGGGTTTGTATCAGTGTGTCATGTGGAGATGTCTGATAATGTGAAATATTTATCTCCTGATCATAACTGTTGGTTTCAAGTTGTTTTTCCTCAGAGCAGGATGTGTTATTGGGGTCATGTTCATTGTGTTCCGAGTTCGGGAACTTGATTTCGCAATCGACGATCGCCTTAGTGGAGGCTAAGAACGGCTTTCCTAAAATAATAGGAGACTCAGACATCCTTCCGGGGTGCTCAATGTCAAGGACAATAAAGTCCACCTTATGTTCTTTACCTCGGAAATTTACGATGACAGAAACGATCCCCTGTAGTCTTTTGATAGATCGATCAGGTAATTGAACGATCACCCTAGTCTTTTTGAGTTGTCCGAATTTAAGTTGATTAAAGACGGACTTCGGGAGGATGTTTAATGTGGAGTCATCGTCTAACCGAACATGAGTGAATATAGAATCCTCAATTTCACATGTGACCCGAGTCAATCGCTTGACTTTGCGGCTTTTGAGTTTATGATTCATCACCAAAGAACTAGCCATAGATATGACATGATATTCAGTCCTGGATCGTTTCTTTCCCGTCTTCTTGGGGTTCAGTCGACTCTTCACAAATCTCTTAAGATCGGGCACATATTCTATGGCTTTGATCAATGGAAGCTCTAAGATCAGACTCTTGCAAAATGCTTCCATTTCAGAATTGTCCAATTTTTTTGAATTTTCAAAATTTTCAATTTTTTTGGTATTTTCTGTAATATGGTCAGTCGGGGGGTCAGAGGTCAGTGGTTGTGTCTGATTGTGATGATCCAGTGGTCCGCATGGTGGTGGCCTCACTTCTTCTGAATTTTGCATTGACTGGAAGAGATCATATATTATCATAGTTAAAGTGTCTGCTCTATGATTAATCCGAGCAATCTCATCCTCAAACATCTCATGACTAGTGATTGAATAATCAGTCTCCATGTGTCGTGATTCTGGCATGTAACCTCGAGTAGAGTGTTGATTGTTCATAAACATTATGGTCTGGTCATGAGTTGTATTTCCTTGACTTTGGTTTTCTCGTGGATTGTCGAAGGAAAATTGATTATACTCAAGAGGATAGTCATCCTGAGTAGAGGATGGTTCAAGAGGCTGTGACATCCTAGTGACCGGAAATTGTGTTCTTCTATCAATAGCAGTCACTCTATTGTTCATCCTCGATTCTGGTCTCTCTCTCGTGTCCATAAAATTGTCAGAATGTGAGAGAGGACTATTTCAAGAAGAAGTGTGGTCATAGGGTGGGATGTATGGGCGGGAAGAGAATGATGGCTGAGGGGAAGAAGAATATCGGGACATGGTCGTGGAGATCGGGAAAGAAGACCACTGTGCCGACATCTTGTCAAGAGGGATGGAATGATCAGCGAACCTCGATTTTCTTGCAATTGCAAGGTATTTGACGCACACAAATCAAACACAAAACAAACACGTTGATTCACCCACTCAACACTGGTGAAGGCACGTTTGGGTTCGACTGCTTATCTTTTCCATTTTAATTTAATGGCAAAACAATCTTGCAGATTAAGCGGAGCTGTTAGGTACTGAAATATTTCTCAAAGACTGTCCCGAGTTCGTACAACTAGTTGCATCTACTCTCAGCCAGTATAGGTGGAAGTACGGATCGTTTAAACGGCTACCCGTGTTGCTTGAGGACGGTGCCTTCCGCGGTGTCCTCTAAACCACCCACTCTGCTAAGGGAAGTCGGACCGTAAAACGGCTACCCGAGACCCTCACTGAAAAGTAGCTAATTGTTTTTAAAAACAGTAGTCTTTGTGAAATTTCTCAATTTTGGCTCTATCCTAAGTGTGCGATCTGGTCCTTACAAACAATGAGTGGGTTTCTCTCCACCAAACACAAGTTAATTTTAGATCAGCTTATTTACAGTTACCTTGATTAGCAGTCCCAATTTTAGATTAAGGTTATCACTGTAGTTTATGTGAGCACAGAAATTCACGCCTAACGAGCAGTCCCAATTCCTTTAAATCCTAAGTTGTAAAACTTTGAGAAAGGGGAATCGACAAAGCCGATGCAAACGTAAATCAATGATGCATGCTTAAGAGAAGGACTTACAGTGAATCCTCGTGTTCTTCATGCGGGATGCAAGACAAGGAATTTAAAATTTACACTAAATGATATGCACAGATGAAAAACACCCTAAACAGATAGTTCTATTAGCAGGAAGAACTGATTGAAATTTTGGCTAATGTTGAACGATCTATAGTGTGTTTAATTAGTGCTAGTGTGGCCTAAGAATTACGAGCACAATCAATGATAGAAAAATAAGCGTATATGTGCCTAAGTCCTACGCCACTCAAGTCAGGTCCCAACCACACAGAAGGGGTTGAAACAGACCCGACACACCGCAGGAATGTTCAGTCTTAATTATTACAAGGATTCAAAGAGAGGGACCCTGAGAATATTGCAAAAATTAAACCTATGCTAAGCTCTCTCTCACAAAATTAAAATTTGATCTTCATAGCAGATCCTTGAATTAATATCGAAATCCAGCTCTCAGAATTCTGCGAAGAGAGAATTTGCGGTTAGTAGCAGAAGTAAGAGAGAAATGCAAAATAAAATGCAGAAAAGAAAAGAAAAAATGGCACAAAAATTAATTTTCACAAAAATCAATTACCAAAATGATTTAAAATCCTAAAAATTTGCCGTTCCCCGGCAACAGCGCCATTTGATGAACACGAAATCCACCTCTTTAAATATGAGGAATTGTAGTATAGGAAGTGAATTTCGGTCGATCAAAATACCACAATCTTTGAATGTTGTGGAAGATTTTTACTTGGCAAGTTTACCAAGGTCAAACACAGGGAACGATGATTCCTAGTTGCGTGGTCTTAAATCAAATTAAATAATTAATTAATGTCGATTAATTTATGCGTTAAGAAAATATAATACAAAATAATGATGAAGATGTGATGCAAAAAAATAGAGAGAATTAAGCTCACGATCTGTGAATTATGAATTTTTAATCCAAAATACTTTTGGTCAGTATCCTCGAAGTGAAATTAAATCACAGATCAAGTCAATTGAAATCCAAATGCAGGCAAGCGGATTAATAGATCAAGCTATACTCCTGCGAAAATTTGCTCCTAAAATATGATCAGTAATTCTTCTTCCTTAAAAGAGCCCTTACTTGGATACTTCCTTAATCTAATACATTCCAATGCAAGAAGATTAAACAAATTTTCAATATCCTTTATCACTTCCCTGCAAAATTGATCACTAATATTCTCAATCAAGTAATGCACAAAATATCATAAATAAGCATGCATGTATCAAGAGTTTCAAATTACTTATCAATGACCAACACCAGATTTGTAACAAGACATATAATATGAAAGAGCAAAGAATAAGTTTCAAAACAACATATTGAGCGTAAAAATCAGAGTTCGTATGAGAAAGATATGCTCAATTGAATATCCAGGGACTAAAATGTAATAAAAATAAAGAGTTTCTTCTCAATGAGATCTCTAAAGGGGCTTATCTGTAAATCGCACAAGCTGGAGGAGGTTCCTGGAAATTTAACCAATGAGGGTATATTTGCAATAATGGAGAGCTAGAGGGACCTGTGCGCAAATTACTCTAGATCACATGATTTTTTTTGCGTGCTAGACTTCAATGCAATTTTGGAAGGCAGCTGGGGCTTTCTGCAACATAGACCATGTGCCTCCTGCACGTGACCATATCGAGGTTTGGTGGCGGGTCCGGAGCCTGAAATGATATGTGGCATGTGTTGGCTGGTTCGTGTTAGCTTTGTAGCATATTGATGTTGATGGTGTAACTCGGAAGAGGGGTTTTGAGTATTTTGAAATCCCTTCAGATGGTTGCGTTGTTGAGTTCCTTGTATCTCCTCAGATCCGCTAAGATGAAGGTACTCCTTGGATTTTCTCAGTGAGTAAGCATCTGGAGCGATAGCCGGAGTTGGCCGGAGGTCTAGAGACCTGGGCCTGATCTTCACCTCGACGGATGGCTAGATCGGAGGCTCAGCAACAGCGGGGAGCGGCTGCTACGGTGGCTGCACAACCACCGGATCTCGCCTGTGATGGATTAGGCCGTTGTCGCACTCGATAATCTCCCTCGAGCTGTTACCTAGAGGGCTTTGAGGCTGGTGGCCCTCCTTCTTCGCAGAATGGCTGATGAGCTCAAGGGTTGGGGAGTGATGGAGCTTTATAGGAAGAAGGGTAACGACTGTGACGGAGGGCGTTACGCGAAGGTGGAGGAGGTGGAACGGTCGAGCGGAGGTGGGTGGCGCGGGGCGTTACGTGCGGGGGCGGCTTTGCAGGCAACGGCTGGAGAGGGGAAGAGGAAGGAGGGTCACGTGCCTGGCACGTGCCCCGGGGGTGGTCTTGGAGAGAGAGGGAAAGTCGGGTGCCATGTGGCATGCCCTGGTGCTGCCACGTGGCACCAAAAATTTCAGATTGTAGAGAGGGAAAAAGAGGTAGAAGATGACCTCGGATCGAAAAATTTCCTTCACGAAAGTTGTTCGTCTCGACGAGATCTACAACTTTCATGAAGGACCCATGAGCAAAAGAGGTCACCTGTGTGAAGTGGCATTTTTGGTGGCTCTCCATGTGTATAGAAAACCGCATTTTGGAGTTTTGTAATTTTTTTGGTGTTTTTTAGAGAGTATAAAAATCTAGAAAAATTACGATAAAATACAAGAAAGTTATTTACATACTAATCTATTTTTTTGGATTTTTAGTAAATAAGAAAATAGGGAAATACAATAGAAGTCAGAAGCACCCAACTTTTGTACAGACTGACAACGGACACTCGGACTTGGTCAGTTTCTTTGATTTCATTTTTGATCTGGATTTGTATTTTCAAGTCGCTTAATAAAACTTTCATCAAAGAACACAAATGAAAAAGAAATAAAATTAAAAGAGTTAATTATATACATAAAAACTCAGGTCAAAATTGACAAAAAGTTAAAATGCGCAAAAGAGGCCCAAAACCCAACTTTCACATATGAGCTCTGAATTTTACGAAATTAGTATTGTTTTGAAGGTATTTGAAAATGGAGTACTTTAAAAGTGAGTAGACCAAAATCGGACACTGTATGTGGGAGATATGCTCATTTTAGTCTGTCAGATGTGAAATTTGACTTTGGGATTATTTGACACTTATTGGGGTTGATAATTTTTTTGTATTTTTATTTAATAAGGTTAGTAATATCTACACAATGGAGGTGGTTTTGGGTCAATCGGAGTTAGGATGAATTAATTAAAAATGTGAGAAGTTAGCGGCTTTTTGGGCTAATTTATACTTGGGATTTTTAATGCAATTTATGCAGATGAAATGCAGATATTATTTACACATGCATGATGGCTAATAATGCTCTATTAATGAATAATTACAGGTGGATGATGGGGGACAGAGCCTAAATGACCAAGCATGATGAATACGAGATTCATCACCCTCCCCTCGTGCGAGCAACAACTGCTACTCCTTCCCCTCCCTTTGCCTTCCCCATCCCTCACACAAGCAACAACACCAGCACCCCTTTCCCTCCCCCTGTGCAAGTTGCTCCTCCCCTTCCCCTCCCCTTGCGCGAGAAGTAACTACTGCTCCTTTCCCTCCCTTTTCCTTCACCTCCCCTCACACAAGCATCAACACTAATACCCCTTCCCCTACACTTGCACGAGCAACAACATCTTCTGCTCCCCTCCTTCCCCATTATCCGCCTTCCTCTCCTCTCACGCGAGCAACAACCATAACGACACAATGTTGAGATGAAGTGGGAGGAGATGGAGGTCCAATAAAGAGAGAAGGGAAGGATGAGTGGTATACCTTGTAAATAAGTGAACTCAAATGTAGATTATATAATGAATTTCAGCATACTTAACGGAGAAATGGATGTAAAGTACTCCTCATGGTTATGTACATAATTAAGAGACTACTCAGGTTATGCTATGTAGGAGTTAATGACGACTCATGGTCCGGGGTGTAATTCATGATTATCGATGGTTCTTAGGGGTAATTATGAAACTACTCAGGGTCTTGGGTGTAAATATCTCTTCTTTATATGACTTAAAGTTTAATCCCACCTAAATAACATATACTTAATATATAACATTAAGAATTCTAAACTCTTATATATTTCTAATTTACAACGCTCATTCTCTTATCTAAGTTCTCAACTCCTTAACCAACCTTGCCTCCCAACCATTATTTCAACTGTTAACCAACCATTATGTGTTGCACAACGTATTTTTTCTCTAGTAACCTTAACATGATTAGTACATACTATAGACAACTGAGATCATGCCTTACTACCATGCAACTATGCTCCAATCCCAATGTACTTTAGGTGACATGAATTTTTCTTGAAAATCCCTTACACTTAACTATACAACTCCATGTCAACTTGAACATACCCCAATCTTCTTCATTCATATTTACCTTGTTTCCTCTAATCTTCTTCTTCTCTAATGAGCTTGATGCATGCTTACTTTAGCATACTTTTTCATACATTAATGGTCCCATCACAACTTGGACATCAATTAACGAGACTTTTCACATGTGGTAATTTGGTTTTCACCCAAGCCAATTGTTGAACCTCAAAATTACATGCTTAATTCATCATTTTAATCGCGTAGTACATGAGGCGATTTTGGATCTATGCAAAATATCACCAATTTGAATAGGTGGATAATAAGTTTTTACTTGGTAAGTGTACCAAGGTTAAACACAGTGACACAAGCATCCTTGTCGATTAATTGGAAATTAATGATTAAATTTGAGTGATTAAATCTTTGATCTAGGTCTTCTTATGCAGACCTACAAACAAAAATGCAGACAAAGATGCACAAGAAAATCATGCAAAGACATGCATGCAATGAATAAGGTGCAAAGGTAAGATACAAGACCATGAAACAATGATGCAAACAAAATGAGAAAGCATTTTTTATTTTAATTTTATGCAAAATAAATGCGATACAAGATGTTAGGAAATGTGTGATGCATAAAATGATGATCAATATTTAATGATGAGAAATATGCCATTTTATTTGATTTTTAGCAATATAGAATTATGTAAGATGCTATACAAGATGATGCATGCTAACAGAATCAACATGCAAGCAATTATCCCCTAAAAGTAATCAGATTATTGACTATTAAAAAGTTTTCACTTTCAATCTCAATTAATACACAAATATATTCACAGTTCTAAGAATGACACTAAAATGAGGATCAAATGACAGAATGAATCATAGAAATAATAGTGACATTATGAAGAGCATAAAATTAACATTAAAATGAATTAAAATTACTAGATTTGTAGTTCATATGCTCAATATATTAAATAAAGAGTGTAAGGGCATAAATGCAAAGAAAATTTGAAGAATAAAAAGATAAATATTGTAATTTGGTCCTTTGCAAGAGCATATTTGTAATATCCAAAGTCAACGGGGCCCGCTATAATTTTCTCAAGCACGACATGTGAGGCACGCATGCCTGGGAGGTTCAATTTTGCAAAATGGAGAACTTGATGGTGGTGGATTGTAATTTGCACAGCCCGCACGTACGTTGCATGTGTGTGGGATAGGCTCGGGAAGCAGGGTTGAGGTTCGGATAGAGGCTGGTCGCCGCTATAGGTTCCTCAAGAAATGTGGTAGCCCGAGGCGCTTTAGGCAGAGGCTTGGTTCCACAGAGCCTCCTAGCTTCAGTGGGGAGTTGTGGCTACGTCAGAGTCGTTGGATGGCTGCCGGATCCAACGTCACTTGTACGTGTTGTGCTCTTCTCCCCTGCTGTCTAGATGCAACATGTTTGGAGCTCTGATGAGGCTGCCAGAACTCTACCATCATTGTCCGTGCATGTTGAAGTTCCGGGAAGAATCCAAAGCTCCTTGTGGTGAAGCTCGGCGGATGGGAGTTACGTGAATCATGTTGGAATCAGCCCACGAAAATCCACTACCGGAGACAGAGTTCTAGAATGGAGGCTCTAGAATGGAGTTCCACCCAAAATCCGGCTAATGAAGGGGAACCTACATAAAGGGTTAATGGGATATAGCCTAAGCGATTGTGGGGCGAATGGTGGGCTGTAATGCGGAGAAGGGGTTCCCAGAGTGGGATCTCCTCCACCTTTGGCGGAGGAGATGACATGAAGTAGGGGAGGTTGTGGAGGAAGGGAGGTATCGAACGTAGTGGATGGCATTGTTGCTGGTGGTCAAGTGAAGGTGGAGGGATGTTTGATTGATGGTGAAATAGAGCGTGTGTAGGGAGAAAAATAAGAGAATTCAAATCAAAATGAGATGAAGGGGTACTTGATCGGAGGAGGAGTCATGGGTGGAGGATTGGCTTGGATTGAGGCTCCTTTGGAGCCTTTGGTCATCACTCGTCGAGGGAAACCGAGCCTCGGATCTCGAATAGTGACGGGGCCACCGTGTCTTGGCCATGAAGGCCAACGATCACACCTGGAGGTGACAACCATCTTGTCCCTTCGATTCCACCTCCTCCAGTCATGAGGAGGGAAGAGGGGCTAGGCGAAGATCCTTGAATTGGTGGATGCGGGTACACAACATTGGAGGAGGGGTATTTAAAGGTTGTCTTGTCCAACCGTTATGGTGGTTGGTGGTGATTTTGCAACGGTTGGATAGAGAGGAGGGAGACATGGTTTCGATGCAATGAAGGCCCCACGAAGGATGAGGACATTAAGGTTTTTTAGGTGTGGTTTTGATGATTGGTGATGTGGTTCAGAGAGGATGCTAGAAAAGGAAGGGGAGAAGAGGTTGGAGAGGGGAACGTGGGGGAGATGGAGTTGCTGGAGGAGGAAGAAGGCGGGTAGACCGCTGGATCATGTGATCCAACTGTCAAGAGATGGGCACCAACGATTGGCTTAGATCAGATCCTAAGATCTGATCCAAGGGTGGAGAGAAGGGTTGTGAGGGACGGTAGATATGGGGTCTAGGAGCATGATCTGACGGTGGTAAAGAGAGAGGATACGTAGAGGAGATGGAGACGTATGACATGGGGTCATTTGATGGTCGTGGTCATGGCGGGAAGCGACAATGTGGATCCCATCTAGGGAAAGGTCCAAGGGTGTCGAGCGAGGCATAAAGGAATATTCATGATGAGTGTGGAAAAGGGAGATCGAACGACCAAGGAGGAGGCCAGGGCACAAGGAGAACTGAGCTGCGTGGTGGCTCTAGAGAGTGCCACATGGCCCAATCAAATTATTCAGAAAAGAGAAAAATAAGGAAAAATACAAAAGAAATGGAAGAAGGCAAATTTAGGAAAAAGTAAAAATATGAAAATTGTAGATCTTGAGGAGATCTACAAGTTTTGTGTTGGACAAAAAGTCAAAAGAGATCAAATACACAAAGCAAAAAATTTGGAAGTATTTTTGATAGATAAAAACACTGTCTTTTAAATCTTTTGTGATTTTTTGCCTTAGTTCCTTTTAAATCCTACAATAAATGTCTACAATATTTAATCTATTTTTTCATTTTTAATAGGAAATAGCATAAGGAAAATAAAGAAAATAAAAGGGTTAACATTAATACAATAATAAGGGTTATTCACAGGAGAGGTTCAATTGTTAATAAAGCAGAATTAATGGAGATTTTGATTAAATTATTTATGCTCTGAGGATAATTGAGTAGTATAGTGATGATAAATCTGAGATTCATCACTCGAGCATCTAAAGAATGAAAGAGTACGATTAATCCATGATAATGCATGTGAATTTTCAATGCTGAATTTATCAAGGACCCTTAATTTGAGTGATCCTAAATTTCTATGCTCAACCCTACTCTAGTCAAAAGGAATCTAATTTCTCTAATCACTAGACTCTCTATTTTACATATAATATAAGGAGATGATATTTTAGTATACTGCAATCATGAGAGTCAAGTCAAGATGTCACCAAAGGTTCTAGTCCAGGAGACTCTCCTCTAGACCTAATCCTCAACACTTGGGAATAAGTCTTTCTCTTGCATTCAATCCACCGTCTCATTAGTTTCTCAAACTTTGAAAATGTATATGGAAGGACAGATGATGGAGGGCATGGGTTTGTGTATTTTATTCTCTTCCTCACATTGGAACAAAGATCCTCTCGAGTGCCTTATTAGTCAGCACATGTATATTTTTGGTTACTAATCAATGTGTCCGTCAAGAGAGCTCGTAGTTGTTTGCACTTTTTTTCTAGGAATACACTAGGGTGTGTCTCTTTTGAGTATCTAAGATACCTTCGACATCCAGACTTGTATCACTATATGATGCAGAGCCCTTTTTGGGTCTTAGCCTGACTACTTAGTCCTAATAGCTTTGGTCCAAGTGGACACTTTGAAATGGTTGGGAGCGCTCACCTTAGTAGAAGCTATTTGAAATTGACTTTGTATTTGAGAGCTCTTTTCATTCACATTTCTTTTTCTTTTCTTTTTGTAGCCTAGATCCATTGCTTTTTACCAAGTTGGTGTATACTAATCAATAAGTTTATTATATTTCATCACACCCTTCTACATAGGTCAATGTAAAAAGATGGCATGTGAACTTGTTCGCATACTGGCCAGGGTTTGTTAATGCTCAGGTTTCTTGAAAACTTCATTTATTTTATCCCATCCCCGGGCATCATTAAATCGGGTCTAAACTCAAATCTCCACTCCAAGTCCCTCAAGTGATAACTCAATTCATCTCATCATTCATGCAATTGTGAATGTGATGTGATAATCATACTCTTTAAACGATAGAGATGAAGAGTGCAATATAACACTCATATCTTTCAAATTAGAGAGGTATGGATTATTAAGTCTCAAAACCTAATGACTAAGACTGGTTTACTCAGACTCTCAAGATCTCAAAAATCAAGTGTCCTCAAATCCTTATGCCTTGAGTGGTAGTGAACGTGTCAGGAATACACCAATTCCAAAGTTAGTGAAGCTTTTTTGCGATTTTTGAATTTTTAAAATTTTATGGATGTTTTAGGTTTCTTTAGAGAATTAATGACTGGTCCAAGTTCATATGAATAATTGCATCCACTTATAGTCAGTATGGGTGTAAGTATGAAGCATTAGATGGCTACTCATGTTATTTCAAGATCGTGTCATTCACATTGTCTTTTAACCACCCACTCTGTTAAGGGAGACCATAGTTCCCTCACTAAAAAGTAATTACTCATTTTTAAGCTTAGTAGTCAGAATCGTTGCTCAAGGAAAGTTTTTGATTTTTCAAATTTTATGGAACTTTATATAAGGTTAGAAGGAAACAATTAGTCTCATTTAATTCCTTATTTTTGAAAAGAATTTAGAAAATATTTTCCAAACCTTGTCATGTATTTTCAAAATATTTTTCAAATGATTTTCAAAATATTTTTCAAATGATTTTCAAAATGAGTAAAAACTCATTTTTCAAAATAATGTCAAGTAATCTAGAAAAATTTTCAAAGCTTTTACAAATATTTTTATGAAAATTATCCCACAAAATAATAGACCCTAGCCCCAAGATTTTTCAAAAATTTTCAAAAATTTTAAAATATGAGTCATGGCTAAGTATATATGAAATATATATGGTACACCCCTATATACTTAGCTTTTGATATGTCCTAATAGCACAAAGTGATATGAAGCCATGGCTCATGCCAAAATATAGAAGAGCATACATGAACTTACTCGGGATCAAATGAGTAGAGAAGGTAACAAGGGGCTCAGGTCCCCCTATACTTAGGTTGAGAAAAGCCTGAGTATAGAGATATGCAATGAGGAAGGAGGGACCCGAGGATGATACTCAAAGAATGTACAAGTTTTCCCCTATACTTAGGCTATAGAGTAGCCTAAATATCGCTGTGAGGAATTACATATGGGGAACCAAGGAACTGTTAGGGTTAGAGGCGGAGTGGATCTACAAAGATGATTTATGAATCTACGGAGATGGGGTATATTGACTAGGGTTACACGAGGGTTGGGTGAAAACACATTCAAGATCAACCAAGTAAGCAATTATACCCATGATTTCACCAACTTCACACATGAGGGCCAAAAAGGTTCAACCAAGTTTATCTTGTTTGTTTTAGTTAGTGATCATCGCAATTCCGAGTCCATTACACATGATTAAAGATAGGTTTTGTGAACTATCTTAGGGATACATCCTCGCCTCTGAATAATCATTCATAAGCTGCATGGAATGCAGGGTTTTCTCTCCCACAATCCAAGGTTCATTTTATTCTATCTATTTTTGTCAACTTGCATTAAAAGTTACAATTTTATAATTTAGGTTATCACAGTATTTAATGTGAGAGCACAAATCAAGCAATCATCTTTTAATTGACCATTCTCAATTTCCTTTAATATACTAAGTGATAAATCGAGAGTAAGATCGAGAAAAGCCACTGCATTCGAGAAAATCATGATGCATGCTTGAGAGGACTTACAATGCCTCTAACAATCTCCGTGCACGTTCAAGACTGTATTGAAATTTAACGTTGCACGTATGCAAGTCAAAGAAACTACACCCTAAACATGAGACTATTAGCGGGAAGATTTGAGTTAATTTTGGTTAAGTTAATCGATGTTTATGTGTGTCTCAATGAATCAGAGGATATGAAGTGAGTATCCTTTATTCTTATGTGTGTCATAACCTACGAATCAAGCACAAGCGAGTAAGCATGAAATAAGCTCAGATAGCCTCGTGTCTAACCCTAGGTTCGAACAACGAAGCAAAGCTTCACCCGGACTAGGGTGAAACATGCTCTACACACATATGTAATTTTCATGTCCATGTTACCCATGCGAGCTCTTGAACGAGGACCCTTGGAAATGCGATTATTATAAATATATACAACATGAAATGAAATGCATTGCTAAATAAACTCCTCGATTTCTCTTGAGTTTCTTCAGTGACTCCTCATGACAGAAGC